>CAOLHI010003470.1:0-175300 GCA_948474755.1 Ctenosaura bakeri | reverse complement strand
GTGAGGAAGGGAGATCTGGTCATAGTGGTTCATGCCTTAGGTACTGTAATACTCTCTAAACGTGTCTGTCCTTGAAAAGTGTTCAGAAGTTGCAAATACTGCAAAACGAAAGAAGCAGCAAGACTGGTGTCGGAAATGCATTTTTGAGACTACGTAACACTGGTCCTGCACGAACTGAACTGGCTTCTAATTTGCTTCTGAGCTCAATTCAAAGTGCTGGTGTTAACATATAAAGCCCAAAATGAATTGGGGCCAAGATATCTGAAAGACTGCCTCCTCCCATATGAGCCTGCCAGAAGTTCATAGGAGGTCCTTTTGCATATCCCAGCATTTCATGAAGTTAGGATGGTGGGCACACATAACAGTGCTTTCACAGGGAGAGCAATTCCATCCAGAACAGGCTCTGATCTCAATCTATATAAGTGTTGTCAAATCACCTGTCAACTTATGATGATCCCATGAATTTCATAAGGTTTTCTTAGGCAAGGAATACTCAGAAATGGTTTTGCCAGTTGCTTCCTCTGAAATATAACCTACAGCATCTGATACTTTTTAGCAGTCTTCCATCCAAGTACTAACCAGGGCTGACCCTGCTTAGCATCCAAGATCAGATAGGATCTGGTGCCTTTAGGGTATTTAGGCCTCTTGAATAGGAGTTTGCCTTTAACAGAAGTATTTTTACATTAGTTTTGTTAACACTAATTATATAAAATTAACTATATTTTACTATCATTTTGCTTAACAATAGTAAAATATATAGTAAAATATAGTTGAATTCATGTTGTATACACGCTATTGTATGTGTTAGTAATTTAGAGGAAGTATATCAATATTTTAACTTATAATCATTAGCTGAGAGGTTGGAAGTCAAACTAGTCTTAACCCTTGTAGTATTGTGTAGTTTTATTTTTTGTGTGTTTAGTGTAGTTAGCTTAATTTATTTTTACTTATGTGTAGTTTTGAATGTGTATTTTTTTCTTTTTGTGTATTGTTTTGTATAACTTTATTTTTTGTTTTTTTATATTTACATTTTTATGTTTTTAATAAAAACATTTTGAAACAAAAAGAACAGGAATTTGCCAAACTGCATTTTGGCACTTTCCCGCACACCCCTTTCTAGGAGACAAAGGAAACCTCTTTCTCCAAACAAAGGTCAAGTTGCCTTCTTAAAAGACAGAGTGTGAAGGGAAAGCAAAGGAACCCACTTCCTTCCAAGATTGCTGTTACTTTTTCTGTTCCCTCAACCTGGGCAGGTGAAAATAAAACTAGTCCAGGCATCTCTTCTTACTACTCAAAACTCAATGTGAAAACTCCAAACAGCCTTGGTCTTCCTCCTCACTCTCTTTTCTCTCTCTCTCCTTGCTTTCTTATTTTGCTGAGCTGCATTGGGAGAATTGTACATTCTGGGTGAGACTGACTTTCTTTCTTTCTTTCTTTCATTCATTCATTCATGAGAAGTATAAATTTGAAATGTAAACAGGAGCAATACAAATTGCAAGCCACTTGGATAAGGACCCTGAAGGCTATTTTTTGTGTCTAGAGTCCCAGGAGAATCCAAGAATTCTGAATGTGTTTCATTTTCCCTGGCAGGAGTGTTGGGTTCAGCTTTATATTTGCATGGCTGCTGATGCTGTTGGTTCTGCTGACATTTTTAATAGGCGGCAATACGTACACACTGGTGTGCCGGCCCTGGGCCGATGGAAGTCTCCTTGAGGTAGGTTGCTGGGTTTATTGTTGTACTCAGTGCAGCTGTGCCCTATCAGGGATTGGGATGAGGGAACAGGGGTAATAACATAGGACAGAGAAAGTTATTTGTGTCTTAAATTCCAGCCTAGAATCCACACTGCAGCTCCTTTCGCCAGCTTTTGTCAATTGTGTCACTTTGGCCTAAAAGGTGCTAAAGTGTGCCTAAAGCAACTGAGTATTTCATAGATGTTCCTCTATTGCTGGGGGAGTACTTTGGCTGTGATCATGTCAGCTGCTGTAACTATTCCACTATAGGTAGTTGCTGTAAGTGCATTGACAGTATGGCAGCAGAGGTACAATGGCTGCAGGTTGTGCAGTGATGATGAGGTATGTAGGCTTTTGGTGATGGCTTTCTCTGCTGTCTCCCAGCCAGAGCTTTGCATCTTTTCAAAAAAAAAAAACCCACTTACACTGGCATAACAGACTTTATATTAGTGCAAGTTACCAATGGACCCTTGCCATTCTGAATAGGTAGAGAAGGCATTTCATCAACACTTATTTATCTTCTTCCAGTTCCTCAGCACACCAGGCTTGTTCCCTGGGTTAAATGTGGCAAATCTCTTGAAGCTGAATAGTTCGAATGTGACCCTTTCCAGCATGTACAAGTGAGTGCCATGTTGGCTAGCTGATTTCCTCCTTGATGCTCTGCTTGCTGTTATTTTGGCCCTCAGCTTCCCCCAAGAGCAAGGGACATACATGAGGGAGGAGTGAAAGCTTTGGGACTTAAACTGGAGTAAACCAAAATATACATTGGGAGTCCTATGTGTAGAAATAGGCAAAAAGTAATATCTTCTGCTGATCAGTAGGCAGCGTCAGTATACTTTACCCGGCCATGCCAAAGACCCAGTGAAAGTAAACCTATCTGTGACTCACAATGTTTCCAGTTCTTCAGGATCTTAATTGCTAGCATGGCAATTGCATCTTCTAATTAATGCCGTTTCCTCCGTACAAGCCATTTCACTGAATGCATGAGGAAAAATTAAATCCATTGATCTCAAGGGAGAGCAAGATTCAAGCAAAAAGCTTATTTAGATATTGATGCTGTTTCTCAACTCTTGTTTGACACAGCATAATGTACCCTGGTTTCTTACTTCAGCTTTTCTTCTTGAAGGAGCTGTGAAAACAATAACTCCTTATGGAACACTCTTCACCTGAATGAAACAATATCTCTAGATGACCTCTTCAACATTAGCAAGGTCAGTGATGGGTGTCTAGGTTACCACAAGACTAAATGACCAACCAACCTGGCATCCTTAGACAAAACGTATGTCCTATATGAGGTTTAGGTATATTAGAGCAGATAAGAGTTCTGAGTTCCTCCTATTAATTGTTTGAAACCTCATATATGATGTACATTCACACCCCCTAGAGAACCTCATGCAGGAGGTCTACATTATTATGCATTCTGAACCTCCTCATTTTGTTTTGTTTTTTCCTTATTACTCTGGCAGTACACAGGTGATATTGATTCTACCTTGAACAAAATAAATGTCAGTGTGGGCTCTACTGACCTCTTGACGGATGAGCAGAAACATCTCATGCAGGACCTGGGCAAAAAGGATGGCCCTCTGAAGCTGGACTTTGCCAGTGCTCTGGAACAAGTGAGATGGGATTAAGGAAAATGGTTATGGAAGGGCAGAAAGGTTTAGACAACTTTCTTTCTAGAACAAGAGTGTTCCTGGGTCCAGATGTTGCCAAGTTATTTGTAAGATATGATTTGTTTGAAATTGAATCATGGCGTAAACTTCTGTAAAATGGATATGCCATTCAGAAATGGCTTGGATTATGACTTGCCTCACAGTAATATCATGGGCACCACCTCACGTGTCTGTAACATTAGTGCAGTGTCCATCCACACAGAAAAATGTATGTATGCAGAATATGAATTGCTGTTCTGTAGCAACTGCACTAGGAATCTGCCGTCTAGGAGAGATTAGCTGACAATGGAAAGCTTACTTGGTTGATATTGTTTCGGGAGTATAGCAATGGCTACTTAGTCCATTAAGGAGAAAAGATGATTTATTTAACTTATATTAATTTCTATTTATAAAGCCCACAAAGGCTCTTGTCTGGTCTCCACGTCATGATTAGCACTGCAACCAAAATAAGAGCACAGTTGTACATCTCTTGATTTGGCTGGGGGAGGAATGTGTTTTATATGTGCAGGTAGTTTGTATTGCTAAAACATGTATGTCATCTTCCTGCTGTAGTCACCATTCAGAGCAGTTTAACAGAATTCCATCAAATCATCAATGTAATAAACACATGCCATTTTATTTAAGTAAGGCAGCAAGTCATAGACAGAATACTCAAACTAATCTATGTACCTTCTAAAAGCCCCGGTAAATTGGGACAGGCTTTGCATGATGCTTAAAGGGCAAAAACAAAGAGGACAGGTCACTCTCTCTTGGAAGGGAGTTCCAAAGTCAGAACACACTTAACAACCAAAGCCTTCTTTTTCAGAATGGCATGGAAGAGTAAGCCACAATGATTAGGTTAATCCCACATGCCAACCAGAACAGGCAGGAATCCAAGTTCTTTTTTTGTAGTCACCTCTGAGGGCACCCAAAAAAGGGCCTCTGATTGCTATCACATCAATTGGTCATATCAGTTGGTGGAAGGGAGAACTAAGCTGGGACAAGGAGGAAGAATAGTATACATAGGAATTTGTAGAGGAATGAATGAACTGAATTTGGAAAGAACATTGTAGGAAAGATGACAAATCTATTCTATAGATGTTACCCATTTCCATGTTTCTCAGAGGAGTTGATCCCTGCGTTTCTTCTCTGTCTTTTGTGTAGATCAACCAGAACATGACAAATCAAGACCTGTCTGTCTTGGCTGCTCAACTAGACACTCTGGCAACAGTAAGTGGTAGCCTGGCAGGATAGCCTCATTCTCCTGCAGTGCTCCTTCTTCCCCTCTAAGAGAGACTCTGCAGGTGCCTTTGGCGATCCAACAGGGTGTAAAATCTGATGGGTGTGGAATTTTGCATACCTAACTGGATCTTGTATCTCATGTGGCCACTACAGATGAGAAACAATTTCATCCTGAGTTGCTGGAAATGAATGGCAACAAGAAAGGCAGAGCAGGGGTATTGGACTTGTATAAGATGGAAATAGGACAATTTTTGAACTGGACATGATTGTTGGGAAAGGGTGGAATAATGTGTACGTGTGAGGAAGAGGTTGAAAGTATAGTGTGCAGAAGTCTACTGAATGTGATCCCATGCTGGGTGCTGCACGTTTGTGTGTGACAGAGAGGGAATGTGCGAGCAAAAGACAGCTCAGCAGTATCTCTTGACAGTGGTTGGGGTATGTAATCTTTTCCAGAAAACTAATGATTCAGAGCTCAGCACAAAACTGCGAAATCATGCTGAGGAGCTGAGAAAGATCCAGGCTTGGGTGGATGGCAGTTTTCCTCCTGAGATTGTGAGTACTACTTCCTTCAGTCTAATTCATTTTGGTTGCACAGGCCTAGAGGTGCCTTGAATGAGGGCTCTTGGGTGGGGTGGATTCTTGTCCTACATGTGTGTGTAACCCTGTGCAGCACAGCCTGTGGTAGAATACTTAGCTCTAAGAAAGAATTATGGTTACTGTCAGTAACTGCAGCCTACAGTGACCTCTGAGCCATAGCTTGCACAGTTAGAGACACATGTTAAGAAATAATTCCACATCTGAAAATCATATAATTCCCAAACTTCACTCCTCCCATTTGATTCTGTGGAGGCTTATTTTAAGAAAAGTTGCTTTGCTTCCTGCCGCATTTTCCTTTCATTCATAAATCACAGTGCTTGATTATATGTCCCAATAAGTTGCTCGCAGTTTTCCTCTACCCCGCCCCTCACCCCATTTCAAGAAATGGGTTTTTCTGGGCTGGAGACACTGCACACTCCTGGGATGTGTGTATGTACCAGCAGTTTCTGCCTTCACTCATCCCAATACCTGTCCTGAGCACAAGTCAGAAAGGGCCCAAGGCAGCAGATTGTTAATGTGTAGGAGCAGTTGTGTAGTCAGTCCAATCTGGGTCAGTCAGGGTTTGTCTGAGCAGGATGAAGGAAGGAGCACAAGGGTGGTCATTAGCTGGTCCAGAAGTTATATCAGTAGGTCAGAAGACCAGGTACACAAGCCAGCAAATAGTAAAAATAGTCCAAATGCAGCCAATCCAAAGTCAAGACAAAACAATAATGTGAGAGGGTACTGCCAGTCAACCAGATAAGACAGTTGTCAGTACTAAGACTGAGAGAGAAGTGTTGAGATATTCACCAGCATCTCCTTCAAGGCCACAGCTGCCTCACTAGGTCAGCATTTCTTATTTAACCGATGCTGGGCTTTCAGGGTGTGTCACCTTTATACTCTGCTAAGTCCTGCTAGGGCGCAGGATCCCATACTGCCCCAGCCCCATCTCCTTGGACTCAGAGGAAGCTGCAGCTTCTTGGCAATTTGCCTCCTTCTCCTCAGAGTGCTCCAGGGCTTGAATTATGACAGTACTCTATGAATCCAGGTCCCATGCTTCCCGCTACATCACAGAGCTCCTGGTAGGCAAAGTGTGTGTGTATGTATGTATGTATGTGTGTGTGTATGTGTATGTGTGTATGCATGCACGCACGCGCACGCTCCCTCAGTAGATGGTATCTCTCTCCCCCATCTTTTCCCAACTCATCTCATTGAGCTCTGTGGGAAGGATTGCCCCTAATTAATTTTTTTTGCCCTCAGAATGTCCTAAATAGCAGCATCCAGATTTTGCAGAAGGCTGTGCCTCAGATTCCGGTAAGTGGGTCAGGGTTGGGTGGAGGAGAAACCTGGGAGATTGGTCCCATCTACCTAACAGCTTCCTTAAAGGTCAATATTTGAGGGCTGGATAAGTACCAGACTCTAGGACATAAGTACAATGTCAAGTCATCTTAATCAGGCCAGTTTGCACGGATTTCTCATTGACCCTAGATGGGTGAAGTACCACCATTCCAAAGTAGTCCAAGAGAAATTAACAAGAGTTGGTGAGCATCCCACAGCTATATAAGGGAGTGTTAGAATCTGATGTCAGGGCAAAAATATGCTTGCATGTTTACTACTAAACTTTTATATTTATTTATATATTATATATTTAATTTTTACATATTTAAAATATTGATATACTTTAGCCCCTGAAGCCCTTTCAAGTTTAATCTTCCTGTAGCATACCAAGAAGGCTTTCTCTTAATGTATTAGTGCTGCTCTATTATTCCTTATGTGTGATGTAAACCCATATAAAGGACTTCTTTGGAGGGAGGTCCCCAGCTTTGCATGGAAAGTGACAGTTGTGGAGGGCAGGCCCTGATATTGTCTGTGCCAGTTGAAATTGATAATGCTATATCTTGCCAGGTACTGGTGAATTCTACATTGTCAGAAGTAGAAGAGGCCGAAGAATTTATGAAGTGGAAGACAGAAGAAATTATCAAGAATGTAAGTCCTCATAATTGACCCTGTTTCTGGGGTGGGTGTACACTGTGGACATCCTAGGTGTGGATTTATCCCTTTCCACTTAATGTCATGTTAAGACCAATTTGCAACACTCCTACAGGCTTCCAGACCTGACATTATGGGCAGGCGGAGACAAGGTCAAACAAAAGATTATTAAAATGCAGAGTGTTCTTTGATAATGGTACTAATTAGGATAGCTATACATCATCTCTCATAGGCAGTATGCCACTGTATATCAGTTGCTGGGGAATGGGAAATGGAGGGTATAGTCAAGATTTTCAGAGGCAACTGTTTGTCTACTGTGTGTACAAAGCATTGGACTAGATGGGACTTTAGTCTGCTCCACCATGGTTCTTCCTGTGTTCTTATGACACTGATGGTGGTATATCAAAGGTAGTGTGGGTCATGTGATCATGCATGGAACAATCTTGCCTTTCTCCGCAACCTCCCGGTTTTGCTAGGGCCTCATATCCATTTCTGTTCCTGAAACTGTACATGAAGTTCATATAAGGCAATGTAGGCTCATCACTTGAAGCCCCTTCAGGATTTGGAAAGTTGTCCTGTTCTTTCACTTCTCTTCTCTGCTTACATTTAGGCAACCTCAGCTTTTGTGAATTCTGTACTGGGTTTCTTAGTGTCATACGTGGATTGGGCCAAGAATAATGTAAGTCTTTCAAACTGCTATTTATAGACAGTGGGCTTAATTGTTGGTGAAGGCAAATGGGAGCCTGGCTATCCTCATTCGTACACTTACCCAATCATATCTTAGTTCAAAGAGAAACTTTGTTTTTATCTTTGGCTATGTATGCTTAGCCCAGTCAACCATTAATTTATTGATGTTAATAGCATAATAAATTGCATATCCAGGCAGACAAAGCTGCATTTACAACTGGCTTTGGATGAATTGATCATCTTTGTTGAACATGCACTGAACTGTGTACACCTTTTTCCATTGTGGAAATGTTTTGTGGAAGTTCGGGGTTCACAGACTTATAGCAATTGCTATCATGATGAGGGAGGATCTATTCAGTTAGAGTAAGTACTTACAAAGACAATATGGTGAAGTGGCTTTTATCCCAGCAAGTGAGCATGGAAGCTGTGTTTTCTTCTCTGGTAGCCATGATATTTCTTTGTCTTCTTTGCTGGCAGATAAAAGAAGACGTAGCTCGCTGTGGCCCTGCAGCCTGGACAGTGGATAGTGTGAATACTATTTTCTGTGGTTACATCGTTGATTCTTTGGTAAGAAAATCAACAGGACAACTGACCAGAGTGCCCCATTTATTGCAATAGATATTTGGGATAGATGAGGTGCCTTATGTCCGTATGGGTAAGGGACAGCATAGTGGCAATACAAGGGTGGAGGGATGGCTGTTGCATTTCAGGATGTGAGAGAAGACTAGATGGCAAATCCATAGAAGTTGAAACTGTCTTGTATAATGGATTTTTATGGCTTTGTGGAGAGGGAAGATGAGAAACGAGAGGCATGCATGATGGCCATACCCCTTAAATGGGTACAAAGTAGGGAGTCCTCAATATATGGGAGGGGAAGCTCTAGAACAAAATTGGAAATTTAGGGAAAGGAACAGGTAGACAGCAGCTGATTCCCCTGTAATGACGATTCTTTCAGGAGCATGTCTAACCTCAAGCAGTGAGGGTGGAGGTAGCATTGAGACTGTTGAAGGATCTTTCCTGTAATACTGACAACCTCATTTCTCTCTTCTGTTTGCAGAATGCCTTCTGGTTCAGTCTTGGTTGGTGCACCATATTTCTCCTGCCAAGCATCATCTTGGCTGTGCATCTTGCCAAGTTTTACCGCAGGATGTACATGGATGATTTCTATGTGTAAGGATGGCTCATAACTGCTATGCATTATTTTTATGTAGTACTATGGATGAAATACTTTTCCTCTTTTCATTCTCCACTGACTTTGTATACCCCTTAAAGAACATAGGCATAAGCCCTTCAAGATGGTTCCATTTCCTAGTAGCATGACTCTGCCAGTGGGGCTGTTGCCATTCTGTATCTGTAAAATCAAAACGTTTGCTTGAAAACATGCTAATGAAAAGCTGGGTACTCCATACTCTCATGTGGGAAATCTCTGATCTCCTCACTACTAATGTAGAGACTTTGTTTTCACTTTTACTGGATGCTAGTTATCTTAGTTCACTGCAAACCATATCCATCCTGGTTTTGTTTCAATTCAATTTAAGTAATTTGATTTCTATTGAGTAATTAAAAGCCAAAACAAACCACAACAGGAAGGATGCACTATAGTTTTGGCAAATTCAAGAAACAGCTATTTTTCTGACCAGGCAGGGTTTTTAAGCACTGAGGTGGCTGATTCTTATCTGAAGCTTAAAAGCTGGAAACTTGAAAGCTAAATTTCCTTGCAGTCAGTTTGCCTCTGGGATGCCACTCATGTATTGGACTCATCATATAAAGGAAAGACAGTGTGGCCCTCCAGATATTTTTGAACTATAGTTCCCACAGCCTTGGCCAGCATAGTCAAAGGTGAAAGAGGGGTGTTGCACTCGCACATCTGGCACACGTTCCCTGTCCTCACTATAAACAGATTGTGCTAGCCAGTACCCAGGTGGTGGGGGCACTCTTCTGCAATTCACCATGTGCCCAGGACAGAAGGGTGACAGTCCACTGCTGAAAGGTTACATTGTTCTGCCATGATGAGCAATTGGATTAGCAAAGTAGTCTTTTTAGTTTCCTTGCTTAGCCTGCTTTGTGGGATCTCTCTTGATACCTTCCCTTTCTCCTTCTAGGGATGATGCTAGCGAAACCATGGAACTGTAAGTATTTCTTCCACATCACTGTCCATCATTGCTGTGTAGTACTGAATTTCAAGCAGAACTTAGACTAAGGAAATGGCTGTCTATTGGGGGTAAATTGAAGGAGAACTCCTGCTAGAAAATGGTGTTGAAGAAGCATCAGATCCATTTCAGGAGTGGGGAGTTCTAGTGCAAAGCCACCTCCCCCCACCCTCCTCTGGTGCTGGTAGCTGCATCTGAATACATATAAAACCGTGCAGGATGGCCTTGTTCTTCTTTGCACTAAGCTAAGCTTTCCATTGCTTGCTGGCTCTAACTGTAGAGAGCAGTGCCAGGGATGGGGCTAAGAGTGTGGATGGGTACACTGAACCATGAAATCCTATCCTGGCATGAGCTGGAAGGGAGGCTCTGAGCTTCAGGAAACAGAGGAAGGCTGGGAGGGCATTCACTGGCACTTCTTTTGAACAACTATAAAGATACATCTTTTGTTAAATACAGTTAAAAGAGTTTTTTCCCCTTCTTCCATTATCCCTGCCTCTGTAACATTGCCACTTAACAATCCAGGTTGAGACACAGAAAATAGTTTCTGATTTTTTTTAATTTCTCCTGCTCTGCAGATCAAGGCAAAGAATGTTCAAAATGCCTCGGGCAGAGCTGAAGAAGTAGCACATATGCATGCCTGAGCAGCACTGACCATGACTGCACGAATGTCTACAGGACCTACTGGACCTTTCTTGCATCTCTTCTAGGGCATATGGGTCATCGTACTGCAGCAAATTCTCCCTGGCTCAGACTGAAATGGTGGCAGGAGCCTTTTCCCATCAAAGAAACAGTCAGGTATAACTGCATTGACTCATGAGTCCTGTCACAGAAAGGTGCAGACTTATTCTCACGTTTAGAATCACACACCTATTGTCTTAACTATCGTAGAAACTAAGTTTGCAGTCTCTGCATTATGCCCTTGCTGAAAAGCCATTATCTTTGGGGATTATGGCTTATTGTGCTGCAACATTACAGGCAAGATTTCTGAATGCACACTGGACCCCTTACCTACCCCCTAAACTTCAGTGCCCAGCACAGTTATATACTCCTACAATCCTGGGTTGGCTGGCTGACTGATTGCATGCTGCCCATAATGGTGTTGCTTACAACATCTTTTGCTACAATCACTGTATCAAGGAGAACTGATTCGAGCCCTCTCCCCTTTTCTTTTCTACACAAAGGAGCTTTGAGTTGAGGAGTGCCCTCCATTAACGAGTCTTGGATTTAGTTCATCAGTGTCAGACTGAATGACACTTGCCTGGGAAGATGTTTGACAGTCAATCATGGGCAATACAGGAAGTGTCATACCAGGCAACACAGCAGGACTTCCTCAAAAGCAGGAAAGACGCACATCAGTTTTAAGTGGCCTTAGAATCCAGTGGTCCTTCAGTATAGCAAGAACTCACACTCTCTATGCCTTAAAAGGTGCAACTTTTCTATTATTTGGAGTTGCTTAAAAAATAAGTAGTGTCTTGCAAGAGCAGATCAAGGTTCATGTAGCCCTGCTTATTTTAGCAGGAATTTCAGAAGATGACACACATTAAACTACCAGCTTTCTGTCCATTTCTGTTTTAGAGGCCATTGGAAAGATAGGAGCAAGTATGAGCCAGAGCTTAAAACTACTGGGCAGTATACTAGACTGTGTCCAGAAAGCATATGTTGCCTTAAACTATTGCTAGAGTGCCTTGCTGAATTTCATTTTGTGTCTCTGCTGGGTCAGTATGCACATATGTATGCTGTAATCATACATGCTTCTCTCTCCTATTTCTTTTTTTTCTCAGAGTTTGACATATGTTTCAAATAAATGTTGAATCTCTGCAAGTGCTTTGTGCCAAAACTGTACTCTCCCTCTCAGATGTCAGTGAAAACTAAAAGAATTTTAAAAGGATTTAGAAATTAGCAGTGGAAATCAACAGGGTATGTAGTTTCATTAATGGAAAACAGAAGAGTCTCCAGTAACAGAATGGCATGACAGTAGCCCAGAAAAGGGGCAGCATGAGACTCCCATTAGTTCTAGACCAGTAGTATAAAATGTTATGCCTCTAATGAGCTAACAAGCTTTTAGCAAGAAAAGCCAGAAAGAATCAGAAAGAACAAGCGCCAAATCATGATATGTTTTACATCTCCTCCTTGAGCTACCATTCCTTTTTTAATAACTACTAAATTGAACAGCATCATCAAAAATGGTGATATGAGCATACTTTCAGAATGATGTCTATATAAAATGTATTAAGAGATTAGGAGCATAGGTAGGTCATACGATTTTTTTAAAAACTGCCTTTGTTATTCCAGTGATGTAATGTATTTTCATTGGTAGGAAAAAAATGCTCTCCTTTCTTGTTTCTAATAAACTTCAAATCAGATTTCTAACACGGTTTCCTCTCCACTTGGTCTCTGCTCATAAGGAAATGTGTGACTGTGCACATTAACCTTGCTGCATTTGAGCTATTATCTTTGAACTCAGAGTTGAGACTGGACTGATTTCCCATTCAAGCAAGGCCCTTTTCAAATTATTTTAAAAATTTCAGTAATTGCAAAGGTTACACAATTCCTACATGGAATTTAGTTACATTTCCCCTGAGTCAGTGTTTGTGCTTTAGGGAATCTGCACCACTGTAACTCCTTCTGCATAAGACTGTCCATTACTGTGTTCAGTGGTAAGAAGAATGTGATTATGGGAATGCCTCAAGCAGATATTGACTAATGAGTATGATGTTACTGGTGTAGAAGAGTAAGTTTTTCTTCTCTGAGGTTCACTGGTGAACTTTAAGATGCTTTGGAACATTCACAGTCCTTTAAAAATAAATAAGTATCCATATGCTTAACTTTTTGTCAACTGTTGTCTCCTTAAATGGTTTCTATATATCTTTAGCCCCTTTCCATTCGCCACAGTTTTTATAGCCACCTGCGGCACTGGCTCATCTTGTACCCATTTCATTTTTTTACCATTATACATGTCCCCTATGCTTTTGCTCTTATCTCCTAACTTAAAAACAGATTGCTGTAGCTTAGTCCTCCAGCATTCCTCCTTTCAGCTCCTGCCAAACTGAAACCTTTCAGATGAGTATGATGGTTGGGCTGATAAGTTATTCTCCAGAACTTCTGGAGGGGCTCAACTTGAGGAAGACTGTCCTAATTTACAGGGCCACATTGTACTGGTACTAGTTGTAGATCAAGTGAACCAAGGAAATACAGCATCAAACAAGGCAGGTAGATTTAACCATCTGGAAAAGTCTTACACTGTTATAGAAGAAAGACATGGTAACTCCTAAGATGTTTTATAGCTACTTCAAGAAGGGTAGAGGAGTTTTAAGTGAACAACAAAAGATCATTTGAATTGAAAATTACGTATGTTCTGGAGAAAAACTTTCATGTAAGCGAACACACTGATGACATAGAAATGTGTTCCATGCATATAGGGACATCACCAACAAATGGCTGTCCTCAACAAGTGTTCCACAACACACTTCCAACTTTGCCTGCCAGCATGTGGTAAAAAACCTCATGACGGTTTCAGTAAATTATATGGAAAAGTAATTCCACATTATTACTACCAGGATAAAGATCCCTCAGTGTAGGAAGGTAGTGCAACATGGCATTTTCTGTGCAAGTCTAGCCTGTGAAATATGGAAGTGATAATACTTCAGTCTCCATGTGCTATGTGATTTCCAGTGAATATGGTAAGCTGCTTGATTATAGGATGAAAAATAGTAACTGGAACAGAACTACTGTATAAGATTATGGAATCAAGAATAGGAACTGATTAGCAATCTAAAATGAGACAGCTAACCTTTTCCCTCCCCAATCTTTACATCAGTCAAGAACACTGAATAACTGTCCTGGTTACAACCCATGCAGAGACCATGTGAGTTGACCACTCTTGTCTAGCATTTTCTGTGTTGTTACACTAATGTTTATTTTGTTTTCAACTCAGTGCAATTACAGTTTTGCGACTTTTTAAAGTTTTAAAATAAATCTGGAAAGGTTGAAAATTAATGGAGAGAGCATTTATGGACTATTGCTCTCTGAGAAATGAAAACCACAAAATCCAGTACCATCCTATTTATAGCAGAAACTGATACAACAGATGTGCTCATCAACAGGAATGAGTCCCAAGAACAAAAACCTTAACGTTACCTATACTGTGACCATCTTGTAAAACAATCTGGTCCCACCTCCTTGTGAAAGGACGAAAAGAAACTAAGTCTGTCATAGGCTTCTTGCACAAGAGAACAGCAAAGAAATATGGTTTGATTTACTAAAAAAACAAACCATATTGCTCCTATGATTACAAACAAAAGATGAACTAGAGAATGCTTCTGCACTGGAGTGACAACTACCCCCTTGAATCCAGTGTATTCTGCTTTAAGGAGCAGACATGAAGTTAAAATATTAGTGAAAAAGGCAGCTTTTAAAGCCTTGAAGCATTGTGACCATAAAACAGTGCTACTTATATAAAGATCCATCTTGTTCTCTTGACAATGTGGACTGATCCCCCAATTCCGCCCCCACTTTATGAAACAAGATCAAATTACAAACTAGTCCATATCTTTTGTTTCTCCCTTATCCTTGTTTCTTGTAGCTTCCTCAAACCATTCTGCATTTTTTTATACTTGAGTGGGTGCCTTTAACTTCCTCTATATCAGAGAGAACAGTGAGGGAACCTAAAAGATATACAGTGACCCTGTAAACGTTTTCACAAAAGAAGCTGAGCAGCTGCCAGCACGGCCCTTGTGCTGTGACTCAGCAGACAAAGGTGCATTGAGTTCTTGCAGAACAGCTTGCTTGCTGCAGTTCCCCTTCTCAGCAACAATCTGTTTTCTTAGCAGAGGGACTTTTCTGGGTCAGGCTGCAATTTCTTGGTTGGAATTGTTCCCCATTAGCAAGTGAGGCCCAGCCTGAATCAACAGCTCAGAAAGAAAAGACTCACATAGCTGGCTGACCACAAGGCACATGCCAGGTGCTTCACAGCACCATCTTTTAATACTGCATTCATGAGACAGAAAGGGCTTCAAATCACAGAAATGCATTAAACACAGAATAAGCTTGCTCAGCAAGATTAGCATTTAAAAGCCTTCTTTTTCTTTGCCAATTTCCTCAAGATGAGTAGGGCACAAATTATCCAAGGACATCTTATGGGGAGCTGCTTTTTCTCTTTTCCTCTTGCACAGGGGACCCCATCACAAAAATGTTACATCAAAAAACTGCCAACCATTGTGAAGACCGCCCCCCCACACACAATCAAAGCCCAAATTACTTTTGCTAAGACAGGATAATAAAGACCACTCATAATGATAGCCTTGACAAGTAACTGTACTCTCCCTTCTGAGCTTTTAACTCTCAGCAGCACAAAGATTTGCTCTATTCTTACCCTTCAGACTGAAGAAACTTGCAGCTGCCCAGGCAATATAATAAGGCAATCATCAACAGTGGAAAGTATTGTAGGTTTGGCTAGATTTACTAAAAGCTCTGCAAGTATGCTTTTGCAATTGATGAGTGCTGCAGAAGTCAACACACTCTCCCCAACACCACACTTCATGACTCTTAAGTGCTGAGTAGTGCCACTACTTCCTCACTGTCTGACACAAATGGAGTGGCGAGGGACCCCAAACGTATCCCTTTTTCCAATCCACAGCCAGAAAGAAGATCATTTATTCTTCATAGGTGCCATCTATCATCAAGGCACTCAAGTAAGCTTTGGTCTAGTCAGAATATATGTGGTCTGCTTGGAATTCCTGCAACTCAGTATCAGGGCAGGATCCTATCTGGCCAAGAACCACTTCCCATCAGTTATCCTATGAATCCTGTATGCTTGGGGTTAATGAGAGAGAATTAAGGAGAGCACATACAACAATAACAAAGAAATGTAATACCACATCTCATCTTGGGTAATGAGCTAAATTCACCCTTTGAGCAAACAGCATGGAAGTGCATAGTGTCTGGCTTTTATGCTGTAAGCTACCTACCTGCTCTGGACCATACGGGGAACTTTTAAAGAATGATTTTGACTATTTTGTGAAGTTTAAAATAATACCTCTCCTTCTTTTCTGGAACAGTTCACACCTCCTATAGATGAAACAAGAGGAAGGCTGTTGTGATGAAACTCTTGCTGGGTTTGCCTACATATGTGAAATGGTCTCCTAATTCCAGATAGTAGTTATTCCTAAGTAAAATGGGGTAGGGTGGGAAGAGAAATTGGATTTTCCACAGTGTCTCATTTTCCTCTGTAACAGAGACATACCTGGTTAAACTGTAAGCCAGTAGATGGTGGTAACAAACAAAAAGCAAGGCAAGAGTTACAAACCCCTGAAAATGTACAGGAAGTAGGCTACTTAATGAACCATCTACTAACAATCTACTCCATTTTTTTAAAAGCAACAGATAAGGCCACTATGAGAGGACAAAGGTGTATGGATGAATAGATGGTAGAAATAGCTGGGGCTTTCCCTGCTACAGGTAAACACTGCATGTTTAACAGCTTGTGGGACATACAGGGAGTGAGTCTCTAGCCAGAGAAGCAGATTGTTAACATGCTCACAAATCAAGGAGTTTCAAAAACTTTAGTTTCAGGAGGAACTAATGCCAGACAGTAAAACCTGGCAGCCCACAAGTTGGCTTCCTCCCAGGGAAAAAAGCCAACATTTAAAAGGTCTAGAGCAGAATGATGGGTGTTTCAGCGTACAGTCAAGGTAATTAGACCAAGGCAATTAATTACCCAGTGATATTAAACTCACATGTAAATATGATGGAAGAATGCAGACTGACATTTTACCAATCCATAGAGAAAGATTAAAATCAACAAACAACCCAGCCCACCAGCATTGTTCATAAAAGGATGGAAATACATTAGCATCTTCAGCCAGCCTCACCGGGTGAGCAATGGCGGAGTTTGCATAAGAAATTTATGTGCTCCTGTTTAAGGTCCCAAAACCAGAAAACTCCGATCCTTGCTACAAGCTCTGGACTCTTCCAAATAAGCCCACCAGTTGGGATTTACCTCCCTTTTTTTGGCAAGGACAGCTTCTAGATGCAGGGCATACAGGGTCTCAGTGGGACATTCAACCAGCAGGTCCCATCTCTTGTAGGACCCCAGATGCCCTTCTACCTGTCTTCAACTCTAACATTAGTGTGAGGCAATGTCAATGGGCACTTATGTGTGACTCTGAAAGGGAGTTAGCTCTTCCTGGGAAGATGTCCTTGGAGGAACGTGGTGCTGCCTGGGTGGGGTTGGTGGGGGGGAAAGTGGGGCCCTGTAAAGCATCAGCATACAATTCAGCCTGGCCAGATGGGCTCTGTGTCAGTTTGTGCAACAATGGTTTCAGGAAGCCAACAGTCAGCTGGGCTGACCCCTCTGGAGGGAAGGGAGAGGGATCAAGTTCTGCTGGGGCTAAGTGTTGCTGAATAATGCTCAGGACATCAGAAGCACTCAGATCTGCAGGACAGAGCTCCCACAACTTGTCCAAGTAAGGGTCCAGTGCCCTGTGCTGGGAAAACTCTCCCAGGAGGAGAATAAAAATCTCTTTGTTCAGCAAAGGGCTCAGCTTGGAGAACTTTTCTGCGGCTTCCATCACCCTCTGCCATCTCCTGTGCCTGATAAGAAGATCAATGGCCTGCAAGATGGCTTTGGGTCTCTGGCTAGACAGCAAGAGCTCAATTTCCATTTCCCCATCTGCTGCTGAGCATCTGTGCCTCCGTGGTAGCACAGCCAGGACTCTTTTGTAGAGAGGCACACCACCCTCAGGGCCTTCCTTGTTGCTGTACGTCCAAGCTGCACCCATATATTCTTGTGACAGCTCCACAAAGCGAGGCAGCCATTTAGGCTTGAACTGGTGGAGAGAGAGACAGACTAGTTCAAAAAGAGGGAGCACTCCATTTATGGGGCCCTCCTCTTGCCTGCTCACGCTGGGTAGAGGTCCCCCCAGAATTTTCTTCCATATATCTGGAGTAGCTCTGGCTACAAGAATGCCATCTCCATTCTGTTGTAGTTGGAGATGATTCTGGATGGCTTTCCAGGATGCCTTTGGGAAAGAACTGAAGATGACATTTAGATACACCAGGTTCTCCCTGTTTGAGTCCAAGTGCAGAAGGCGGCTGAGCTCCTGCTCCACCAGGGCTTCCCCATAGCTCTCCACCTCACTTTCCGAGGCTTTGACAACACGAGCCTTGAGGAGTTCCAGGTTCTGATAGCTTTGCAATTCCAGCTGCATTGTGCTCAGCAGCTTGGCATAAGGCTCTGGGAGGCCCTTGGGCTTCTTGTCCTTGGGGGCAAGACTATGGCACAGGATGGAAGATAGTGCAATAGGGGCCTGAAACATGTCCCCCTCCTTGAGCTTCTCCACTGTGAGTTGGGAGCTGCTAAGGCTCCGCCGTTGGTAGAACTTGCAGGCCTCTTCAAACACCATCTCAACCAGGTTGGGTTCAGGTTGACTCTTCTTGACAGCACCAGACAAGTCAAGGCTATAAATACCATCTGGAGCAAGAAGCTGCATTTCCTCTTCTTCCTCTCCACTGAAATCCAAGAAAAGCACTTCTCCAATGCTCAGGGTTTTCTTCTCTATCAGCTGCCTATTGTCCAAATCCACAAGATAAAGTACTCCCCCCAAGAAGCAGGCCAGGGTGCTCCCAATTGCTTTCACCTGGACCTGCTCCCCAGGGGCCAAGGCACCCACCCCTAAGTCAAAGAGAGGGCTCCACGCCCCATTGGGTTGCACCAGCTCCACCACGCCAGCTTTGGTAACCAGGAGGAGCCCTCCACAGCCGGAGAGGGCACAGCTGTGAACGGCCAAAGCATCCACGGAGGCCAAGAGGCCCACACAGCTCAGCACGAGCTTCTTGAAATCCACTTCGCTGCCAGGATGAGAGGCTCTTGTGCAAAGGCACCCTCTGGATGGCACGGCGATAGCAAGGACCGCATTTTCCGGCTGCCAGATGACGACAAACTTGGCTACGCCGGGGAAGGTGGCCGGAGTGGGTACCAGGAAGACGCCAGAAGGGGAGGAGACGACTTGGTAAAAGGGGCTGTTGTGCAAGAGGACCCTCAGGGGGCTCAGCTGAGCTCCCTGCTCCCCGATCCGGAGGCTTCGGGTGCAGATACAGTACTGGAAGGCCCTCCTCTCGGGGGCGAACTGGGCGTCTGAGGAAGGTCGCTCCTCGCACCACACGAGTCGGCCTCCCCAGCTGCAGACGGAGACGATCCGGGCGCGGGCCCCGTGGCAGAGCTCCAGGCTTTGGATGAGGAGCCACCCCGCGCCGGGAACGAAGCGCCAGAGCTCCGTCCGGCCCTGCTCCCAGACGAGCGCCAGCGCCCAGGGGACGGCGGCGGCGGCGGCGGCGGCCGCGGGCTCTCCAGGAAGAGGACTCCCACCACGGGCGGCTGCGACGGCGGCCAGCTTCTCTCCAGGTCGCCGCCGCCGCCGCCGTCGGCGCCCAGGCGCTGGAAGGCCACGAGCCGCGGCTGGGGGGCGGCCGGCTGGTTCCACAACAGGAGCAGATGCTGCCCGTCCGGGCTGGCGAGGAGGCGGCCGGGAGCCTCGCCCGGGCGGCGCGGGGCCAACAGCTCCCGCAAGGCGCGGCCGCGGACGAAGCCGCTCCAGTCCGAGAGCCGCCGCGGCAGCAGCTCCCCGGCTCGCTTCATCTCGGCCACGCGGGGGAAGGAGCCCCGGGGGGGGGACCCCGCCGTGGCCACGGGCTGCGCGCCGCGTCTTCCAGGCGGAGAAACGCCTCCCTCCGCCCGGTTCTACCCCTTGCCCTCTACGGGTAGTATCTCCCTGCCGGGGCTGCGGCGCGCCCGCCCTCCGCTCCCGCGTCCTCTCCCCCGCCGCCTCCGAGGCGTCCCCCGCTCGCCCGCTCGCCTTCCTCGACGCCCCCGACCTCCGTCCTCTTCATGCCTCCGGCTCGGCGACTCCGCCGCCCGACCTGCGGCCACGCTCCCCGGCAGCGTCTCCGGGAGGAGCCCCTTCCCACTCCGCGCCTCCTCCGCTCCGTCCCGCGCCTCGCCGTCCCGCTCGCGCCGCTCCGCTTCCCTCTCCCTCCTCCTCGCGCAAAGGGGGGGAGGCAGGACGCTTTCCTGGCGCTCCTCAGGGACCCCAGCGACCCTCTCGCAAAGGGGGAGCCCGCAGGGGCGGCGGCAGCCTCCGGGGCTTCCTGCTCCGGCCCCAGGAGCCACGGCGAGCGCCCTGCTCCTCGCTGCAGTCACGAGGGCCCTGGTTTCCGGGCGGAGCCGCTCCCCTCCCCGCACCGCCGCGGCGCCAAACCCGAACGGCCCCCGGCTCGCTTTCACTTCCGTCCTCGCCAGATGCGGTTCGGGCCCAGCCGCTTTCGGGCCTGCCGGGCTGTTCCGCTTCCCGGTTAAAAAGGACGGGATGCCACCCGAGGCCATTTCCGCACGAGGCTGTTATAGCGCGATGATTCCACTTTCAACCTTCTCTGGAATCCTGGGGTTTGCAGTTTCGGGAGGGGCCGCCCGGCCCCTCCCGAAACTGCAAACCCCAGGATTCCAGAGGAGGTTGAAAGTGGAATCATCGCGCTATAACAGCCTCGTGCGGAAATGGTCCGAGTGGCGATCGGCTCGCAAGAGCTTCTTTGGGCGGCTCAGTTCGGGTCCACGGAGGGCAGTGGAAGGAGTCGGACGGTTTACTCAGCACGTCTTGTCCCGTGCCTTGCCCATTTCCGCACTAGACTATTACAGTGCTATTATCCCACTTTCAACATACTATGGAATCCTGGGGTTTGCCATTTGAGGCCCCTCCCTAAACCCCAGGATTCCATAGGATGTTGAAAGTGGGATAATAGCACTGTAACAGTCTAGTGCGGAAATGGCCCTTCTCTTACCCGTTTCGTAGCCCTCACAATACTCGCTCCACCCCTTTCCTATATCTGTTCATTCAGAAACCAGCTCCATTATCTTACCATAACATCCCCTCTTTACTTAGAAATAAACGAATAGGATTTGACGCATCAGTGCTGGATTGTCAAACGGGCAGGATGGCTAGTTCTTTTAAACAAAAAACTTACTACTGGTGTTGAAATTCTCTGACAGTGCAATACTAACACCTGTTTATTTGTGGAATCAATTGAAAGGTAAAGCTCATCTCCTTCAGTTCTCTCTGCCATGCAATTAAAGCACTTCTGACAGATGTCCAAAGACCTCTTTTAAGACTTCTCAAGGAACACTTTCCAATGCAGTCTTTTTCATTCTTAAACAGGTCTTACAGTCAAATTCTTTCTAATCTTCAGGGGGCATCTTTTTTCTTGTAATTTAAATAATTGGTTCATGTTCTAGTCTTTAGAGCAGCAAAAAATACACTTGCTCCATCTTCTGCATGGCATTGCTTCAGATAATTAAAGATGATATGTCATATTTGTATGGAACAAACTTGTTTTGTGGTGCTCCAGAGACTAGGATATGGGCCATGGATTCAAACTGTGAGAAAAGAGATTTCACCGAAACACTAGGAAAAAACTTCCTGATGGTAAGAACTGTGCAACAGTGGTGCCTATGGTGCCTTGGAGTCTGATGGACTCACCTTCTTTGGAAGTTTTTAAACAGAGGCTGGGTGGCCATTTGCTGGGAGTGCTTTGAGTGTGTGTTCCTGCATGGCAGGGGGTTGGACTCAACAGCCATTGTGGTGTCTTCCAACTCTATGCTTCTATGATTTTTTTCTCTGTCATCTCTTTTTTACACTACACAGCTACTGCACTTTGATATCACTTCGACAGCTGTGTCCTACAGATTCTTGGGGTTTGTAATTTGGTGAAGCACTAGAGCAGTTATTCCCAAATTTTGGTCCTTTAGGTGTGTTGGACTTCCAACTCTGAGAAGCCTCAGCTGGCTTGGCCAACAATCAGGAATTCTGGGAGCTAAAGTTTCAAAACATATGAAGGACCAAAGTTGGGGAACCATTGATCCCAGAATTTTCTGGAGGACAGTTCTAAATGTCCACAAAACTATAAACCCCAGGATACCATAGGATGGATCCATGGCAGCTAAAGTGGTATGAAAGTGTTATAACTGTGTAGCTTGAAAGAGACCCAGTAAGAGTCACAGTTCCAGTGGGGCTTACTGTACTTACAGGAATCTGTGCATCAACCAATACTTCCAACATGTTGTGCAGTCCACAAATAACTTAAGCTACATGTGATATTGGCCTAAAATATACGGGGAAGGTTATATTATATACACACTTGGGAATAAATCCTACTTAAAAGTCTGTGCTTCTGAATTTGCACGCCCCAATATTGGTCTACCACCCTAAACTGCACCATTCAATAAATGCATATAACTTTATTTTAAAGAAGGGTTCAAGCCTCTGCACTCTTACTTTTAGAATGATCATCTCATTGAACCCAATGGGACTTAGCAATTTTGGTAAGGCTTATAAGACACACACAGCAGGCAAACTCAGTTATTAAGCTAGTTGGGATGGTTTATTAGGTACATTTATATCCTGTCTTTCCTCCACTGAGCTCCAGGAAAGGTATACTGCTCCCCTCACTTTATCCTCACAACAACCCTGTGAGGTAGGTCAGGCAAAAATGGCATGTATGGCACAAAGTTGCCCAGTAGATTTCGTGTTTCAGAACTGAGGTCTTCAAAGTCCCTGCCTACCACTACATCTGTTCGACCAGATGCCTTTCAAGAGGCAACTTCCTCCCCTTTATCTGCACCACAATAGCTTATGTGCAGGGAGCAGTTACATCAGTTCGATAACCTTACAGCTGCTATGGCTCACTCCTATGGAATTATACTTTGGCATGGGACTGAGAATTCTCTGCTAGAGCTCTCTAATATTGTAGATGAGTGTCTCAGCAAAGTACTGAGATGACAGAACCATGCCAGCTGAAGTGGTACCGAACAGATAGTAAATAGGCCAGGCAGATAGAACATAGGAGTGGCAGGGGTTAGAAAGGATGGAGTGCAGATTCATGAGTACAACACAGCTGGTTAAGTGAGCCTTGTTGCTTCAGTGAAGGAAGGTTACACTTAGGCCAGTTCTGCACTAGACTTTTATAGTGCTATTATTTCACTTTCCACATACTAGGGAATCCCGCAGACCCCTCCCTAAACTGCAAACCCCAGGATTCCATAGGATGTAATAGCACTATAACAGCCTAGGGCAGAAATGGCCCTAGAAAGCAGATATTGCTGCCAAGTCTTTCGCTTCTGAATTTACTTCTCAGTGATAACAAGTGGAGGCAAGAAATAAACGAATAAACAAGCCGGCCAGGAATATGAGCAGGAACTTGGAAGGCAGCCCTTCCAAGTGAAGAATTCCTGTAAATCTGCTGACTGCAAGCAAGAAACCCCACCTAGGGGTGGAGATGGGCGAGGTGCGTGTACTGTGGACAATTCCTGGCCAACAAACAAGTCGATTGCATTGAAGAACTTTCATCTCTAGTTCTAAGGTTTCCGAGCTCCTTTGCTTGTGTAAACACGTTGAAGGATGGCTCCTGGAACAAGGCTCCTGCATGCAGCTGAACATACACAGATACCTAAAGGAGCCAGGATGCAGGATTCCTTGCTGTTAGGTTCACAGATACCTAAAGCAGCTAGGATGCAGGATTCCTTGCTGTTAGGTTCACAGACACCTAAAGGAGCCAGGATGCAGGATTCCTCGCTGTTAGGTTCACAGACACCTAAAGGAGCCAGGATGCAGGATTCCTCGCTGTTAGGTTCACAGACACCTAAAGGAGCCAGGATGCAGGATTCCTCGCTGTTAGGTTCACAGACACCTAAAGGAGCCAGGATGCAGGATTCCTCGCTGTTAGGTTCACAGACACCTAAAGGAGCCAGGATGCAGGATTCCTCGCTGTTAGGTTCACAGACACCTAAAGGAGCCAGGATGCAGGATTCCTCGCTGTTAGGTTCACAGACACCTAAAGGAGCCAGGATGCAGGATTCCTCGCTGTTAGGTTCACAGACACCTAAAGGAGCCAGGATGCAGGATTCCTCGCTGTTAGGTTCACAGACACCTAAAGGAGCCAGGATGCAGGATTCCTCGCTGTTAGGTTCACAGACACCTAAAGGAGCCAGGATGCAGGATTCCTCGCTGTTAGGTTCACAGACACCTAAAGGAGCCAGGATGCAGGATTCCTCGCTGTTAGGTTCACAGACACCTAAAGGAGCCAGGATGCAGGATTCCTCGCTGTTAGGTTCACAGACACCTAAAGGAGCCAGGATGCAGGATTCCTCGCTGTTAGGTTCACAGACACCTAAAGGAGCCAGGATGCAGGATTCCTCGCTGTTAGGTTCACAGACACCTAAAGGAGCCAGGATGCAGGATTCCTCGCTGTTAGGTTCACAGACACCTAAAGGAGCCAGGATGCAGGATTCCTCGCTGTTAGGTTCACAGACACCTAAAGGAGCCAGGATGCAGGATTCCTCGCTGTTAGGTTCACAGACACCTAAAGGAGCCAGGATGCAGGATTCCTCGCTGTTAGGTTCACAGACACCTAAAGGAGCCAGGATGCAGGATTCCTCGCTGTTAGGTTCACAGACACCTAAAGGAGCCAGGATGCAGGATTCCTCGCTGTTAGGTTCACAGACACCTAAAGGAGCCAGGATGCAGGATTCCTCGCTGTTAGGTTCACAGACACCTAAAGGAGCCAGGATGCAGGATTCCTCGCTGTTAGGTTCACAGACACCTAAAGGAGCCAGGATGCAGGATTCCTCGCTGTTAGGTTCACAGACACCTAAAGGAGCCAGGATGCAGGATTCCTCGCTGTTAGGTTCACAGACACCTAAAGGAGCCAGGATGCAGGATTCCTCGCTGTTAGGTTCACAGACACCTAAAGGAGCCAGGATGCAGGATTCCTCGCTGTTAGGTTCACAGACACCTAAAGGAGCCAGGATGCAGGATTCCTCGCTGTTAGGTTCACAGACACCTAAAGGAGCCAGGATGCAGGATTCCTCGCTGTTAGGTTCACAGACACCTAAAGGAGCCAGGATGCAGGATTCCTCGCTGTTAGGTTCACAGACACCTAAAGGAGCCAGGATGCAGGATTCCTCGCTGTTAGGTTCACAGACACCTAAAGGAGCCAGGATGCAGGATTCCTCGCTGTTAGGTTCACAGACACCTAAAGGAGCCAGGATGCAGGATTCCTCGCTGTTAGGTTCACAGACACCTAAAGGAGCCAGGATGCAGGATTCCTTGCTGTTAGGTTCACAGACACCTAAAGGAGCCAGGATGCAGGATTCCTTGCTGTTGCATGGGGCTAGGAAAAGGGAAGACATTTTCCCCTTAGGAAAGACGTAAGAGTCCTATGGTAGCGGAGTCTTGAGTCCGATCCTACACGCGTTCACTCCGGAGTAAGTCCCATCGTGTTCCACGTACCTTTTCCCAACAGAACATAGAATAAGCAGCATAGGGCAGAATAGTTGCTTCCATCCTCAGCTTTAGACTGGGGCAAGCGCATAAGAGAGGATCCACAAAGACAACACCTTTCCCATCCTCCTTAGTCCTGGTCATCTTTCACGTGCTCTTTTTCACATCGAGCCAACTCGCGCTAGGACCCAGCAGGACCCGGCGTCTGCCGCCCCGCGGAAGGAGGGACGCGCCTGCGCGTTGCCGGGGAGGCGGGATGTAGTTTTTCGATGACGCATGCGCATAGGAAGGCGGTCATCCCCCTCAGGTAACGGTGGGGTACACTCTCTGCTTTCGGAGGGATCTGGCCTCAGGTCCCCCTTTTGCCCCTCTCCGTATTCAAGCCACCTTCCGGGGGGGGCGGGTGGAGGAAAGCGTGAGTGTGTATGTAAAGCCGGGGCCAGAGGGTGTGATAGTGTTGTATGGGGTCGGGCAATAAAACATGCCGAGGAAAGAGGAGGAAGGCGTATTGGGGTACAGGTGGGGCTGCCCAGGACGGTGTCTGTGGTGGTTCCTTGCCTTCATTTTGTGGGGACAAGTGGACTCTTCCTGTAAGAGTGTGTCTCCCTGAATACAGCATGCTAGGCTGGGGAGTCTTTTCTGGGAGGAGGGAGATCAGATTCTCTATATTAGCCAGGTAGGGTTAGGCTGGTGGTACGTGTACATCCTAGGCCATTTCCGCACTAGCCTGTTATAGCGCGATGATTCCACTTTCAGCCTCCTCTGGAATCCTGGGGTTTGCAGTTTCGGGAGGGGCCGGCCGGCCCCTCCCGAAACTGCAAACCCCAGGATTCCAGAGGAGGTTCAAAGTGGAATCATCGCGCTATAACAGGCGAGTGCGGAAATGGCCCTAGTCATCCTTCCTCTGTCTCATCCAGCGCTTTCATCTTTTTGACCTTATTGCCAGTGCCCAACAGGCATAGGTTACCTTCCTATGGATCCTAGTGAGCCCTGAGGTATCCCAGTGGGACCAGAGATAACCTACTTCTCCCTTTTCCCACCGGCTTCAACCAAAATTTTGATATTTATTACCACATTTTAGAAGAGAGTGTGTAGTCCAAAATCATTTGATCTACAGTCAGGATCCCCAGCTTTAGCTGTTAATGAGATCCAGTTGGCCCAGCAACAAAATGTTACAGTATGGAATGCTTCTGTCCGGGATTTCTGCTGCCCCAGATCTTTGTTTTATCTTAGGCCAGTTTCACACTAGACTGTTATAGAGCTATTATTCCACTTTCAACAGCCTATGGGATCTTGTGGTTTGCAGTGTAGGGAGGCCCCATGGGATGTTGAAAGTGGAATAATAGCTCCGTAACAGTTTAGTGCAGACATGGCCTTAGCTTTTAAAAATCTGGGCCATTAAAATCTTTGATTTCTGTGGTGCCTGTGATACCGCTAACTTTCAGTCTGTGGGACATTTTAAAATAGCTTCTTGGTGTGAAGCATGATATTATCAACCCAGAAAATGAGAGGATGTTGTCTACAGTTTTAGTTTGTTTCAGCATCTTCCTCCTCCTCCTGAAACTTCATTCTATTCACCTTCTCCTTTTTTCATTTTTAAGCCATTTCTTTTATTCTGTTATCTCTCTTACCCAGTTGTTAATGTTTTGTCTCAATTTGTCAGTAACCTGGCCCAGTTAAGGGCTGGGTTTGGGGGAGGAGGGAAGAGGAGTAGTCCCCTTAGGATGTTTCCTCTAAATTTTTCTATTCCTGCAAATCTTAGGGCTACCCTATGTGTGTTGATGTGTACGTGGCATGGTTTTGAGTATGTTCTCATGAGTGTGAGAAAACTAGAATTGGGCTTAGAAGAAAGTCGTTAGGATTTGCAAGGGTGGGCTCGCTCCCCATGCCATCTTTCAGTGCATTCTTCCATTTTGATTAATGTGACTGTGTATTTGAGAATAGTTCTGAAACAAATTAATAGGAATACATGACACTATGCATAACTTTTGAGGTGTGAAAGTTAAATATGTAAGCTATGGAAGTTAAATATGGAAGCACATGTGTGAAAAAAAAAACTAGACTTCAGTAAACATGTAGATTATGTCAAAAGTTGCATTTATGTACTTTATTATGTCTTTACAGGCAACCTGATAATACACAGGAGACAGAATGTTTATGTATAAATTCTATATATCTCTGTAGTCACTTCATTTGCTTTTGTGTGCCTTCAAGTAATTTCCAGCTCATGTCAACTCTATGACAAGTTTTTCTGTGCAAGGTATTTTCAGAACGGGTTTATCATTGCCTTCCTCTGAGTCTGGGAGCATGTGACTTGTCCAAGGTTACCCAGTGTGTTCCTATGGCCAATTGGGAATTTGAATTCTGGTCTTGCAGAGTCCTATTCCAACACCCAAACCACTACATTATACTGGCTCTCACATGAGGCTCTGGTTTCATACAATTTCCTATATGCATCTGAATTTCTAATCAGAAGTTATTCTAGATGAGACTTATGTAGCCCTGAGTATGCTTGCATATTTTGATAAAACCGAGTGGCCTCTCAAAATACTGTAATCTCAATGTGCCAGTCACACTGAGTTTAAAATGTATGTTCTTTTGATTTTTACTGCCTGTTGTTTAGTGGAGGAACCAAACACTGGCTAAAAAGACTGTAGATTAAGATAAATGTTTAAAAAGTGATTAATAAAATAGATCCCATATACAAAGTCCTATTTTAGTAAGGTGAGGTGAAAGAATAACTTTAAAACATAAACAACAACGTGATATTTTCAAACAAAATTATGCATGGGGTTACTTTAAGTAACATGGACATATAAGTGGGATTTCTAAGAAATGTTACAATATATTGTCCCCTCATAATGTATAATTGCTGTTCAGAGTTCAAGGTGGTGTTTTGTAGCAGGCTATCACCATGTTCACCTGTTTTCAGTTTTTCTTGTTCAGTTACTGTGGAAAATTCTCTTGCTTCTTTTCATTGAACTATATTTTGGGTGGATTGTTCTGTTAGTATTTTTAAATTGTACTTCTGTAAATCTTGGGGTTCCCCTCCACATGCTAATTCTTCCCCCCTTGTTTCTCAGTGGCCACTTTATGACTCCATTTGTTTTGTTACTCACTACCTAAGTCTACAACTTGGAGTGATGATGTCATTTTCTTCCTCCTCTCCAATGGGTGTACACTTCTGCATTGTATTACAGTGAATATCAGTTCACAAAATGCTTTCAGTGTTTCAGCATAAAGCATTTTCTGTGTTCTGAAAGTGTCTTGGTGTTTATCTAAGGCATGGTGAGGCTATTGTGGGCCACCAAAGATTGTTGGACTACAACTTCCATCATTCCTTAACCAACATAACAGTAATGAGTATTGATGAGAATTGCGGCTCTCTAGCTGTTGTTGAACCACTTGTTGTCCATCCCTTATCTAAAAGCAACAGATTTCTTGACTTGTATGCTGTTCAGGCTGTGATAGTGGTGGAAAGATCTGTTCTTAATCACCTTATGATGTTTTTGTATACACTTCCTCATGGCTATCCTACAAAGGTGTGAACATTTCCATTTCAATGACAGAAACCTTTATTTTCAAATGTGTTCTTAACTGGATCACTAATCATGAAGAGTCAGTTTGATTTTGGATTTTTCAGAATTATATTAAAAATTGCTCATCACAGCACACTGCTGTGCTCTGGTGTGACAAAACACGAGTGGAGATTTGATCCTCTGTTTTGACAATTATTTTAATAAAATACATATTGGCTTGGAGAATGATCTGACAGCAGTGTGTTGAAATGAAGAAGACTTTGCCCTGAAAGGTGATTAGATTGGAAACTTCCAGGGGAGCTCCACACTGATTGTTATGAAGTGCTCAGGAAGAAGTGCATCTTATATTATGCTTGTAAATATCATAAAAAAGGGTTTGTTTGCATAGATGTATCTGATATATCTAAAGGAAATCAGTATTGGCTTATTGTTAGTGTGTCTGCCATTTTCCAGAAGTAGTTATGTTTTGTTATTCCAACTGTATCTGCTCCATTTAATTCTTATTTATTTTTCTTGCTTACTCTTTGTTTTACATCTGTATGTCCATTTTGAAATAGTAAGAGCAGTCTCTTGGGAGTCCCAGTTAGTAGAATGATCTGACTAAGTAGGTTGGAGTTGTTGGACAATGAGTTCAGTTGGCAAGTTGGGCTGACAGGTTTTGACCTGAGAGCCAGAAAATCAGGAGTTCTTCCATTACAAAATTGATCTGATTGTATTCTCTCTGCTTTCTTCTGCTTTGTTTATATGACAAAGATACTAGTTGCTCAAAATAGGAACTTACCTTGGATGGTGAAAGATCACTATAGCTACCCTTGGCAGAGAACTTGGATCACACCTGTAGTTCATATTATTAAAACTTAATTGGACAGGTTTGGTTGGAATGTTTGTTAATTTACATTAGAAGCTTGGTTTTCTCAAGAAAGGGTAGTTTGATATTAAAAAAATGCGATTGCTATAATTGCAGACCTCAGTATGAAATATACTCTATGACTGTAGAGTGGTTTTGCAGTTTACACTGAGGCATTTGGAGCCTATCCCTCATGTACAAGCTGTTTCCTTAGTTCCAATTAGATACACTTGCACAAATATGTTTATGGCACTGGGGTCACAAGGAGCTTAATTTAGAGACACTGGAGTCATTCTGATCATTCTGATCAAGTCAATGTGACTTTAATTTCCTTCCTTTTATCACTCCTGGTAGAAAGAAATTATACTCATGGGATACAGTTGCAAATTATGATTGAGCAATATAAGTTTTTATGATGTGCCTTATACCACAGAACCTCCCCTTTCAATAATATTTCCAGTATCCATTAGAGTTTGGAGCTATTACTCTCTACTTTTGCTTGGGCAGGCATGACTTTTGAGTTGATATATCTATTGACTAGAGCAAAAACTTGGCAAAGGTCACAAGTATAGCTATGATGACAGGCAAAGCTTGATGTGATGGTATCCTGCCCTCTGATATTTCATGGCAGTTGGTGAATTGTTTGAAAATGAATGTTGAATGCCTGGCTATGATTTTCTTCTGCTGCTGAGTGTTGAATTAGACTGCTAAGTGAGTGAAATAGCTCTGAGTGCGACTGTGGGGAGAGCTGTCATCCATCTGACTTACTGGTCTTTTGAGTTTAGTCTCCTGATAGGTCTCCAGATGCTGAAGGCTCTTGGGTTGCAGTGCAGCCTGCTGGGGTTTTTGTTTTGGCCTTGCATGGAAATCTCATAACAGTTCTATGGGGAGAAAATATTTCTGCAGATTTTCTTGAAAGCAGTCACTTCTGTAAAACTGGTGGGGGCAGGAGGAGGAGAAAGAAAGACCATTTCTACACCACACTGCTATAGTGCTATTATTCCACTTTCAACATCCTGTGGGAATTCTGAGGTTTGTAGGTTACTGAGGCCAGTGAGCTCTCTGACTGAGAATTCTAAATGTCCCTCCCTAAACTGCAAACCCCAGAATTCCATAGGATGTTGAAAGCGGAATAATAGCACTATAACAGTGTAGTGCAGAAGGACCAAAGAGAGAGATTGATCTCTGTAGATCATGAGACTGAATGAACCCATTAAATTCCAGAAAGAAAGGATATTTGTACTATTTGTTATTAGCTTTACATGTTTTACTTGGGATTTCTGTTATAGGGAGCTGTAAGAACAAATACATTGTTTTAATTGTGGCATCAATCAATATTTCTTATGTGTATGTGTGCTCCGTCCAGTTTTAGTAAGGCTGTGCCCCAGATAAGCTTGAACTTATCTGTGTGATCATGTTACTTGTCTGAAGCATAGTACTATTCGCTTTACAAAAGGAGTTGGGATCTTTTGACTTACAGGGCATCCAGTGAAATTGCTGACATCTGCTGCTCAAATCCTGGTTCCATGTATCCAATTTTTTAAAACCCTTGTGTACGAACATTGGAATCATGGCATTGGCTCTGGCTTCAATAATTCATTAAGTATTCAGATTAGAGCACTGGGCATGGATGTATGCAGGCTTGTGTTGCTGTCTTTTGCCCAGAACTTTTATTTCTGGGCATGATGGAAAGAAGCCCCTTTTTTCATGGGCTTTTTTCTCTCTTACTGTTTCCTGATCAACATTTTTTACAAAATTTTTCCCTTTTGGCTTTTTTCATCTAATAGTGAAGTGTTATTTCCTAGGATGCAGGAAAAGAGAATGGGAAAGAGTTTGGAAGCGAGAGAATGTCACTGACCTAGTACTTTTTTGCAGTACATATTTACATTCTTTTGTGATCACTAGAAGGCCCGCAGGGGCTGAAAAGGTGTACTGCTGGGAGCCTGATAAACAGAAAGTTGTAGGAGTGTGATAACCATAGTACATTGTAAGCATATTTCTCATGTGTGCTAATAGAGATTTGCTTACATTGGCCAGAAATGGACATGTTTTTCCAGAAGTGGTAATGCATATAGTTTCCACAAGCTGTCTCATGGACTAGATGGTTCTAAAGTAGGAAGGTTACTGCTCTGTGCTCTGCTTCATGAAACAAATATTTGCAGAAAAAGACTTTCTGAGATAGTTGAAACTGATATCAATTTCTGGAGGAAAAGCTCCATGAGAAGAATTGTGGTTTTCTCTTTTTGGGAACAGCTGCTACCTACTTTGCTGTGGGCTGTACTTCTCTTAGGCTCTCCATTGGTTTTTTGTTTTTTTTTTGTGCCTGAATGGAGCTGGCACAAGCTTTTTCTTCTGCTTTATCCTGAATGGACATAGATGTTTGCTTTAAACACACTATGACTCAGGAGTTGAGTAGAGGTGGCAGGAGTCTTGAGAAAGGGATGCTTTTGTGACTTGTATATAGGCTGTGTGGCTGAGGTGGAGCAGTGTGCTTCCCCAAGAAAGGTAGCTCTTCATTAATGCATTCATTAGAGCCACTTCATATATTACATGATGTCAAGGTGAATTTACTATCATAGGTACATACTGTCAACCTTACCTTCCTGGAGTATTATCTGTATAACACATGCACTGTTAATATATATTTGTGACTTGTATGCCTCGCATTTTTACATGAACATATACAGTATTTTATGTCTAGCGAATGGAGTGAGTTATTGTGTGGGAGGAAGGGATGAATTCTGGAAAATGAATGGGGCATCTGCTGTAAGTAGACACCTTTTGTCCATGGAAGTCAGTTTCTGAATCTAACCCTATGTTGAAAAATCATGTGTACTTTTATTTCAGTGTATACGTATAGTGAATGTAGGTTTCCCTTAGAGATCCAGTGTGGTGTAGTAGCTTTAGCATTGGTCTATGACTCTGGAGACCAGGGTTTGATTCCCCGCCTGGCCATGGAAATACACTGGGTGACCTTGGATGCGTCACACACTCTCAGCCCCTAGAAAACCCTGTGACAGGTGCACCCTCAGGTTGCCATAAGTCAGAAACAACTTGAAGGCACACAACAACCGCAAGGTTTCCATTTTGCTTAACTCCATGCATCCCATGTACCTTATGTCACTGTTTTAAGAAATATGTTTCTAAAGCAGCCCATTCTAACGTATAATAAGTAGAAGTATCCACCTGTTTTCTTCCCCACCTTTTCTCTGTTCATTTTCTCCTCCCCTTTTTCTTCTTTACTGGTTCTTTCCTTTGAGCACTCCCCTCAATGCTAAGTTTCAGGTGGGTAAATTTGATGGTATTATGGCTGTCCTTTCTCTATGTTGTTATTATTACATGTAGTAATGACTAAAGTGCTTTGTGAATCTTCAGAATTTGCTAAGACAAGCATATTTAAAAAGATTGGGAGAGCTGTGGAAACCTTCCTGGAGAGAGAGCTTTTCTCAAATGTACGTATTTTATTCCATAGTTTGTTAACCATGGCACAAGCTGAGAAGAAAGGTGGATTGCTTCGGAGATCTTCAGCTAGTAAGAAACCCTTAAAAGAGAAGGTTGTGCTGATGTACGATGAAATATTTACGGTAAGATATGGATTTTTGTTCCTTTCAATGTGGTGTCTTGTTTAGTTTGCAAGACAGACTTCCATTTTGATGAGGAATCCTACAAGCAAGCCAGACTGTCTTACAGCTATTTAGAAATGTGTATCTTTCTGTATCCTGTGCCTTATCCTTGGATTATGCTCCTGGTTTCCATACCTACCCTTACAGATGTTGCACCAGTTAATATTATTAATTTCTAGGATTAAGAATGAGAATGGGAGACCAGGGAATCCTGCCTGTGAAACGCTTCTGGGCATGCTTTTGCTGCACTGCTTTGAAGACAGTATGTAGTGGAGTAGGCTTGTTATTTTCTCACTGCTTCTGTGAATTCTGCCATTGGTAGTCTGCAGGGAAAAAGTGAAGCCTACTTCAGGGGCCAACTATACATATATAGTATGTCTGGAATGGTTAGAATAGTGCTGTAAGAGCAGTCATATTTTACATCTATTATTTTATATTTATAGCTATTGCAATTCATTGCTGTTGTAACGAATATCCCTCTTCTCTTTCAGACAGAAGATCCAAGTAAATGCAACCCTCGCTTTTGGGAGGAGCTTTTCCTCATGAAGGTAATAGACCAAAGATTAAAGCATTCTTCTTTCCACTAAATGTCTCTTTGTTTGATTTCCCAGTAGCAATTTCTAGCCATTAGTCATGTCCTCATTGGCTCCATCATTGGTTTTTACTTCTTCCCTTTGTCTGGTAGGTGAATTTGGAATACCTAGAAGGGAAGCTGGAATCTCTAGATGGTGAAGAGTTAATGAAGATAAAAGATAACATTAACTGTTTGTTCCAGCGCTGCATCCGGGCTTTGGGAGAAGAGCATCCCATCAGAGTGGTCAATGCGTTACAGGTGTTGTACTATACATTTTTCACAGAACAGATCTAGATTTCCATTGAGCTAGACAGTCTGTTAGTGACAGTAAGGTCAAGGCATATGAAGGAAACAAAAACTGGACTGTTATAAGCTGTTAAAATACATATTAGTTCAGTTAGACCAGAGTTTCTTTGTGGGACACTGTTAATGCCCATCCCTGCATTAGACGCTGACCTTGCATAGTTAGTAATTTAGAAGAACGTTTAGGAGTTATTCTTGTCAAATGCAAAAAGTAGGCATATTAAAAATATTCGCTGAAACAGAGGTGGACAATCTAAAGGTCTGGCCCTAAAGATCCACTGCAAAGCGCACCAGATACAGAAGAGCCTTAAAAATAAAAACCAAAAGTGAACAGAAGTCCACTTTCATTTTTTCCCCCACATTGGTGTTTGTTGAAGCATTGAGAGGCATATTTCATATTTGAAACACAAATTCTCAGTTTGCAGAGGCTTCTGGGAATGGAAAAATGCAATTTTTTCTAATTTGGGGGGTGGGGTGGATGAGATGCCTGGGATGGGGTTCCTGGTAGTCTGTGATCTGTAAAAATGGGCCAGGTTTGCCCACACCTCTTCTGAACTCTATGTAAGATCTATTTGGTGGGGTATACTAATCAAAATCCTTGGTCTAGCATCATAGCTTTATGCTTCTGGGGCATTCATTGCTAGGTTCTTTGTGCCCTGGAGGGTTTTTTCACATTTCCTATCTCTTCTTTCTTCTGATCCAGACACTGTGTGCACTGATCCGTGGTGTTCACCAGAAGAATAAATCCACATCTGGTTTTGACATCATCAACATGCTGATGGGTTTTGACAAGGCTGAACTGTGCATGAAGGTGAGGAATTGTAAGATTACAAAAAGAAGAGGTGGTATATATGTGGAATAGGAATGACAATCCATTGCTAAGTACATTGAAAGTATTAAAAGGGGAGTCCATGGTGTGGACAAGATCTTGGTTAAATGCAACTAATGTTAGGTTGTACTCTTAGGCCTAAATCCATGTACCAGTTGCAACTAGAATAGACCAGGTGAATCAGTATGATTTACGTAAGCACACTGTCCATAATGTTGATGTACGATTCAGTGGATCTACTGTAATAAGGACCAGCTACTGGATTTAGATCTCAGTGTTCTTCTTTGTGGTCTCTGTGCCTTCATACACTAGGAGCTTTAGCGCCTGCGCGGTAGCGTTCGGAAACTTCTAGAGCTTGTTCGCTTGGCGGGAACCCCTCCCCCACGCCGGTACTGCGCATGCTCCTCCCGCCGAGCAACGGTCTCTCCTCAGTTCTTTCTCGTCCGCCGTCGCGTACGGAAGGTTCTTTAGTTTGTTCCTCTCACTTTTGTGCTTGGCTTGCTGTTTTCACGGTTTTACGGATTTTGGACTGTCTCTGACCTCTCTTTCGGACTTCCCCTTCGGCTTTGGTCTTTTCGGATTTTTGCTGTTTGGCGTTCTTCGTCTTATGTCCGCGCTCTTTAAGAAGTGCGTGTCCTGCGGGCGCAAGGTTGCCCTCAACGACAGCCACAGGGAGTGTCTCTTCTGTTTGGGTGAGTCCCACAACATCCGGACTTGCCCAATTTGCCGGGATTTTACTCCCCAAACTCTCTGCAACCGGTCCGCGAGACTCAAGTCTTATTGTTGGGAACAGTCTCTGCGGGCGATAGACGAGACCTCCACTTCCAAGATGGCCGACAAGAAGACGACCACGCCATCGACGGTATCGGCGGCTGCCGTTCCGTCCACCTCGTCGGTATCGGGCTCGGTACCGGCGAAAACGCCGATCTCGGCGTTACCGAGGATCCCGAAGCTGTCGGTGGCTGCCAAGTCAGCAAAAGGATCCTCGACGGCGAGGAAGGCTGAGGCTCCCCTGACGGAGACGCCTGCTAAAAAGCGCCCTGCTCCGGACGGAGGCAAGGGCAAGGAGAAGGAGAAGAAGAAGAAGGAGAAGAAGCGCTCCCCGGCTGGGGACGTTCAACCTCCTACTCCTCCTCCTACTCAGCAGCCTTCCAAAGGGCGAGGCGAGTCCGTCGATCTCTCGGAGGATGAGATCGAGGACGTTCCCCAACAGCGCCCGGACTCGCCTGTGGCAGACCCTCCAACCCTGGTGGAGGAGCGCCACCGCCCTCCTAGCCGTCGCAGGTCGGCCGACCTGCAGCAGAGAGAGCCCTCTGCTTCTCCGGAGCGGCGTTCGACCTCCTTCCGGTCCCGGTCCCGCTCTTCCGAGCGTCCGGTGGCCTCGCCGCCTCCTAGGGAGACAAGAGAGGAACAACCTCGCTCGTCTGCCTCCAGATACATGTCGGCGTCCTACGTGGCCAGGTACGCGAGGGAATCTGAATGGAGAGAGCGCCCGGTCTCTTATCGGTCACATTCACCATCGTACCGGGATCGGTACCATCGTGGCCCGAGTCGCTGGGAGACCTTCCGGAGGTCCCGGTCACCTCGTCGACAGCGCGAATCGCGCTTGCCTAGAGGGGACGAGGCTCGGTACCGTCGACGTCGAAGCCGATCTCCGTCGGACCGCCGCTCCTTCAGCCGCTCTCCCTCTCCTCGATATCATAGGGCGAGGGAGCCTTCACCTCGGTATCGGGCGATATCGCCACCTCCTAGGGTCACGGCAACGGCGACGCGCCCTACGGAGTCGGTGGTGACTGAGCGGGCTACAACGACATCAGACCACCCCTGTCACCACTACGAAGGTGAAGTCGGTAGTCAGCAGGCCCAAGCGGGACGCTGCTGCTACCACCGCCCCGGCTGCAGAGAAACCTAGGAAGGCAACACCTGTGGCGACTGCGAAGGAGCCGGAAAGCGAGCGGCGAGAGGACTCACCGACCTCAGAGTCGTACGACTCGAGTGCGGAATCAGAGGTGTCTGAGGCGGCCTCCCAGGAGTCTCCTCCGCTGGGATTCGGGGACCCGATCCCAGATTCTGCTCCAGAGGACGTCCACCAGTTCTCTGCGATGCTGCTCCGCATGGCTACTACCCTCGGCCTTAAGATCGCCGATGCGGAGCCGGAGGACGACGATCCAGCCTTCTCTGTCTTCGAGGAGAAGCGACCTTCCACGGCCCCGCTGCCTCTCCTGCCCCGGGTATCCAGACTGGTGAAGGCCGCCTGGGATAGGCCGGCCTCGGCTCAGCCGATACCGCAGCGGTTGGAACACCTCTACAGAGTGCAGAAGGATAACGCCGGTTATCTCTTTAATCACCCTGCACCGAACTCTGTGGTGGTCGAGTCGGCACAGACGAAAGGCTCCGGCAGGCAACACACCACCCCGCCGGACAAAGAGGGCAGGAAGTTGGACGCCTATGCAAGAAGGTTCTATTCCGCCGCCTCCTTGCAGATTAGGCTGTCCAACACTCAGGCTTGCCTCGCGGCATACCTGAAAAAGGTGCTCGATCGCCTGCAACCGGCGATGGAGGCGGTACCGGAGGACATCCGTCAAGCGTCCTCCGTGATCTTCAACGAGGCCATCTCCATCGCTCGGCAGCAGATGGCCTCCTCCAGGCACGCAGTGGAGATTGCCTCCCGGGTCATGGCGGGATCCGTCGGCCTGCGCCGCCATGCTTGGCTGCGACCGGCCGACATCCAGGAGGACACCAGAAGGAGGATTGAAGATCTCCCCTTCGACGGTGAGGGCCTATTCAACTCGTCCACAGACGAAGCTTTGGACAATCTAGTTAAGGCGAGACTTACCGCCAAGAAGATCGGGCTACAGCCGGCCACGCAAGCCCGCAGGGCCTCCACCTTCCGCCCATCCTGGCGACGATCTTCCACCTCGTCGTTCCAGCGTTCGGCCCAGTCTGGACAGTCGAGACCGTCCTCCGGCTCATCGGCCAGACGCACGATTAGGCGACGCCCGGCTTTGTCCAAGAAGTCCTCCTCCGAGACAAAGTCTCGGTTTTGACGTGCCTGGCAGGACCTACCAATACCCACTCTTCAGCCTACCATCAGCGCTCGGAGACCGACCGACTCTTGCTCGACATCTCGCGGAGTGGCAGTGTGTCACTACGGACTCTTGGGTGCTTTCCATCGTCTGTCTTGGCTACGCCATCGAGTTTCTCGATATTCCTCCTCGAGGCGTTTACTATTCCACGCCGTCGAGTCCGGCCCTCCTGGAAGAGATCCAATCCCTCCTCCAGAAAGGGGCGATCGAGCAGCTCCCGCAAGAGGCCAAGACCACCGGCTTCTTCTCCAGGTACTTCACGGTACCGAAAGCCGACAGTACCCTCCGGCCGATCCTAGACCTCAGAGGGGTGAACTACTACATCCGCCCCAAAAGGTTCAAGATGGTCACGATACCGTCGATCCTGCCCTTCCTACATCGAGGGGACTGGTTCGCCTCCATCGATCTCCGAGACGCATACTTCCATATCGCCATTCGCCCGCAGCACAGACGGTACCTCCGCTTCGCAGTCGACGACACCTGTTACCAGTACAAGGTGCTGCCGTTCGGACTCTCGACTGCCCCAAGGGTCTTCACCAAGTGCATGGCCCCGGTGGTATCCTTCCTGCGGACGAAGGGTGCTTCTGTCTTCCCTTACCTCGACGATTGGCTGTTGGTGGCGTCCTGCAAACAGAGACTTTACCACGACGTCCACATGACGTTGTCACTCCTGACCCGCCTTGGTCTATGGGTGAATCCGAAGAAGTCCCACCTCGAGCCGGCGAGGATCTTGGACTTCATCGGGGCGACGCTCGACTCGACCTCCGCCAGGGCGTACCTACCAGAGTCTCGAGCCCAAACCCTGATCCGGGCCGCCGCTCACGCGCGAACGGCCCCGACGTTATCTGCGAGAAGCGTCCAGCAGCTCTTGGGCTACATGGCTGCGACGACCGCTGTGACATATCTCGCCAGGCTGAGAGCGAGACCTCTTCAACACTGGTTCGTCCGCATATTCGACCCCCTGCGAGACGAACAGACTCTCCGACTGCAGCTGCCGGGAGACGTCCGCTCATCCCTCCGATGGTGGCAGTCGCGACGCAATCTCATGTCAGGGATGCCTTTCCAACAGCCGACACCGAAGGTGACGGTAACGACCGACGCCTCCCTGTATGGATGGGGTGCCCACTGCGGCGATCTCAGAGTCCGCGACAGATGGACCGACGACAAGACTGCTCTCCATATCAACGCGCTGGAGCTACTCGCCGTCTTGAAAGCGCTACGGGCGTTCCGCCACGTCGTAGCGGGGCGCACGGTCCTGATTCTGACGGACAACACCACCGCCGTCTGCTACATCAACAGACAAGGTGGGACTCATTCCACTACCCTGCTCCACATCGCGCTCGACCTGTGGGAATGGTGCATTCGCCTGCACACGCATCCCGTGGCGGTTCACCTGGCCGGGCAGGAGAACACCACGGCAGACGCCCTCAGCAGGGACACCTCATCCCATCACGAATGGTCTCTCTCCGGAGAGGCGTTCAGACTGATTCGGGACCGCTGGGGCGAACCATCGATCGACCTCTTCGCGACCAGGGAAAACGCGAAGTGTCGCCGATTCTGTTCCAGAGCGGGCCACGATCGTGCCTCCATCGGGGACGCTTTCCAGTTTCCGTGGACCGGGGAACTCCTCTACGCGTTCCCGCCGTTCCCGCTGCTCGGCCGGACGATATCGAAGATCCTCGCCGACCGAGGCGACGCGATCCTGGTAGCCCCGTACTGGCCGAGGCAACATTGGTTCGCACCCCTGCTACAAGCCGCACGAGACGACCTGCTCTGGTTGCCACCGACACCGGACCTGCTCTCGCACTCCGGCGGCCGAGTCCTCCATCCGGACCTGCCACGCCTGGCCCTCCATGCCTGGAGGATATCGCACTAGACGATCCCGTGCTCGGTACCGTCCTCGTCGCGGCCAGGAAGGAATCCACCCGTCGCAACTATCAATACAAGTGGCGACGCTTCCTGACCTTCGCTAACGAGAGGAGGGAGCCGGTATCGCCTGCGGGGCTCTCTACCGTCCTGCACTTCCTCCTGCACCTCCGGCAACAGGGGCTGGCGTTTCCATCCCTGAAGGTGTATCTCTCCGCGATCGTGGCATACCAACCGCCACGGTCGGCTGCCTCGGCCTTCTTCAGGAACGATACCGTTAAGCGGTTCCTGAAAGGACTTCATCATCTCTACCCGCCGGTATCGCCGCCGCTACCGCCGTGGTCCCTCTCGCTGGTGCTCTCGCAGCTGACAAAGCCGCCCTTCGAGCCGATGGCGACCTCGGATGATAGGCTCCTGACCATGAAAACTGCCTTTTTGGTAGCGGTGACCTCAGCGAGGCGAGCGGGTGAGATCACAGCTCTTCGATCCGATGAGCCCTTCACGGTCTTCCACAGAGACAAGGTGGTCCTGAGACCTGACATCTCGTTCCTGCCTAAGGTGGTGTCCAGTTTCCATCTCAACCAGGACATCATCCTGCCTGCCTTCTTCCCGAACCCGACGACACCGTTGGAGCGGTCTCTCCACTCCCTGGACGTGCGTCGGGCCGTGGCCTTCTACATGGACAGGACTGCTTCCTTCCGACAGACGCCGCATCTCTTCGTTTGCTATGGGCGACGTCGGAAGGGCCTCAAAGTGTCCACCCAGCGCTTCTCCAAATGGGTGGTGAGGACTATTCAACTGGCGTATGAGCTCGCGAGGAAGCCTCCGCCAGTCCTGCTTCGAGCCCACTCCACCAGAGCGGTGGCTACTTCTGCGGCCCTCCTGCGAGGAGTTGACCTGCATGAACTCTGCCGTGTGGCGACCTGGTCCCAACCATCGACCTTCGTGCGCCACTACAGGCTCGACTGCCGGTCGCGCAGAGATGCCCGGTTTGGACGTGAGGTGTTGGCTTCCGTGCTGTAGGACCTGACCCGCCGTCCGACCGGTAAGCTACACAGTCTCCTAGTGTATGAAGGCACAGAGACCACGAAGAAGAAGAACAGGTTGCTTACCTGTAACTGTGGTTCTTCGAGTGGTCATCTGTGCCATCATACACACCCGCCCTTCCTCCCCTCTCTTTCAGGTCCCTGTAGGTTCTACGGCGGACGACAGAACTGAGGAGAGACCGTTGCTCGGCGGGAGGAGCATGCGCAGTACCGGCGTGGGGGAGGGGTTCCCGCCAAGCGAACAAGCTCTAGAAGTTTCCGAACGCTACCGCGCAGGCGCTAAAGCTCCTAGTGTATGATGGCACAGATGACCACTCGAAGAACCACAGTTACAGGTAAGCAACCTGTTCTTTCATGTTGCTGGCTTCTTTGGGCCTCCTGAGTAAACTCAGTACTGGTAACAGAAAGGAAACAACATTAGATGATGCTTTTTCCACCATTGCTTTATTAATGTCTGTATTATGCATATTTTCTTATACTGAGTGCAAGACCAGAAATATTTTAAGTTGATAACAGTATGACCCTGCCAAGAGTGATGCTGCCCCTTATTCAAATACAAGATCCCTTAAAACACTTCAGAATTAAATATACCATGCTTGTTTGGAGGGATATTATTTGTCAGTGGAAGAAAGAGGATTAGTGTGCAGTATAACTATTTGACTGTTACAGTGTAACCAGAGAATAGGGTGGGAAGGCTTCACATTTTCAGATACTGCCTTTATACTTCTAAATTTCTGTTCAGAACCATTTGGGCATACAGTTTTTGTTGATGCACAGCTGAGATCCTGAAGGAACACAATTGTGTGTTACAATCTGCATTGCATAATTTGGTGACATGATGTACACTTCTGGGGAAAATTGTTGCTGAACTTTCTTGATTAAAGGCCCTTGTAAAGTGATCGTTATGTTTGGAGGGGTGGGAAATCGTATCTTCTTTCGACTGAAATAATTGAAGCTTATACTACCTTAGCTAGACAAGTTGACTTGGATATTTACCAACCGTAGATCCTGCCCTACATGAATCATGATGGGATTTTGTATCACACAGAAAAAAGAATCACAGCTTTAGACTATTAAGTATTGTGTGAATTACGGTAACTGTTCCCTTCTTTAGAATCTGATGGAGAGTTTGGACACACTACTTTGTGCAGAAGGCTCTGAAAGCCTCAAAAGTTTGTGCCTGAAGCTACTGCTCTGCTTGGTGACTGTAAGTAATAGATCATAATGAAATCTCTACTAACCAGATTTTGAAAATGTCATTTTTAAAATGATATGATACTTTTACGTCTAGCCAATCAGTGTTTCTTTTGTTGAGACAATGGCTTTCATTATGTTGTAACTTCTCAAATATAACCATTGTATTATGTACATAACAGAGAAGCGGCCCTTTTTTCTTTTTTGGCATGTATGTGATCCCAAGTACAGACACACTTTTAAAGTTGTTTTGGTATCTAATACTCAACAGTAGGAATTTGGTATTCTGGTGGTGCTTCTCATTCTGAAGTATTGATCTCATTGTTACCAAGGGAAGCTTGATGCATGGAGTACCTAAATAAGTACAGTGTATCATATTTAGGACCCCGCCCCCCAAGGACAGACTATAGACCCAAACTAAATTATTAAAGGGCAGTAGTACAGATGACAAAGTAACATTAATGTTATACTAAATAAAATCAACAAATTGTGTCATGTCGTGCCAGAAATCAATAATGCTAAGATAGCTGTCAGACAAAAGTGCAAAACTCCCAAAGAATGGGCTCTTCACAAAATATGGGAGAACTTCAGTAAATTATATAATCAAGGAAAATTTCGATTCTTTCATTACTGTGTTGTATTTTAGAGGGAGTTAGATTTAAAAAAAGCATGCATCTATGAATGTAGTAATTTGATTTGCATGGACAGTACTGGATGAGAATGCTACCTTATTTAGAAAGTTTTTATATTTTTTTTTCCTTTTCAGGTGACGGATAACATCAGTCAGAACACAATCCTGGAGTATGTGATGATTAATAGTATCTTTGAAGCCATCTTACAGGCAAGCTGTTTTCCCCTTTCATCTCTAGTTGGGCAGTTAATTTTCCATAGCACTATGTTATAAATCATACAGATTTACTTGATTGTACTGAAATGTCAACCTAAGATAACTGTTAGGCACCACATTGGAGTCTCCCTTAATGTCTTCTTGTTTTGCTTTGCTTTAGTTATGATTTTTATATTAAAGGCTCTTCATCCAGGTCATTAATGAACTTCGTAAAGAAGAAATCTACATAGTACTTTGGTCTAATTGTTTTTAGCAGTGCTAAGGAAGAGCTTTATATTTTCTTCAAATATACTCATTCTTCTCAAGGTCATGAAGATTGAAATTGCTGTATATACATATGGAAGTATGGTTCAGTCTGTTTGTGAACGGTAAAGATTAATTTTCCATAATTGGGGCCTTGACTGTGTATTTTTTACACTGGCTGCCTATAGCTCTTTGAAACTTAAGAGTTTCAGTTAATTTACACTATTCCTTCTCTTGATTTTAGATCCTCTCCAGTCCTCCCAGTCGCAGGGAACATGGTTATGAAGCAGTTGTCCTGCTTGCCTTATTAGTGAACTATAGAAAATATGAGGTGGGTGTGCCTGTTTTACCTTGCTACAAAGGTTTACGAATCTTGGCTGGCTTTCTTTAGTCTACAGTACATTACTGGTCACCAGAATCTTGTCCCCCATGGGGAGTAATCTTGTCCCTGACATTGTTCTGTGCCTTAGAAATGTAATCTTACGCAGGGGGCTCATTGTGGGAATTTGGTTTTGCAGTTATATTGCTTTTCTGATGCAATCCAAATGCTTACCTCAGAAGCACAACAGCACTGTGGAGATGTCTGGTGGCCCCCAGCTGTAAAGATGGGATGAAAACTGGGTATTGTTTGTGCTCACTTGATGGTGTTGGAATGCAGTAGCAACCAAAACTGTGGAAGTGTGGCCTGGTACTTTCTATCCCTTAACAATCTGCACACAAAATTCTGGTAACTTGCTTATTTAAAATTGATGTCAGGCTCATGTAAGAAATGTGTAGCCCACTTGTACAATGGTGTAGAAGTTTTGTGTCCAGGTCAGTAGTGTCCTTGTATTTGTAGTGTCTTCTCTCTCTCTCTCTCTGTGTGTTTAGCAACGCACAAACAGAGGATTTTTTTAAAAAAATATCTACGGTATTGTAATAAACAGTCACAAAATGCTAAGGAGTAGTATTATTTTTTCTTTCTCAGACATTGGAAGTCATATTAGAATAGCATGCATTTGCCTCAGTGCTTCAAATCTTCTCTTAGAGTGAATGTGAGAGTCTTTTTGTTTTGCAGCACTGTGGCTGATCATACCCTTGTTTCCTCTAGAGCCTCATGGGCTGCTTAAATGGTTTCATTAGTTTAAGGGAGTCTAATTGCATTGAGTATGTATTTGTTGCTTATGACTTCAACATGTATCTATAAAGAAAACACCATAGTGTGCTTGCAAAAAAAAGTGTTTCAAGTTTGCAATGTCTCCTCAAGTCTTTGCTATTGATCCTGTTGCTCTTTCTACTATTTATTGCAAAATAATTCTGATTTATAGAAATCACCCAAACTAGAATAAAATTTCAGATATTGGCCTCACTTAGAGTTACATTAGGTACCTTCATAGGCTTTCTTTATATGCAAGTGCTTAGAACTTCCTTCAATCTATAAGTTTCTGTCCTTTCTCATTAAATAAGAAAGTTCAGTGGTCTTAAACTGAGGATGAATTCTGGCCTATTAATTCCTAGGCTTGTGATGTAAATCCATATCATATAAGTCCATTACAAGCATCCTTTTTGTGGTCTCTGTACATTATATGAAGGTTCTATACCTGTGCAGATACTTGACAAATTCAACACTCTCACTGTCCATGACTTAGCTATAGCTTTGACCAAGCTCATTATTATTGGCTATATCTGGAAATTTCTGCATCTGATGGAAGCCACTCAGTGCCAGGCTTAAGTTTTAGTGGCTTAGCATTGATGTGTTATCCAAGGGATCTTTCCTTCAGTTTGCCCCTGGTACAAGTGGTTTATCTGATGCACAGTTGTGACCTCCTTCATGAAATTTGGTTCTGACTCCTCTTTGTACCTTGTCTGGCAATTGTCATTGTATCTTTATTGAGATGAGGAATGCACTACAATCCTTGTCAAATTAAGTGACTTGTTATTACAATGGAATGTCGTCTCCACATTGATGTTTCTCCAATGAACAAGGCCATCCCTATGTTTGAGCATATGTTCATGGAACATACTGTGCAGATTGCTGTAGACAATATTGTGGTAACCTTCGGTATCAACAAATAGTGAGCCATGCCCTTGTGATGTTCAAGATGATGAGTACAACTGGACCTCTCCTTCTGAGACTGATAATGGAGTATTTCTCATCAATATTCACGTATTCAAGGGTCAAATCAACAGTTGTGCAGGCGGCCTCAGCTCGTCAGGCTCCACTTCTTAAAAGTGGAAACTAGTGCACTTAGTAGTCTGTGCTAGGTTTTGCTAATGAGGATGGCGGGCCATAAAAGCAAAAGTTACTATAGAATGAATGTCCACCACAATGCAGTGAAATGAATGCAGAAACTGTGTTTGTTTCCCCATCGTGTTCTCTATGCCTTTGCCACCCATTCCCCTTATTGCCAGGATTATTGTGAAGATAAATAGAGACAATATGAACATCATACTTATTACATTGTGGTGGCTGAGGCAGCTTTACTTCCTTGCTCTACTCTTTCTGTCACAGTGCTCTCCTGGAGATTTCCAGAGTCTTCCAGTCTTCTATTCCTCACCAAAAGATGCATAAGGACTTGGACTTTCCCTGTGTTTACCTGATGATGTGAGGGTCTTCACATAACTAGTCTCTTCCAAAGTTACTGTACAGAATACAGAATGCTGCACAGTCAAGTGCGATCACTTCCTCAATTTTGTCACCCAGTTTGAGGCTGACCTAGGTTACTGTTCTGTTATACTAGTCCTGAAGGAGCTGAATCTTTCTAAACTGTGTCCTCTCCAAAAGTGTGTCTGGTCTTTCACTAGGTAGGATCATGTTCCTACTGGATATAATATTTATTCCCAAGGAGGTGTCCACATTCTGTTTTGGCTAGGATATCACTCTACTTGTCATCAAATCTTTGTATTGCTAGAATCTGCTCTCTGTCCAGTTGGACACAACTGGTGATAGGTAGACGTGGGTGCCAAATAAAGCGTTGGTGTTCCTGTGTAAGGGCTAGGTCTAGATGTGTTGTGATAGCTCACTGATGAAATCTTATTCCTGAGGCAGGCTCCTACACCCAAAATGAAAATGAGAAATTGTTTTGTGAGGCAAAAATAGTGCCTTTGTGTGAAACAAAGCCCTGTTGATCTTAGTGAGTGTTTTCAAAGCTATCCGCCCAGCTCATCAAGGTCATTCTATAGAGGTTAGAGACCTTGAGTACACAGAGGAATTGTAAAGACAGTTTAGTTTTAGTAGTGTGAAGAAGAGACTGTTTTACTTGTTGTGTCATACTGGATCATGAAAAGGAGTTTTAAAATGATTATTTTAATCATTTGTGTCCTGGTTTTATGGAAAAGGCAGGATATACATAAAATGTCTAAATGAGGATAGTGTTTAAAGATTTAAAATATCCAGAAATCTTGAAATCTTTAAACTGTGGGAATTTTTTCCCCTAGTTTTGGAAGGAGAACTGGAAATTTTTGCTAAAACACTTAAAAATGCAAGATTTGCACCATTTACAGATTGAAAGTCACTTTGTAATTTTAACACAAAATACATTTGTGTATAATTTGCCTTGGCATAAAATCATCGTATTTAATGTGTTAAAAGTATAGTTTATTTAGAAAATAATCACAAATTGAATTTACTTTTTTAAATTTTATTTTTGTTAAAATGATGCTACAAGGTCCTTATCCTTGTAATTACAAAGAATCTCTTTGGCTTTGCCAGTTTATGGGAAGCAAGGAAAAAAAAACCTACAAAAGCAGAAGAAGCTGTCATTGTTAATAAAACAAAGAAAATTAGTGCCAACCAGATATAAAACATTCATTTCCATAAAAAGAACTGAGAAAAGGAAACAAAGACCAAGAATTTTAGTGATATAAGATGCTGTATATTTTAGTCTTACCTGAAAGTCTACCTGGAATACTCTGTCCAGTTCTGGGCACCACAGTTTAGGAAGGATATTGACAAGCTGGAATGTGTCCAGAGGAAGGCAACCAAAATGGTAGAAGGCCTGGAAAGCATGCCCTATGAGAAGCAGCTTTGGGAGCTTTGTATGTTTAGCCTAGAGAAGAGAAAGTTAAAAGGTGACATGACAGCTATGCTTAAATATTTGAAGGGATGTCATATGGAGGATGGTGCAAGCCAGCTTTTGCCTGCTCCAGAGACTAGGACACGGAGCAATGGCTTCAAACTTCAGGAAAAGAGATTCTATCTAAACATTAGGAAGAATTTAACAACAGTAAGCACAGTTTGACAGTGAAATATGCTTCGTCAGAATGTGGTGGAGTCCTCTTCTTTGGAGGTTTTTAAGCAGAGACTGGATGATCATTTGTCAGGAATGATTTGATTGTGCATTCCTGCATTGCATGGGGTTCGACTCGGTGACCCTTGTGCTCTCTTCCAAATCTATGATTGTCTGATCTATTTTTAAGTTTTTCTAGAAAAAAAGCTTAAAAAAAACAAAGGGAAGAGATTTTTGTTGAATTTTTCCAGGCCTTCACCTTTTTGATAACGATAATGATATATCAAGTAGGTGAATGTTGCTCTTCAGCTACATGTTGACATTTTTTTCTGCAGAAAACTGTGGCTATATTTGGATTATATGTACAGGGAAGAAGTTTTTTGCATAGTGTTTTTCTCATGAGTTCAGATTAAGAAGAAATGCTTTCATTTTCCCACTCTTTTTAAGATGCTGTACTGGGATAGAGTATGTGTGTGTGTGTGTGTTACAACTCTGTTGCATTTTATGTCAAGAAAATACCAGCCAGTAGTAGCCATGTCCTCCCCTTGCTTCCCAGATTTTGTTTTTTGTCAGATCACCAGGACATATCCTCACTGCAGAACCTAATAATCTAATGATAATGTTCTTATGATTGATTATTCATGTCTTAATTAAAAGTAAAAAAAAAAGTTAACTGTCTTCTTTCAGCTAGAAGAACAGTGTGGTTATTGCATTTGTCATCTTGGTCATATTTTTAATTTATTTTTATGTTTGTTTTCTGCTTTGAAGATTAAGAACATAATTTTAGAGAATACTTTTCAGCAGTGAAGAAAATCATGAAATCATGTGGAATCAGCTTCATTCTTCTCCAATTTCTTATTGTGACCTAATGAGCTTGTTTAGTCATGATGGAGGAAACTGTTGAATAATGTTTACCTGTTGCTGGGAAAGAGGCGTCTGAACCAAAGTATGGAAACAAAGTCTGTTAAATGCCCTGCTTGCTCTTGAGTGAGCAGCTGCCTTTCATACTTGAGCAATCAAGGAATATATTAAAACAGGAAGCAGAATAAGGAAACTACAAAGATCCCTGATATAAAGATATTACTTTGTAGCCTTTGCGCAGCCAAGCTAAGCTGTATTCTGTGCTGCTTGGCTGCAGCTCTTATTAATTGATCTATTGCATCGACTTGTATCCTTCCACAGTATGCTCTTATAACAGTTCAGCCGTATGCGTGTCTGCTCCGAAGTCAGCCCTGTTGAGTTCGCCAGAACACTGCTAGATAATCATGAAAGACGTTTGCTGCAAGGCTGCAGACATGTGTGTGTATTAGAAGTAGAAAACTTATAGTCCTCCAGAAGCCATTGGACTCTTACCTCCCATCAGTTTCGGCCAACATGGCTGGTGGTCAGGAGTTGCAGAATTTGTAATCCAGCATATGGAGGGCCTCAAGTTATCCAATTCTCTTATACATCTTTGCTTGTTAAAGTCAGTTGGATTTGCCTCTGAGTTGTAGTATTACACATCTAATAAAGTAGACCCAGTCTATGAAGGCTTATACTACAAGCTTCTTTCTGTCATGTACAACATCCCTTTGTTTATCTCTGAGTAGATATGTATAAGATTGCCCCGTGAGATAACCTGTTCCTGGTATTCCTATTTTGGCCGTCTGTTTTCCTCACATTTAGCTATCCATGTCCTTCTATCTGATAGGTTAGACTCTTTCTGGAAACTTACAACATAATACATATATCTATCTTTAAGATGACACAGTAGTCTCTGTTGTGTTTCCATCATTCTGTAATAGCTTTTCCTTCATTTTCTCTTTGTTTCTTAAAACCTGACTCCATTTAGAATCTTATTGTGATATGAATTTGGCATTGAATTTTGGGTTTTTGGTTCTATTTCTTTTTATTTAGGCGTTGATTCTGACACAGCCTTTTGAACTGCTTGTCGATTCTGTCTTGTACCTATTGAATTGTTCTAGTAGTAGTAAGTTCTTGGCATTGTTAGAACATGTCTGACTTTGAGTAGGCTTTGGTAGTGGTTCCTGAATGTAAAGAGAAACCATTGTGGGGTTATATGCAGTGGTAACAGGCCTGCTGTTCTTGCTTTTTAAACATTTTAGATACTTCAGTCTGCGCTAGGTCATATCTCACGCAGGAACTGATGTGGGGCTACCATAGGCTGGATAATCTGCGCAATGTGTCTCATTAGGTGGTGTTCCTATATGCGATATAGAGAAGTGTGGAGTATGTGTCTGATTTGAAATACTGCTCAATCAAGAGTGTAGAAAGCTGCTCTACTGGTGGTCCCTTAGGCACAAAAACTATACAAGTTTAAATCAAGCACATTTGTTGGTTTATTTACTTTTTTTTTTACCTACTGAAATGATCATTATGGCTGAAATGTAAAATGTGACTAGGCTAACAGTGACTTGTAGTGCCCCAGAGGGGTTGATAGGAATGAATTTAGAGTCCCATGGTTTTAATTGTGGGGCACATGTATACCCTGACAAGACAAAGATTGTATGTAAACTAACTTAACAAGTCCCTAAATTAACTCATGACTTTCCTTCTTTCCACTGTAGTCTGTGAATCCTTATATAGTGAAGCTGTCAATCATAGACGATGAGGCCACACTCAATGTGAGTACAATAAATTATAAGTGCTGTTTGAATGTGGCAGGTTACTCAGAATAATGGAAAGACACAAGAAGTTGAACTTAATTAAAAATTATCCCCAGGGATTGTCAGGCACTTTGATTTCTGTGTTCATGACTGTCACATACCAGAATGAAACTTTGAGGTGGGGATGGACTGAGTGGCTATGAGAACGGTTGAAAACGAGGCTGCCATATTTCATTTCTCTTTTTGAGCATTCATTCCAAGTCTGGGGTGATATTCCACCAGTAGAATTGCTAGTGCTGAATTTATATCCCAGCATTTCTTCAAGAGAATTCGGGGTGGTGTATCCCTTCCCCATCCCAATGTTATCTTTTCAACACCCATATAGATTAGCTTAAGTTGAGTGAGTGCACGACTGGCTCAGGCTCAACATATGAGCTTCATGTATGAATGACAATCTGAATCTGGATTTCTTTCTCCAAGTTGGGCACTTTAACCACTCCATTACACTGGTTTACATGGAATGAAGCTATGTGGAAATTATCAGAATCTTACAAGAAGCCTGACCTGTAGGTTATAGACCAAGTCCTGTGGACATTATTGTGAATTATTTGGAGAAGATGTTTCTGGGATTGCTATTGTGTGTTTGCTCTGATTTATGTGATATATAGTTAAGACTTGGAGGTTAAACAGTTTGCTCTGTTCTTGCAGGGAATGGGCCTTGTTGTTGCTCAGGCATTATCAGAGTACAACCGGTAAGTTAGCTTAAGAAACTCTGCTTTTACAATTGTGTAATTAGTTACCTTTCTCTTTCTGAGAAAACTTCCTGATGTTATTTGTCCACCATTTTCCACGGCAGCCTAATAGCAAATGAAGTCTCTAGATGTTTGAGTTGCTGTATTCCTGCTCTCATTCCTCACTTCAAATGTGTGCTAGACTTTACAAAACATAAATATTAGAGGTTTTGTTTTACATGGGAAAACCACATTGTGAATGCATGCTGAATTGTATTACATTTTCTTTTTATTTGGTCATAACTGACAGCATCTTGCTGTGAACTGTCATGTGCTATTCCCCAGTGATAGAATGCTACATTGATCTCCAGATATTGCTTCTAACAGAATCTATTTGGATTAAAGCATTTTGAAATAAATAATCAAACCATGCAGAAACTAATGAAGTCGATCAGCCCCGATGTTCCACTTCATCTAATTCCATCTGATATGGGAATTAGCTGTTTGAAGGGAAAGTATAGAGCTTTGAGAAGAGAAAGATGTGTATGAAACGCTGGCTAATTTCTAGTCTACAGCTTTCTATCGGTTGCAATACTGGAACATCCACAGGCTTTTATGACTCTCCCTGACCCTTTGTGTGTGTATTTATTAATTTAATTTATATTAAATTTGACTTAATTTAGTGTAAAGTTAATTTATGTCCCATCTTACTCCCAGTCTGGGATCCAAGATAGCAGAGTGTACTCAGAAGCTCAAATGCATCTTTAGCAGACTGGAGCTGCACTTGCTCACTCAGGATGGAAAAAGATAGGTGCTTTCAGCATGAGCAAAATGAGGAAGGAGAAGTCTGTTAACATTCATTAGGGGGTAAATAGTAGCTCAGGCAAATGGATTACACAGAGTATATCTTTAGTTATTCCTTTGTATTCTCCAGTAGAAGAATCGTAGGGAAAGTGTGTATATTTGTGCATTTGTGTGTAAGAGAGAAAGAACATGAGTCTGTAACATTTCTCAGATAAATGGACTGTTAGTTTGACAGAGCATGTGTAAGTCATTTCCTTTGGTATATTTCTTTAACTCAAGGCCTGATATTTGCACCTCTCATTGGCAGCAAATGCTGCTTCTCCACTTTTCGAGTCAAGCCATATGCCACTCTGAGTTGTTTGGCTTTTTATTTGTTTTAGATAGTATTGAAACTAAGTGCTCTAGATTTTCCTTGCCCAGATGTGCTGCTCATGTAAGTGCCTTGTTATGGATAAGCAATTGTTTTTGCTACATAAGCAGACTATCTTCCTTTATTTGAATTTATCTTCGGTATCGTAGAAAATAGCCCCAAACGAAGTGGACTTAAAGGAGACTTAGAGGCTACATATAGAAGCTAGTTATTGTAATGTATGCTGGTGTGGGCCTGTTCAGTTTTGTAGCATTTCCTAAACTTGAACAAGAAAGTTTCAGAAATTTCAATTTTTATTTCCTCCTTTCTTGTCTGATTGCTCTTGCTTCTGACTAAAATAATAGACTCCCAATGCTACAAGTCACGTAATAGTTACTCAGATCTAATAAACCTACTAGTTTAAAGACAGAACTGCTAATGCTTCAAATGTGACCATCTTCGTCATCCTTCTTTGCCCCTACTGGACTGCCAAAAGAACTATGTTGCAGTGTAGGCTCCAATATGAGTTTTCCCAGAGAGGATTTATGCAATCGCCGCTCCACTTTCACAAGGGTTTGGAGTGCAGAACCCTCATGAAAGTCAAAAGCCCGTGAATAACTCACCCCACCTGAGTGAGTGCTCCCCCTCCCATTCCTTTGCCTTTTGGCCAAGCCCACTGCTGTCCTTCTCTGTACCTGGGCAAAAGGCAAGGGAATGGGAGGGGGAAGATGGTGGAGAAGGCTCTCAAGTGCCTTCTTTGTGCAAGGACTGCCCCTCCCATTCATTTGCTTTTGCCTGAGTAGAGAAGGAAGGCACATGTGCCCAGACAAAAGGCAAGGGAATGGAGGTGAGCTCTGCACACAGTGAAGGTCTGTATGAGCGCGCCTTGTCTCCATTCTTATCTTTTTGCCTGGGAGCCTTGCGTTCCTTCCAGGTGCCTGGGCAAAAGGCAGGTGAATTGGCAGGAGCAGGCTCATGTGCAGAGAAGATGCACGTGAGCCGTCCTCCCATTCTCCCTCTCCCATTCCCTTGTCTTTTGCCCATGCATGTGCAGTATGTCCGGGCAAAAGTTAAGGGAATGGAGGGGGAGGCACACATGCACCTTCTCCATGTGTGTGGCTCCCCCCTCCCATTTGCTTACCTTTTGCCCGTGTGCTTGGAAAGAAGATATGTGCGCCCAAGCAAAAGGCAGAGGAATGGGAGGGGGAGAATGGGGGGAGGAAAGTGAGTGCCTTGCAAATAGTCAAATTCATAAAGGTTAAACCTGTGAATGTGGAGGGAAGACTGTAGGGTTTTCCCCCTATTTTGGGATGTGAACAGTCAGGCCATTTCTGCACTACACTGTTATAGTGCTATTATTCCACTTTCAACATCCTATGGAATCCTGGGGTTTGCAATTTAGGGAGGGGCATTTAGAATTGTCAGCCAGAGAGCTCTTTAGCCTCAGTAAACTACAAACTCCAGAATTCCACAGGATGTTGAAAGTGGAATAATAGCACTACAACAGTGTAGTGCAGAAATGGCTTTGGAGGGAAGTGGCTGATATAGTTATAGTGGGTTTTCAAATGGAATCCTCTTCTGAGTTGAAGTCAATATTAAGCATTGTTATTTTTGCTTTGCCCTGAAGCCTGGTCTTGCTTGCTTATGTCATCTGGACAGGTTTATTTTGCAGGCACTGACCAAAATCAGGTTGGGCAAAACCATTTCACTTTGGTTTCTTTCCTTTCTGCACAAAAAGGGCAAATACAGTATGATGTCATTATTCATTTAATTTTTATGTTTAAAGGGTATAAGTAGCCATTCAAGGAAGGGGTGATGGATAGAAGAATTGTGTAACTGTAGGTGTTTACTCTCCATTCCTCCACTGCAATCATCATGAAAATTGCTCCCCCTTAAACTATTGTTTTGCATCTGTAGAAAAGCTCCCATGGATCACAATGGAAGCTATTTTTCCCATGCAAAACAGTAAAGTTTAATTGCTTCCTCCCTGCTTGTTTAGTTTCAGTTCTGTTCTTTATCCATTCCCACAGTGGATCTGTACATTTTTTTAAACTCTGTATTAAATTCAGTAATGCAGTTGGTGTAATCTTCAGTTGGGATCAAAGCAAGATGCTTCTAACATCAGAAGTAAAACTTAAAAAATCAGAACCTAAATCCAAGTATGTGTGATTCTTCTACAGTAGTATAGTTATTTTTGCTGTATTGTTTCTGCTAGCTTACATAAACTGTCCATCTTGATACAGGCCACAGCCATCATTTCTGACTCCCCTCATCAGTTCTCTTGAACACTCTTCACATGACAGTACTATTAGGTGTCTTCCTAACAGTGGTGGGGAGCGAAGAGTATGCAGTGTGCTTTCTGAACCATGGTGGTGGCAGCCCTTCCCCATTCCTTGGTGGTGCCCAGAACAGTTTTCCTATTTTTAAATATACACAAAAGCTACTGAGGGCTATCATGTGTTTCTGAAAGTGCATAGGCTCTTGTGCTGCCAAGAAGATGCTTCACTCACCCTTCTCTTTTCTTTGCTCAGGCACATCTAAATGATTGATTAGGGAGAGTGCTTGCTGGGCCAGTTAATTGGGGAGTGGGTTTGGGCTACAGTAACCATTGAGGAAGGGTAAATACTGTGACTGGGGTGGGAGGGAGAAGGGAATGACAGAGAAAAAACAGGAGGTGATCAAATAGAGTATACATGTAATCTATGGCCCTTGGCCTTACATGGTGTTGGCTTTCAGCCCTTAGAAGTTTATCCACAAGGGGATCTGGTCCTTGGACCAAAAATGTTCCCCACCTTTGCTCTTCAAACACATTTCAGATATTAGTTACTAGTCTTAAATGACTCTGAGGCCAGTAAAGCTGCTGATAAATGCACTGCTGCTGATTGCATTGTAACTTTGAAGGTACACATTGTTGGAGAAGTGACTAATGGGTTTTGTAGGGTAGCTGTAAAACTTGAGAAGGACTTGAGGCCTTGTATTGTGAAAGTTTAAAGCTGATTTATAAAGGAGAAATGTAGCAGTTTTTATTTACTCATTACAAAGAGACTGTGTGTGTCTTCAACAGAATTATGCAATGAAATACTAGAAAGTTGTTGCATTGGTTTTTTTTCTTTAAAAAGATAACAAAAGTAGATAAGATTATATCTTTGAGGGAGACAATCTGAAGCAAGAGAATATGCAAACATTCTTTTTTTATACAATTTTTTATCATGTGAATTAGTCCTGTTCTTTTAAAAATAGCTTTTCTGATATCTTCTTACGTGTCACTTTGAAAATAAAAGTGAATGACTTTAAAGTTTTATCTTTTTTACCCTAACAATTTTGGTTAAATAAATCATGACCAACTTATTTGCTTACATAGTTCTGTAACAGTGTGGCTTTATCCATTGTTGTCTGTTTTGTTCAGACAGTACAAAGACAAGGAGGAAGAGCACCAGAGTGGGTTTTTCTCAGCCTTGACCAACATGGTAAGAACTGAGTGTGTTTTGTTAGACAGTGTTTGCCTTGTGAAGGACTGAATCCAAGTGTTGTGAATGGTGCTGTGAAATGTACCTTAAAAGTGCTATGTCTGTTTTGAGAGCTGTGAGCCACTGTCTCTTGGGAGAAGATCTCAGTAGATTCTAAAGTGTGCATTACCATTTCTTTCCGTAGGTGGGCAGCATGTTCATAGCCGATGCTGATGAGAAGATCTCAGTTCAGTAAGTACCTTCATCAAATGCCAATTTGCTACCCTGGTTTAGAAGTTTAAGACATTGTTCCTTACTAGCTGGCCTTGGAACTGGCTTTTAATTTTAAAAATGTAAAGCAAGAGAACATTAACAATAGTTCAGTAATAGGACTGCAAGTGATGCCACTTAGTCTAGCATAGTAGTACCTGCCCCTCACCCCTGATTTTGGTTTCTGCGGTTACCCATACGTCATTTTTTCATAGATTCACTGTCCTCCCTCGCACCCTGATCCATCCCTTGGCATCCAGGTGACAGCACCCTCAACGACTTGCTCCGGATCCTGCCACCTACACTTTGCCTGCCTGCCTTCCTCCCACCCACTTCAACCACCCCTCCACCAACACCACCTCCACCACCACAGGAAATGGCTCTTGCCATCTCTGCAAGTAGCCCTCTTAATTGCACAGGGACCTTAGAGAGGCTTCGAACTATCTGGTAGTATGAAGCCTCTTTATGGTCCCTTTGAAACCAGAGGGCTACTTCCAGTGACAGTATAGGGTTCTGTACTATCTACAGTTTCAAGGATCCATGGGGGTCTTGGACTATATTCCCTGCAGATAAGCGGGGACTACTGTACATGAGTGAATTATCAGATGCTGCACTTACAGTCTGAAACTGTAGAGTAGAATAGTTCTATTCTTATGAATTTATAAGGTAATGTTAAGTGGAAGAAGCACAGTAAAAGAATTGTCACACATAGCATTTGGATATCCTTGTTCCAGGGCAGACAATTAGGTTATCCCACATCAGAAATTTCACCATGTTTAAATTTAAGTTACAGCAAAACAAAATTCATGGCTGCTTACAGAGCAGTCACTGTAATTTTGAAGAGCTGAAGGCAATGAAACAGTTGGATTGAAAGCTAGAATACAAATGGCAATAAATTCACAGTAACCATATCTAGACTTACAAAAGAACATTTCTACAATAGGCTGAAGTGGGAGTGATGACAGAGAAATTTTAGTTTGATGTTGCCATTGCATTTTCTCAGAGTCAACCAGTGGAAGTACTTGATTAACGGTGTTCTTGGTAGAGACCTGGGAGAACACAGCATGGAGTGTTCTGAAAACTACTGTGACAAGTTTGTCTTACATTTTGTAGATAAATATGCTTATGTTCACGCTGACCATGGTTTCAACATAGGTAGAGATTGATGAGGCTAAGACACTGGCTTGCCATTCTATTGTGGATGCTTCTCTGCTTGTGCAACCTATATATGGTACATGGTACTTGGAGGGCTGAAACATACCATTTGTTCTTTTGATCTGTGCACTTCTTGGGTTAAAAAAAGCAGCCAATTTGAGTACAGAGATTAGACTTCACCAGTGGTTAATTCCCTTTTAATATTGGAGACTGGATAAGGAAAATGCAGCTCAAATCTGACTGATTTTCAGCAACATTGACTGTGACATCCTTCCAGAACAGTGGTTCTCAAACTTGAGTCCTCCAGATGTTTGGATTTCAGCTCCCTGAATTCCCTACTGTTGGCCAGTCTGGCTAGGTCTTCTGGGAACTGAAGTCCAAACAGTTTGGGGAACACTGTTCTAGAATGTTTTGCTGGATTGGCATTGTATTACATTATATCCATGCCTTCCCAGTGGATCAGTGTCAGAGGGTACTGCTATGAGACTTTAGTCCCACCCTGTGGCTATTGGCTTATGGGACACAACTAGTTTCTGTGATGTCCATCATGATATTTAATACCTGTATGAAACTATTGAGTGCTGTCTTCAGCAAATTTTGGCTCTGGTATCATCAATATGTGGATGATACTCAAGATGTACCTTTTATTTCCATCTACCAAGTATAAAGGAGGCTGTAGAAATCCTGAACCAGGAGGGCTGAGAATCTGAGTGTTCTGAAAGGAAGGATTGGGCGGGTGTTAGATAAGGTTGCATGACTCTAAAGGACCAAATTTGTTGTCTGTGGGTTCCCCTGGACCTCATACAGATTGTGCTGCTGTCTGTGAGTGTGTTATACCAGATTAGACTTCTATGCTATCTAGGAAGATTGGATCTTGCCTTGGTTATCTGTCTGCTAGTCAAATCCTGGTTTGATACATGGAATGGGTAAAGTGGCTGCTTCTAAAGATGGTTTGGAAAGCAGGTAGTATGAAATGTGGCCCATCAGATGGTGGTGGTAGAGGCTGAACAAATGGAACCTAATCACCGATATACTACCAAGCCCAACTCAACCTGCTGGTTTCAGCTTGTAAAGCCTGAAGGAGGTTGGGACCAAGTTATTTCTAGCATTTACATGCAGTATGAATATGCCTGAGCATTAAAACCTGCCTAAAATGTATTTTGTTGTATATCTGCTGGTGAGATCTGTTTGCTTGCCTGGTATAGAACACAGGACCTTCTTTCCCACAGTGGCTCCCAGACTATGCAGTTCTCTGCCCTCCAAAGATTATAGAATCTTAAAGTTGGAAGAGACCACAGGGGCCTTCTAGTTCAGCATCCTGCCCTATAGGAATACACAAGTGAAACACACCTGAAAGATGCCCATCTGTTAGTGTGGCCAGTTTTTAATTTAAGCAAATTATTCTGGGTTGCTTACTCTTACTCAGTTTTGTAATAAATGAGCTGCTTAAAGAATTGGGCATTCCTAGTTATTTAAGAATGCTATTTTTAAAATTGATCTGTAACTTGATCTGTGACTTGTAATGGAATTTCATACAGATGCCTGCTTTTATTATGTTCTGTGTTATAATTTATTGTGAGCTGCTTTGTAAGGTCTTTATTCCAAAAGATAACCTATAAACACTTTAAAAAAACAAATAAATATCAGAAGGAAGTATTCTGATTGTGATGGTATGACATAGTATGGCCTTGTCTTAATTTTTAGTATTTTCTTCTTAATTATGTGTGGGGGAGTGGGGGAGTGGGAGGTTAGGAATGTGTGTATGAAGGAGAAAGAAAGAGTTATCAGGGGAGAGTACTATATATGAAGTGATCTAAAACACTTTCTAAAGAGTGAGTGCTGTGATGAATGAATAGAAACTGTGACTGCACAAAGCAAAGTAGATTCACTTGGTGCACTTTTGCCAGATGTCTAGTAAGTGTGGAAAGCCTTGAGGGTTTAGTTTTCCAGCACAGGCATCCTTATTAATCTTACTTGACAGGTTAAGGACCACAGCATTGTCAAAAAGCAGAAATTGTTGAAAAATGGAATGTACTGTGACTTGACTTGGTGCCATTGAGTCAACTGAGAGAAGAAGCAGTGTGTGGTTGCAAATACTATGTAAGAAATGCACTGCTCATAGTTTCTAAGAGATGCACTGCAAACTTCTTAGCAACTGTGTGCAGTGTATCTCATATACAGTAGTTGTGACCACACAACTCTCAATTGACTCAGGGCCTGAACAAAAAGGTGATGATAAGTTGAGTGAGAGAAAAACATGGTGTGTAGTGATTTTTTGATGGTCTCCTCTTTTGTTCCTTTTTAAATACAACCAGAACCCGAGTCAGAAGAGCAGATCATGCGTCAAATATATAGGTTCTAATTGTAATTGAAAAGAGTCAAAAGAGTGAATCATCAAAAAGTGGACCATACAAGGATACTTTGTTCATTAAGTGGAGTGCCTAAAGTTACTGTGTGTCCAGGGTGGTCACATGAGTGCTGCAACAAATGTGTTCTGTTGTGTTCTTTTTACAGAACCAATGAGGCTATCCTGTTGGCCCTTTATGAAGCTGTTCACTTGAATCGAAACTTCATCACTGTGTTGGCGCAGGTGGGGAATTATTTTTGTTGTTGTTGTTGTAGGTGTTATCTGACAACACAAGTGGGAATGAAACTGTAAAATAGCTATTCTAGCAGATCTTTATATTTATCCTGTTTTTTTAATCAGATACAGTCATTGATAATATATATTAGTATACCCCTCTCAATATGAGGGGGCATATGTCCCATACCTTTTTGTTTCATTCTTCCCCCACCCCATCCACAAAGAAAATAATGAAACCTGAGGCAGACCACCCAAAGGCTTCTGAGCTGCTAGAAGGATTGCATACTAGCCTGTGTTGAAATGATCCTGAAAGAGAATGTATATGTACTTATCAGCTATCAAGAAAGGAGGACAAAGGCTGTGGAATTATTTGTTTAGCATGTGCATACTATGGGGTGAGCTAGTACTATACAGAATAGTTCTTTCCGTCTGTAGTGCCCTAAGTTAGACTGTTAATAGAACTAAAAACAACTAAAAATGATATCCTTAAAAAAATAGATAGACCATACAGCACATTTTTAAAGGCTGATTCTCCATGAGTGAAGGCCTGCTGAAATGAAGAAAAGTCCTTGCCTGTTTACTGAAGGCTAATAAGGAGAATGACAGTCTTGTCTCTCTAGGAAGGGTGTTTCAGAGCCTGGGACCAGTCAGTCACCAAGAAGGCCCTGTCCTGTGTTCCTATCAAATGTACTTGTGTGGTACTGAGGGAAGGACCTCCTTAGAAGATCTTATAACATGGATGGGTTCATATGTAGAGATGTGGTCTGTCAGTTAGCCTGGACCTAAGTTATATAGGGATTTATTGTCACGACCAGCACTTTGAATTGTGCTTGGAAGTGGACTAGCAGCCAGTAGAACTTTTGAAAAAACTTATGCGTGCCTGCCGTAGCCAGCCCCAGTTAACAATTTGGCTGCAACTCTTTGGGCCAGCTGAAGTTTCTTGAGTGTTCTTCAAAGTCATCTCTCCATAGAGCACATTATAATAATCCAAACATGATGTAGCTAGGGCATGTGTCACTGTAGTGAGATAATGTTGTTTCTGTGAGTGGGCACAGCTAGCACACAAGCCTTGGTGTACAAATGTACTCCTAACCACTGCTGAAACCTGAGCTTCTAGACGCAGGGTTGCATCCAGGAGTATAACAAGTTGGGAACCTGTGTTTTCAGGGTAAGCATAGCCCTCATCCAGCACAGGCTAAATCCCTATTCTCTAATCTGTCTGTTGACTGACCAGGAGCACTTATCTTTTCTGAATTATAGTCTTCCCTCCACATTCACAGGTTTGACCTTTGTGAATTTGATTATTTTGGAGATACCTGCTTGCCTGTCCCCTGTTCTCCCCCTTCCATTTTCCTGTCTTTTGCCTGGGCGCATGTGCCTTCCTTCCATGAACCTGGGCAAAAGGCAAGGAAATGGGAGGGGCAACCCCATGTGTGGAGAAGACACGTGCATGCCTTCTCTGAACAGGGGTGCCCCCTCCCATTCTCTTGCCTTTTGCCCACGTGTGTAGAAGGAAAGCAGCATGCCTAGGCAAAAGGCAAGGGAATGGGACAGAAGGCACACATGTGCCTTCTCTGGGTGTGGGGCTGCCCCTCCCATTCACTTGCCTTTTGCAACTGGAAGGAAGGCAGCACGCTTAGGGAAAAGGCAAGTGAGTGCAAGGGGGAGGTATTCACACAGAAAAAGTACACATGTGCCTTCTCTCTCTTTCATTTCCCTTTTGTGCCTGGAAGGATGGTAGCATGCCCAGGCAAAAAGCAAGTGAATGAGGAGGAAGGAATACCCATGTCTTCATTGAGTACAGGGTTGCCCCTCTCATTCACTTTTGTTCAGATGCCTGGAAGGAAGGCATTGTTCCCTGGCAAAAGGCAGACAAATGGTGGTGGTGATGGGGGGAGGGCATGTGCGTGGAGAAGGCACACTTATGCCTCCCCCCGCTTCACTTGCCTTTTGTGCCTGGAAGGAAAGAAGGTGTCCAATAGGTTCTTGTGAGAAGTGCTGTTCATCCAATATTGGATCTCATACTTGAGCACACTCTAATTCTACTGCAGTAAATTTTGTGATATTGTTTTAAACCAAGTTTAAGCTAATCTTCCAAGGCCTCAGTGTACTACATTCATTCTAATAAAAAAACTGCTGTTGGGGTCAGAATGCTTCACATGTGTGTGTGTCCTTCATCTTGGAACCACAGATAAAACATGTGCAATTCCATATGTGTTTGACTTACTTTGCTTGGTTTATATATGCTTTGTATAGACTGAACTACAGAGCAGAGCTATGTTGAATTAACAGATATATGTTGGATTAACAGATTTTTCAGTGAGAAGTGGAAGTTGGTATAGCTTCCACAACATAATATTGGAAGTTGTGTTTCAGAAGTGCTGTGCTAATATTTTGCTGCTAGGTGGAGCTGTTATCCCTTAGCTGGCACAGGAGTTATAAAACCCACTAATAGGAAAATCCAAGCTTTTATTCCATGGAAACAGAGTTGTTTGCCTGCAGTATATTCAGCTGACAGTTTATTTCAAAGCTTGCATTAGAGGTTGGTTTCAAAAACTGAGCCTACAACAGTTGGCTATGTATTCTCTTTCGAGATGGATTGATAAAGAGTCCTTTAGTAAAGCAGAGATTCTAGCTCTCTGCCATGGCAGGCTTCTCATTGTGTGCAGTTAAAAGCAGATTGGTAGTTTTAAAACACAGTTGAATTTGCCACAGTGTTTGCTGCAGAGTGAACATTTGGAAATGCATTGATATGAAAGGCATTCTGTGAGACAGACTTCACTGTTGGATATAAAATAGAATAATATACTGATCTGAAATGTTGTCTGTACTTATGGATGACAATGACAAAAATGGAACCCTATGGTGTATAAAGTTAAATCAGAAATTAGATGGGAGCTGCTGGCTGAGATATAATGCAGAGAGGAACTCATGAAAGAAAGCAGTGAGAATCAATAACAGTAATATTACTTGTGTTACCTGTCCTTGCCTGCAACACTTGAGTTAAGCAGTGGGGTGGCAATATGATGCATTGACTTGCTCTTTAAGCATGAATATATTGAGAGAGGCAATATAAGGACACAGAGGAAAATCTTGCTTTCTCAGCAGCAGTCTCCACAATATCAACTAGTCTCATCCGATTGTGGAATTTAATCAGGTTTTGTTTTGGTTAGTACTCAATGAGATACCAACAGGGAATTCCAGAGATCTCCAGGTAGGATTAAGAAAGAATCCTGCCTGAAACCTGGAAATCCTTAGCTAATTAGAGTTGATAATATTAGGCTAGATAGATCTGATCTGACTTAGTAGAAGGGACCTTCTTGTGGCTGAGATTTTATGAAGTGCCTGTGCTGGTGTTGATTGTACTGGTGTAGGTGGCAGCAGTGGTGGGGCAGGACATAAAAGGCACAGGCACAGCAACTGTGAAGGAAGTAAGGCAGTCTTTCTCATCACAAAGAGAAAGCTGTCAGCTCCAAGTAGCTAATTTTTCCAGTATGAGGTTTATGGCCAGTTCTGCTGAAGCAAGAGGCTTGAAAAAGCTGGCTTAGGTGATTATCTGTTTCTTGGTGCAAACAGTTGCCCAAGTCAGCCTCTCCTAAGCACCTTGCCGCTAAGTTCCCCTCTGGAAGCTGGCATTGGAGAAGAGACTTCTTAAAGTCAGCAGTCTTCTTTTTCTGATGATGAACATGACAACTATGTTACATCCTCTGCACAAACTGGGTTAAAAGTGCAATAACACACCATTACATTGGCACATTGGCACAAACTGGGTTAAAAGTGCAATAACACACCATTACATTGGCACAGTGCACCAACAGGATTCTGGTTTTGTCCCTTTTGGAGAGCAGAAAACCTAAGGTGTACTTTTCAGTCTATCTATATGCATGGCCAGTAATTGACAGATTTCAGTAGGGAGTGCAGGAACTGTCAGGTGGAGCAAAATTACCAGGCTACGTGGATCTGAACTGATCTATCTTTGTTTGAATCCTAGAGTCATCCTGAAATTGGTTTGGTGACAATGCCAGCAAGCCCAGTTCCAACAACTCCAGTTACTCCACTTGGGACCACACCACCTTCTTCTGATGGTGAGCTGTTTTACTTATTTTCTGGTTGCCTTTGATATATGCCTGCGCTCTCAACAAAGTAGCATCTACCATTTACCCTGAGACTTCATAATCCAGTAGCAGGATTTTCAGCTGTACCTGGAATTCCATCACCAGTAGAATGAGCCACAGCATGAGGATTTTGTGTGGCATAGTCATAAATTGGCCCCAGATGAGGATTTTCCTGTGACTGTTTTTGTTATGTGGGAAGGCTGTTGCCCTTAAGCAGGAGCCAGCTTGCCACTGGGTGTGCAAAGTTGTGGGTGGTTACCCTGGAGAAAACAGATTCAGTTATCTAAACCTGCCTGTATAATTTCCCAGTCTGTGTTGACTGCTTTATGCGTCACAAATGGCTTAATGGAAGAATGTGATGGGTTTGAATACAGCTCAGTTTGTAAGCATCTCACGGTGAGAGCTGTGTGTTTTACCCTCTTATAGCTGCTATTCAGGTCACTCTGATATCCTAGCAGAAGAGTATTCTTTTCTGGGAGGATAAATTCTTCTTGGTTGCCATGGATATCAAAAGCTTCAGTTTTTAAAAATTATGTCTTCTACCTCTCTGCATATGTATTCCATATGATACTGAGGGTTGGGAGCTGCTTAGTCTTCTTTCAGATTGTCACTGCAAATGTATCCACCCACACATTTTTTAATACAGCAGGGAAAATTGTGCTTACCTTCAAAACTCTCTCTCTCTCTCTCTCTGCCCCCACCACCTCTAATTTACATAGATAAACCCAGACAGTTGCAGACAGGCATGGTGCACACCGCCTTCCTTCTGCTGAGAGGTTGATTAGCAGTAATAGAGGAATGTTCAGCTTGACCTGCATCAGGAAATGTCTTTGTTCTCTCTTTATGGTTTTTATGCCCCCTCTTGTTTTCTTGGTCATCCAAAGCATGTCTCAACTATTTCTTGGTCCCCTAGATTTTTGGCTCTCTTTTTTCAAGAATGATGTTAGGATTGTTCTCCTACCCCTTACAGTGGCCTCAAAATTTAGTAACAAAATGTCCTTTGGCTTACTAAATGTCTTTAATTCAAAGTAAAAGGCCACTTCTTGTGGATTTGTGTTTTCAAGAGCATTTAGACAAGACCCTGTACATGTTGTTCTGGTTGCTTTCCCAGCTGCTTTATGATTTGAAACCAGTTGCTCTGCCTCTTACTTATAACATTGATTAAACACTCTTTTTTATGTTTCAAAATAATACCTGTTTCCTTCATGAAAGAATCGAAGCTGCAGGGAGCAAAGTACGATAAACAGTAACTTTCTCCACAGCATTTTTTAAAAAAACCCTCTCACCTTTTTCTGTTGCATGAACTATATCTAAGATGCCTGTCACCATGGTATCTTAAGTACTGATTTCACTTGCTGTTAAATATTCATTCATGGTGTGCATCATAACAGCTCCAGAAGGTACCATTATAGCTTCTGAATACGTATTAGCTAAATCACTATGTGGATTAGGGGCACTATCTACTTGTGATGGTAAGTTATGCTACTGAAGTGTGTGCCCTGTTAGCAATAAGCTGACGACAAGCCCCCTTTTTGGTTAAATGTGAAGGAATGACGCACAGAAAATGTTTGTCACCAGACTGACCAGTCTCAAACTCCCTTGTTATTCTCACAGTCTCTCTTTTGTGCTACAATAGTAAAGCCAGAAAAATATATTTAGGGCTTACAATATATATCATTTGGTCATCAGATTTGGAGTGCTTGGATGTCATTCTTAAACCCAGTGTTGTCCTCAGCTGGAAGTGCCCCCTGACAGGAAAAAGCACATAAGACTGTACTGTTTGATCATTGGGGGGAGGAAAGACTTATAGACGTTATCTTTACTTGGGTGTCCAATGAGGCTTGGATGCGTGGACATCTTCTCTTGGCCCTTATTTAGATAAAGACCTTGAGGTAGAATTAAAATGTTTGAAAAGATTTTACAGGAAAGGGGAACCAGTGAAGAAATATGCTGATCTGGGAGAATAGATTTTATTTCTACTCCTTGCTTCAGTGATGTGGTTGTCTCAGGACTGACCAGTTAGGAACAACCATCATCCAAAGGAAGATTTTGACTTTCTGTCATGTAAGACTGAATCTGGAGAACAGGATGTTACGCAGTTGGCAATACTACAAAGGCAACAATTTCCTTGGGCATTTCTGTGAAGTTTTGTTATGGAAAGTGTTATCTTATTCTTAGGTGATACAGAAACAGTTTGTCTTTATTCATCTTGGCCCCAGATTGGTTGATCTTTAGTGGCATTGCCTGGCATTGCAAACAATTGTGAATATGAGAAGTACCTGTGAGAAATGATGCTGCCACAGCTGAAGCCATGAGGGCTTTGGAACTACTGGTGATGAGTAAATTTTATTTGACCTTTCCTAGTTATAAGCACCGTGGAGCTGCCTCTAGATGCTGATGTGCAGACCAGCAACCTGCTGATAACTTTCTTAAAATACAGCTCCATTGTCATGCAGGACACCAAAGGTAAGCAATTGTATTGACACAGCTTTTCATTTCTGAAAGTTGTTGAGAGGAAAAGAGATGTTGCTAGTTGGGCTGCTTAGAAAAATCTGCCTGGATTCCCCATGGAGATGAAAGTTCTTCATATCCAGAGAATGAACCATTTTCTCATTGTCAGATGGCAATTACTGGAGACTAGGAAGCAATTAATGGAGACTGGGAAGCCCCAGTTCTACAGGGGAGGAAAAGTAAATACAGTAGGAAAAACTGTAGTTCATAACAACAGCTAGAGCAGTCTCAGCATGCCTTTTTCAGCAGGCAAAGTCAATCCAATTTTTTGACATGGGAGGAGGACCTACAGAGTTCCTTGGTATATATAGTGCTGCATTTCTAGGAAAGCCAAAAGGTACAGTGCCTAGAATATTTAGGGACAAAAGTAAACAGTATATATTGTTTGGTACCTGCTAGTATGCTGGCTGGTAAAAGCAGCTTGATATTGACTGGTATAGGAAGATTAGGGCTGAAAAGAGTATTCAAAAAATGGCCCCAAGACATGTTTCTCAGTCATCAAGAAACTCTGTACTGATAAGAACCCTCAGTTTGGGACTTTTATTTTTTATTTTTATTTATTTATTTTGCACAGAAAACCATATTTTCTGCACAGTAAATAATATTTCTGTATAGAAGCACTTTCTTTGCAGAAAATCACATTTCTTGTGCAAAAATACCATGTGTGAATTTGCATAGGAGAATTCTCAACTGTTAGTAGTTTTTAAAAACTGCACAGTTTTCAAAGATTTTCTAGCATTCGGAAGAAAATTGCTAAAATGTGTAATTGCTTTCTCTAAGAACAAAATTTGCAAAGAATTACATCACTAAGGAAGTTTGGAAGTCAAAGAAAATTTAGCTGAGATTTATAAGTTATGGCTTTCTTCACAAAGTGGTGTCCTTCCTGAGCCATATGTGCAGCTGTGATGTACTCCATCTACGTCACTGCTGCATAAGCCACAATGTCCTATAAAGAAGCATATTGCTGGAATGAGCCTACAACATTTTGGTTGATGTTTTATTTCTGATAGCATCCAGAAAAATTTAAAGGAATTGTAGATACTTTCTCCCATTCAGTCCTTTGAAATTTTCATTGCAGTTCATGGAGGCATTAAGATGCTCTCTGTCTCTGTCTCTTGTGTGCCCTGTAAAAGCAGGTACTGTAAGTCAGGTTTAGTATGCGTACAGTAAAGTGTGTCTTCTGAGAAAGAGCTTACATTTTTTCTCTCCATAAAAACATTTTATTTAAAATAGTTTCTAAATTCTGTGTATTTGTTTTTAGAGTGAAATGTAACTAATCATTGCTAAGTAATATTGTCTGTACCATTGGAAGGACTGGATTATGACTACTACAACTGGAGTGGCATTGTGTCATCTTGTGCTTCAGCCATACTGGTTGTATTGTTTTATCATTGATTCTTAGGCCACCTCTCAAATTCTCTCTGTGGCTAGCATTTTATAAATAAATCCCACTGAGTACTATTTTCATGTTACTGTACTTATTTGTTAAATGTTCCCTTGTGCTTCTCTTTGTCAGGTACCTAACTTTTTGCTAGCAGAACTTCACTACATTTCTCTCTTGGCCTCTGTTACAAAGGGCAAAAACTGACGTCATCTCAGGGGAGCTGTGCCATTTTTTAACACACTTAAAGCCTGTAAAGAGTAGTAAGCTGTTCCAGCACGAAAGCATAAATTTTTGCTCTGTGTAGCAGCAGATTCATAGCCTTTAGTCTGTGGCTGAACATAATACATCACCTATAATTTGAGTAATTTAAAACCCAAGTACTTAGCATTGAGCAGTAATGCTTGCCATGTAATTCCTGAGGAGAAGGCATGCCTGTAGCAGCACCTGAGCAATAAACCTCAAGATTTTCCAGTGAAAAGATAACAAGACTCCAGAGTAATGACACTCTCTAGGGCTACTTCTTCTTCCTGGTTTGAAAGGAAGCATTTTAGCTTATTTTAAAGCTGTCACCGCTCGAGGCAAGGAGTGTTACCTACTGTTAAATATTCTCATATATAGTTATATATCACTAATAGGTACCCACCGAAATGGTCTGAATGTCCCAGTGAGTCATGGTTTATCATGACTGGAAGGGGCCACATGAACATCTGGCTTGTTCATCCCTAACCCTCCTCTTGGGTAGATATTTATCGGTGACTGTGTTACATCTGAACTGGGAGCTATGGCTAATGGCTTCCAGATCTGCTAAGATTTGGAAGCTAACTTTAAACCATAGCTTTAACCATAGTTTGCCCACTTAGATATGATGGGAAGTTATGGTAAACTGTGGCTTGCTGCCTTGTTTTCCTAATTACACAAAGTGAAGAATCTGAAGCAAGAGCAAAGGAGGTGTATGAAGGTCAAGCATATCCTGGCTCATTCAGCCAAGATGTAATCATCTGAACTGAACTGAGCCACTGTGGACAATTGAAAGCATATTACACTATCTGCTGCATTCACTGCTACCTGAGGAGAAAGTCAAACAGAAATAATATGCTTGCAGTAAAAGAAAGACCAGTGGCTTCATTCCATAGTGGAAAAACAGCAGAAATGATTAATGCTAAAGATGGAAAAGAGGAGAGGGTACCAAATCTTTTTCTTGAAAGCAAACACCTTGTTGTAAGCCTCTGGGGTTTTCTGGCTTCTCTGTTAGGATAACAGCTTGACACTAGTGGATGAAACCCTGCTGGTATCTCGCCTCTTGTTCTGTTCTGCTCATGGAGCTCTGTGCTTCCTGCTCCAAATATTGACCCTTTGACAGATCAAAGCTTATTGGTTCATGTGAGGTTTATTATTGTTCATTTGCAGATGAACACCGACTCCACAGTGGCAAACTTTGTCTGATTATCCTGACCTGTATAGCTGAGGTAGGTCCTTTTGTCTATATACTCCATCTTGTTAGCACATGCATTAATCTCTAGCTTATGACTGGAAGCTATGTTGGCATTTCTTTGCCTCCTTTCCTGTGAAGACTGAATTGCAGCCCATGTGGTTGTGATTGTTAACCATTTACTACCACCCAGCACATGGAATATATTCTCTCGTCTTGTCTCTTACTTATATTCCAATACAGTCATTGACCAGCACAATAGGGGTATTATAAATAAGACATTAAGATCAGTAACAAAATAAGGTAAAATGTTTAAAACAGTAATTAAAACAGTATAAATGAAGTGTTAAAACAGCAAATATTAGATTTAGTTTAAAACAATATTATCGCTATGCCCTGGTCTAAAACTACAGAGAATATAAAATAGACTAAAAACAATAAAACAGCTCCTGAGACAAGTGCATAAAACTACATGCAAATGTACCTATAATATAATACCATTAAATATCGATTATTACTGATCATCGCCTGGCGTACTTTAATAGCTGCTGCACAGAAACTAGCCACCCTATGGGTTATCTTGGGGTTCGTGTCTGAGAGTAGCAAGGAAACATAGAACTGATCAGATCTACCAATATGGTTTTGAACTACTGGCAAAATAAGGTCAAACTGTAAATCTCTGTAAAACGAACACTGGAGGAGTACATGTTCTATACTTTCTATCTGACCAGTTTTACAAGGACAGCATCTTTCTGAGAATGCAACTTTTTTATAGCATCCATCAAGGACAGCTGAAGGAAGAGCGCAGCATCGAGCCAGGGTAAAGGCCTTACGATGTTTTGGCAGTTCTAAGTTGCTTATATAAGCCATTGGCATTTTTAAGTACTTGTTGGATTCACTGACAATGAACGAAGGAACTCTGGCTAAATCCATTTGTCGCTCTATATCTGTGATGCACTGTTTAATGGCTGCTTTAGCCTGGTCATACCGCAATTGAAGCAGAGAATTTGGGGAGAGACCCAAAGTCACAATTTTCCTTGAGACTACCTTGGTCCATGAATTCATCCTTCAACACCAGAGAAGCCAGCCCCTTTGAAAAAAAGGCTAGCCTAAGCCAGTAATGAAGTATGGACATCCATATCCTGGCCTCTGTACTCAAAAAGCCTGCCTCGAGTCGGCAGAGTAGCATTAGATACACATTTTGGAACTTGGAAAACTGACCTCAGAAACTTGGATTGGACACGCTCCAAGATCACATTGTTACGGAAGGGTCCTAGTTGGGCTCCATATAAAAGCTGGGCAGTTGTTTTTGCCTCAAATAATTTTAAAGCAGCTGGAACATAATATCCACCTTTAGTTCTAAAAATTTTTTGAATGGCCATTGAAGCTCCTCTGGGCATTGTTAGCAGTGTAATCCCCATGTGCTTTCCTACTCCCTGAGGAGTGAAAGACTACACCGAGATATTTAAAGCAGGAAACTTGTTCAATCCTATGGGAGTCTATGCACCAAGAGAATTGCCTAAGATGTTTGGCAAATGACATAATTTTAGTTTTTTGGTAATTAAGCACTAAATGATTTTCTTGGCAAAATTGGGACAATTCTCTCGGAGCTCGTTTAAGGCATTAGGTGTTCTTGAAAGAATAACTGCATCATCTGCATAAAGCAGTATGGGAATCGTTCTTCCTGCTAGCTTTGGTGGGTGGAAATTGATATGAAAATGCTCCGCCATTGAGATAATATAAAAGTTAAACAAAAGTAGAGCCAAGATGCATCCTTGTTTTACTCCCTTCTCTGTTTTAATTGCTCTGGTAAGATGTCCTTGTGGGGTACATCGAACTTTAAGGGAGGTCTCTTCATGTAACATTCGTATTAGGTGTAATAATCACTTATCAATTGAGGATGCCTCCATTTTTCCCCATAATATGGAGCGTGAGATAGAATCAAATTCTCCTTTAAAATCAATAAAAGCAGCTTACAGAGTAGTAATATTACCAGAAGAATATTTCCCAATCAAATGTTGCAAAATTAAACATTGATCAATAGTCGATCGGCTTTCCCTAAAGCCAGCTTGTTCCTCTGCTAGAATGTTCTCTTGTTCCAGCCAGTCCAGAAGTTTCCTATATAAATGCCTTGCATACAGCTTACTAATTATATTAAACAGGTTAATTGGGCTGTAATTTGCTGGGTTGTCCTTTGTCCCTTTTTTAAAAATGGGCACAATGACTGCTGATCCCCAGTCAGGAGGAATATGTCCATAGAAGTCAATGCAAGTAAAAAGAGAAGCTAGGAGAGGAGCCCAGAACTCTAAGTTGCTTTTAATGACTTCTGGTTGAATCAAATCCTCTCCTGGAGCTTTACCAGTTCTTAATTGAGCTGCAAGACTTTTTATTTCAGAAACTGTCACAGGGGGCCATGGTGGGAAAGTCTCAATTGATTGGATACATTCTTCTTTTCTCATATGGGGATCTGAATATAAATCTTGAAAGTACATTTCCCAAATATTGGGAGTGATTGAATATTCTATCCTGTTTGGAGCTCTGCTTTGCATACCTGATATAATATGCCAGAAGAGAGATGAATCATTAGATTTAACGGCTTGAATAAGACAAGACCAACTGGTCTTCATAGCTTCTTTCTTTTTGTGTTCCAATAGTTGTTTATATTGTTTCTTTTTCTGAAGCAGCTCTAATGTAGTGAATGGTGACGTACTAACTAGATGTAGCTGATGGGTAGCGATAAGTTCATTTTTCGCTTTAACACAGTCCTTATCAAACCACAGTTTGGAATAAGATTTATGTAGTCTTGGTTGTGTGCTGCCATGGTATAAAAGTAATTGACGTAAATCCTGGATCAGTGTATTATAGTTATTAAAAAGTGCCTCCACGAGCTCCGCGGAAAGGATCGCAAGTTGCAGACACTGAAAGTGTTGGATAGATAAAGAGTCAGTTATCACCTGATTTAGCTGTGGGCACCATCTAGGTCTACGGTAGGTTCTTTCATCAAGAATAATATCAGTTTGGTGAAGATCTTCAGCATGAGACTCATATGCAAAGTTAATTAGCTGCAGAGTCATTGGGAGGTGATCACTGTCAAACCTTGGAATAACTTCTAAGTCCTTCACATATACAAGAAGCTCTCTAGAAGCAAGAATGTAATCAATTGCACTCAATTGCACTGTCTTATTTATAATTTGTATATCCCTATTGTGCTGCTCAATGACTGTAATAAAGACGTTACTTACTTACTTACACTATATTCCAATACAGAATGGTTTAGTGAGGGTATGAGAGACTACTTAGGTCTATCTGAGCTGTCCAAGATATAAAAAAAGAAAAAAGAATGGTAATTCTAGAGTGAGAGTGGACAGCTTGGCAGATTTCAAGCGCATCATCGTCGCCATCACCGTCATCATCATCTGGTCTTCAGGACCTTCAGGACCCATAAGCATGTCGAAAATACCAAACAAAACTGAAAACCCACTTTCCTGAACAGTGTAGCTCTTTGAAAGGTGAAGCACTGCTCCTGGAGGCTTCCTGGAGAGGTGATTCGGTCTTAACTTTTTGCCATAGAAAGTTTGGGACTCCCATAGGGGAGTCTGGGAAGACCAAAGGCTACAGAAACAGCCCTGAGGAGCATACTTTGCCTATTTTTATTTTAAAGCAAGAAAGAGGTATTTTGTTCAAGTGAGAGAAAGACAAAGATAGGAAGAGATTAGCACAGGCATGATCTGGCTTTTGATGGTATGCGCTGGTGCTTTCCTATCTCCCAAAGAAGTCCTGTTTGTCTGATGGATAACACGTCCACCCAAAAGCTGATTCTGATACAGAGGTGAGCAACTGTATAGGTGCCAGGGATCAGTTTCTCCCCAGAACCACCCCCCATGGACACACAGCCCACTGTAAGCCCACACAGTTTTGTTTTCTTCTGTAGTCCTTCTCAAAATGGTGTTAGGAAGAGACATTGTGTCAGTTCCTGTCAAATGTCACTTACTGTCACCATTGTGAAAGGGATTGCAGAGAAGAACAGTTATCAGGAGATAGTTTGGGATTTTGGGTTGAGTATTTTTCTGTTTTTTTCCCCCAAGCATCTGGGCAGCTTTTTGAGCAATTTTGAGCAAAACTTGGCTGAAATTGCACCATTTTTTTAAACAAAAATATTTTGGGTGGCTGGTGGAGGGATTCAGGGGCCATAAAAGTATGATCCAGAGGCCACAAGCAACCTGCACTTTGCCCAGCTGTGTTTGAATAGGAAAGGGAAAGGCTTATTTTACTTAGAACTAAAGCAAGACCCTTCTGCCTATAACAGGTCCCCTGTATTAGCCTGCCCCAGCCATTGGTCATGTTGTGTGGAGATGATGGGAGTCATAGGCTAGAATATTTGGAAAGTTCCAGGCAGGGAAAGGTTGCCTTGTAAGAATACCATCCTGTGGTTTGAATTTATAAAATAGCACTTTATGGTGTAAAGAAGTTAGCATCTGTTCCATTAAAAAAATTGTTACTGTTTAGGTGCTGTGACTGTTACTTGAAGTTACTGAAGTACTCTGTACAAAACAGTCTAACCAGGACATGTTGATTACAGAAGTAAAGTGATTGCAGAAGTAAAGGGGAACACATTTTTAGTCTCATGCTTACATTATACACACCACTATTTTAATTAGGATTGATAATGGAACAGGATCTGCCTGTGAACTAATTATTTTTTGGTGGATCAGTCTGTAATAATTTTAACAATGATGGGTCCATCGGAATGCCACTATAACATTCACTGTTTCTTTCAGAATATGCAACAGAGACTTTGTGTGAATTCTTTAGAGCATGTTATATTTTCTTCGCACTTTCAGCTAGAATGACCAAAGAGGGCAGGCAAAATAATTAGTATAAACTTTAGCTATTTTTTGAACTGGGATAATCATCTAGATCAGAAGTCAACTGGAAACTGGGGGTCAGAATTATTCCTTACTTGTATCTTCATGCATTTAATTCTGTCCTTCAGCACTGTTTTAGAGTAACCATACTTATAGCTTCTTTCCCTCTTCAATAGGACCAATATGCAAATGCTTTCTTGCATGATGACAATATGAATTTTCGAGTCAACTTGCACAGAATGGTGAGTCTTCCCACTAAGAACCCTGATTTTTTAACAGTCTGGGAATAGAGCCTTAGATATATTAACTGCTTAGGTCTTTTGTCATCTTGGGTAAATAAGCACTTTGGCTTCAGGTATGCATGATGTTGCTAGGAGACATTGGAAAGTTTCCTTAATGTGGATTAAATGCCATTTAATGTATGTTAAGTAACTGATGTTACTAAAGAGCTTTTTTGAAGATAATTCTAATGTAGGAGAACATTATAAATTAATCCTGAAAAGACCCAGATTAATATGGAGCTGCAGACGTAACCCCCCTCCTCTGTAATAAATATCTGTCACCCAGCTACTAAACTTGAACAAATGTAGTGAATAAAATATTGAATTGGCCCACATTTGATTTTCTGTGAATCCAGGCTAAACTGTGGAGTGGAACTTTTAAGCTACATTAATAAATGATTTGTCTGGAGTGTGCTGTACAAACTAGAATAAGAGTGATTTTATGTATGCGGTGGCACAAATGTCCAGGCTTGCAGGATGTTCCTTGATTTCCAGTTTAAGGATTTATGTAAGGACTTGCTTGTCTGGCATAATATGATGGAGCTAGAAATTTGCTCTTGGTGAAATGACTGAAGTTCCCATGGCTTTAGAAGACAATTTAAAAACCATAACAATTATGCAATTTGCCAACAAATTGTATTAGAAAACTACAAAAAGAGCTGTGGTAGAACAGGTCGTACATGCCCAGTTTCTCTCAGTGACACAAATACGAGACAGATTGAAGCCTAAAGTAGTCAGTGTTTTCCTTGTTCACCCTGTCCTAGTTCTCTGCTGGTACTCTCTTGGTAATTTCACTTCCACCAACAGAATCCAAAATAATAGAAATTCTACAGTCAAATATTTCTGAGTGTATTAACTCCCCAGTGCTCTGGGAAATCTCTTTGGAATGTCTTCTCCAACTAATTATGGAGAGAAGGGTGCAATTCGTGACAGCCCATTTGATTGGAAACTTTTTTTTTAATATAATTTTATTCAAATTTCAACAAATAAAACAAACAGTAATTTCTGCAATGTTACATGTAATGTTTTTCCTTCTTCCTTTCCTTTCTGGATTACAATTATTGATATTCCCTCTATTTATTATATCACGTATCGCAATAAAATGTTAATAATCTATAATTTGTTAGTTCTTGCTATCTATCTCTACTTTACTTGCTACATGATATTTCATTAACTGTTAACTGTATAATAATTGTTATCATGAAAAATGTAATACCCTCCATCTACCCCCAACCCAAATCTGAAACAATCTTCCACTCTTTGTTTATGTCCTCATCTGATTTCCCTTTCAATCTTTGTGTAAGTATGTCCGCATTTCTGTTTTCCATAAAAGCTGTCCACCACTGTTCCGTTGTAGGTGTAATTTCATTTTTCCAAAATCGTGCATGTCTTCTCCAACTAATTATGGAGAGAAGGGTGCAATTTGTGAGAGCCCATCTGATTGGAAACTTTTAAAACATAGGGTGATATTCTCTTATCTGGACCTCTTTTTTTTTGTATAATTATGTGTAGTCACACTGCAGGCAGAGAAAGCAATACATAGGATGGTTCTTCTTAAACAGGTGCGTTGGGTAGAAGACTAAATTATACAGTTACAAAATATGTAAGCCGAACCGTGATATTTTCCTGCTTCCCAAGGAACAATGACAGCACACTGAATAATTCTTGGGATGGCATGGAAGAGTAATTCACTACGGTTGGTTTCATCTCCGCATACCATCAGGAACATCAGGTTCTTTTTCATTAGAGGCAGTCAGGATCCCCTCTCTTCGCTGACAGTTTTTTTCTAGATGAACTGATCGAGTTTTGTCCCTTCTCTAACAATTAGTAGTTAGATCAGTTTTTGGTTAAGAAATACAGAGAAGAAGGTGAGAATGGAAAAAGAGTGGGAGCAATGGCAAATGGAGAGCTCCTGAATTGATGAAGAAATGTATTGTCACAGATGATCATCAACCTGTGAGGCTCTGAGGAAGAAAAAAACAGAGAAAACAAAAAACTTGTCCGTTCAGATGTCTGCTAATCTGTGAGGCTCTGAGTTGGAGATTTGAGGGTATCCCGCTGTCAGCTCATCTACATATAAACAGATTTCTCAGGGGTGCAACTATCTCTGTTTTCCAACAAGGCACAAGTTCCCTAGCTGGGGTCTTAATTTGATTCTGAGTAGACCCCCCATTTGAACCACTCAGGGAGGCTTCTTTGAGAATGTTGACATTAAAAACACCTTTTTTAGTTGCAATAATATCAGTGAGGTGAGTATTTGAGTTGGTGGCATGGTCAATAAATCCAAGTCTATTCAGGTATGGACAGGACAGGTTAACATTAATATTGGATCCAGCATTTCTTCTGAAATGTATATTGCATAGAGGGACACCTGATACAATTTATCTGCCAAACTTTTGTCTGTAGCCAAAACATCTAGAGGAAGGGAGATGGCATAGCCTGGATCTCAGGAGTTCTGTCAAGACCTGCACAGTTGAGATACACAGAGGCTTTATTTGTCTCTGTAATCCTAGAACTTTGGGCCATAGTGCTTCAGAGATGGTGATTGGGAGATGGATTAAAGAGTGTATTTTTTTGTGTTTTGGTTATGAAAACAAGCCCAAGAGTGTACGGCCTCATTCAGTGAGGTTGATGGCAACTAGTACAGCTTACGCTGTTACAATGTCTTTGCAGGACAGATGTAATGCAGCAAGATAGTCAGAATCATCAGCTTTTGCGAGACTTTATAAACTGGAGAAATTTAAATCAGCACAGGCAACTTTTGGTATAACTGTGTTGCAATCAGTAGTTAAAAAATATATGAAGGAATCCCATGCAAGGGTGGCTTGGGAAATTTCCAGTCGTTGTAGATTACTTCTCTGTGGCTTCCCAAGAATGAGAGATTGGACTTACTGTGAAGGTTCATTCTGGGGTGGAACGAGGAGGAATCCACACATACCCTTAAAAAAAAGTGGAAAAAAGAAAAAAGAAACTGTTCAGGGTGGTCAAGTTATAGTTAATTAAGATTAGGTTATATATGGCTAGATAATAAAACTGTCAATAAAGGGAAGGTGTCCTAGCTGCCTCAAGTGAAAATAAACATGGACTCCTGCCTGTTCTGGTTGGCATGCAGGAATTAAGCCAATCGTAGTAATTTCCTCTCCCTGCCATCCCAGAATGAGCCTTCATGGTAAATCCAATCTCTCATTCTCTCATTACAATTATAAACTGTAAGTTTGTTTACCTTATTTATTAAGAATATCTTTCTCTAGCCCATTTTTAAAGATTTGAGCTATGGGTATCTTAACTGGACCCAGTACCCTGGTCCTCAGCTCATCCTGAGGGGGCTCTGGAATGAGCGTGTCCTTAATTCTTTCTCTTGCATCTTGGTGTGGATTCCTTTACTTACAAGGATCTGTCTATCATATATATTCCCTTCTGCATTCTGTTACTTGAAGATTCTAGCATATCTTCTCCCTGGAAGATTCTAAACTGACCTTAACCAACTAAGTGCTTCTGTAGTCAACCATTGGTCCTTATGCCTTCTGTTCCTTTTATTAAAACCCCTCAATTGGCAGGACAATGTTGTGCAGGGTTGTCCCTGATTTTAGCTGCCCTATCCGTTTAGCTTCCCGAGACACTTCTAGGGCCATGCTAGAAAAATGTGCTGGAGAAATTAATGATAGTGCCATGGCTGGAGCCTTGAGTGGTGTTGTGTGCCTTGCAGCAAGACTAATGGCTCCTGTAAAAGTTTCAAAAAGGGGGAAGAAAACCCAATTTCCACTGGTGAGCTACTAGGGTATGGGTGAAGGCTGCTAGTAAAAGTAGGAGTATGGGGAAGGGTTGTGAAGTGGCTGGGCAGGGAGGGAGAACAAAGTGGGAGGAATCAACAGGGAGTTGCAGGGATAGCAGGGAATGCAGTGAGGAGTAGTTCTGTAGAGATAGGGGGAGGGATTTGTAGAACAGTGTGTACACAACTTGGGAGAGGAAGAGGTGGTATCCAGGACTGGAGTGGGATGCTGTGGGGATCAATGAGATATTAAGTTGGCATAAATGGATATGTGTGTATATGAGAGAGAAAGAACACGCATGCATTTAGTAGCTGATTGAGGCAGAAGAAAGAAATATATGGATGGCCGCTGATCTTGGGCAGAGGAAAGTATATATAGAGTGACAGATGATCTAAGATAAGTGAAAGTGTGTGCCTGTTTGTGGAAGGATGTCTGATAATCCAGGCAGAGAAAGAGAAAGATCTGTAGGGACAGGATGAGGTTGGCTCTGGCAGAAGGGAGATGAGTGGATTGAGAATAATGGATTGAAGTATTGAATTTGGAGGAAATTGATTTGCAAACGACTGTAAGCTTTTTTAAAATTAATGTTGGGGAGTGAATTTGTTTTAGGGGAATGATGTAGAGACAATTTGAGGAAATATATTGGTTTGGCCTCTACAGTATTTTGTACTTTCAGTATTTTGTGTTTTCAGGGATCAAATACATGGTTTGGGGCTCAGACACAGCTTCTGACTGATACTCAGTTACTTGAATGTTTTACTTGATTTTAGCAGATTTTTTTGTGATTAGTACACCCTACCTTCATGGTGGCCTTTTTGAGTGATGCTCACAAGAGTTTTCCAGACTTCTAAATATGGCCATAGGCCCGGATTGTTTGTTAGGAATGAAAAAAGTAGACACATTTACATATTCAGTTTTTGTACCGCAGTTCTCTCCCTCTGATCTTGGAGTTCAGCAAACAGCAGTTTAGGTTGCCATTTACCCAAACTGGCAACTGTAGGCAAATGCATCCTTTGGTTGGTGTTATGTTTGAACAATGTTATTGTGAAATGATGGCAGCCTTTCCCAGGATGACATATGTACTTGACAGAGGCCGAATTTCACCAGTTAGACAAGTGGAATGCAAGTCAATTTAGCAACACTTGAAAATATGCTTTAGCTAGCAGACAAATTGAGTTTGGAGTGGACCTTTGTTACTGTGAAAGCAGATGAAATTTGAAATAGAGAATGCAGAAGATTCTTAAGTATTGCTAGCTATTGGATTCTGTATCAGGAGAAAGGTGAGATACAAATTAAATCAGTAAGTATAAATATAAGTATTACTGGACATTTAATTGAGATTTGGGCCCAAAATATATTTGCAGGTAGTAGTGGTTGTAAGACATAAACATGAGAAAAATTGTCGTAAGTATATAAACTGTTCATGGATGTCATGCAGCAGTGTGTTGTGATTATGGAAAGGTTACATTGTGGCAAGTGAAATACAGTAGTTAGAAAACAAGCTGAATTTCTCACTCTGGTTATAGCATTTTGTAGACAAGAGAGTTTTCACAGTTCTGGCTGGGAAATCAGTTGATGCTTTCCTCTTCCCTATTTCCAACCTTCCGAAGAAGGAGGCGATACTTTATGGTGGCCATGAAGCTTAAAATTGCCAACCTTGCCACACCAGTCTAGCGGTCACTGAAGGCAAAGAGGGCCTGTGCTCCTGGGAAACTTGGATCTATTGGACTTGGGAGCTTCCACAGTAAATGAAACATTGTTACAGCTTCTTTCTGCTGCTCTTCATCATCTGCATGTATTACCATTATAATTAATAAAATTACAATAATTAATAACATCTTCTTTAACAGAATTACTTGTTCTAATCTTAACTACAGATTTGTTGCCTGAGGCCTGAGTGTATCAGATTTTTGAAAAGATACCTGGCTTCTATGTACGGCATTCCTCTATGATATAAATTAGGGAGGATGGTTCCTTCTGGTTGGAGTTCTTATTTTGTGGAGAACAGCTGATATAATATACCTCGGTGTTGTTGTCCAGCTGTAGCTGACTATTTTATATATTATCTCTTTGAAGCCTATGAGACACAGAAAAAAAGCTGCTGACAAAAACCTTCCTTGTCGGCCTCTGGTTTGTGCAGTACTGGGTAAGTGTATGTGGCCAGATTTGGTCAGCAGTTTCTCTAAAGATGGGGGTGAGCAACTGACACAAAGGGGGGAATACATGCCTCCTAGATAATTCTGAAATGCATTTGACTTACCAATACAGCATCCTCTTGCATTTTCTATCCAGTCCTTTATTCTGGCAGGATGAAAAACAAATCTTTATTGATAGAGATCCAGTGTGATGAAATGGTTTGAGTGTTGAACTACGACCCTGAAGACCAGGGTTTGATTCCCTGCTTGACCATGAAAACTCAATGGGTGACCCTGGGGATTTCAGACACACTCTTAGCCCCAGAAAACTCCATGATAGGTTCCCCTTGGGTTCGCCGTAAGTCGGAACTGAGCTGAAGGCACACAACACAACAACAGATAAATCCATCTAAAACTACCTGTAATATAATGAAATTCATATATTCCAAGATATTTCAGAGGCAAATGTGGTGTCTGCTCTGCCAGAATTTGTTAGCTGGATGATGCACTAAAATTTAACATATTCAAGCAACTGCTGCAGATAAAATTAAGTACTGAAGACTTTTGGTAAGAAACTGGATGAGCAAATGTGAAAGATTGCAGGGATCCTTGAAGGCAGTGCGTCTCAAGCTATGTGATGTAGGGGGCCATCAAATATACCAGAGATTGGCACTTATCCACTGAGAATAACATTTCTTTCTTTCCTGGAAACTGTGCTTTAGGTTATTTTCATAGTTACAAGGAACTCCTTGCTTCTTCTCTTATTTAAAATAAATATTATTCCTTGTCATAATAATTTTCTGAAACTTCTTTCCTTCGAGATTTTTTCAGTGGGACAAGATTTTGAAATACATGCAGTTCTAGTAATTAAAGATAGCTTTTGATTATGGGGACAGTGAAGAAGATAGGCAGCGTTTGTCAGGTGTGATGTTTGGAATTTAAATGGAATAAAAGAGATTCCTCTAAAGGCATACATTTCTCACTGGCGTATTTCTAGGTTCTTGGAAAAGAGAAAAAAAATTAGAAGCTAGAAGTCTACTTTAATTGGATTAATTGTCTGATTATGAGTCAGTGCTGACAGTTCTCATCCTTAACTTGTGTGAAGGATGCAGAATAGGCCAGTCTCTCCATCAAGTATTTCTGGATTGCTCTTAATTATGATATAATAAGCTGGTTATAGATCCTAGATTTTCATAGTCATGTCTGTATCTTTTGCTTCTAGATCTCATGGTAGAGTTCATTATAACACACATGATGAAAGAGTTTCCCATGGACCTTTATGTGTAAGTAACTGTTGGCTGAAATGCGGCCCTGGGCGATTTTGAAGTATTCATCAACAGTGAAATCAGCTTTTTGTTTCTTGACTAAAATTTCATTTTCTGGGGCCAGGAGAAGGCCTGGCCAATTTCAGGGCTTCCCAGAAACTCATGAGCCTCATGTTTTTGTTCAATGTGCCAAGAAATTGAAAATGAAATAAATGCCATTCTTTCTGAGAGCTTTCTTAAATTACTTAATCAACAGAAAGAGAGCAAAAACCTTAAGCTTGAAAGGATTTCAGAGCACTAAAGAAAAAACCAGCCTGAATGCCACAAAACAAAAATGTGTGTGTGCATATATGAGAGGAGAGAGCGAGAAAGAGAGGGAGAGGGAGGGAGGGAGAGAAGTATTCCTCAGTAGAGTGGAGAAGTACAATGATAATGGCTTGGAAAAGACCAAAATAGAATTTGAGGTACCAGTGGATTGGTAAATTGGTAGACTGAAAGAACCCACTTGCCAGGCATTATGAGAACTAGGCATCCAAATAAAAATCTTGGGGTGCTAATTTTCAGGAATTATTTTTGTGAAACATTTATTCTTAAAACATAAGGTCTGTTTGGATGTTAGCCATTTCTAACTTCTGTGTATTGTTCAAGATTGGCAATACTAAAACTATAACATAGACAGATCCATTTTTCTGTTAAAATGATATGGTTGATCTTATACAGTTCAGTGGAAGATAAAAATTCATGAGGTTTAATTGTCAAGAGTTATTGTTCCTCTCTTGCTAGTGATGCTGCAAATATAACAGGATATTTTCTTAATTCCCATAGCTCTTGTTTCAAACACAAAGCATCTTTATGGAATCAAGTTAAGCCAATCTGAGTAGAAGCTACTGACCCTTGAAAGCCAAAAAATATTCAAGGGAAGCAACAGCCCTTATACCTTCCAAACTGCTTTAATGCAGCTATCCTTTCAAAGAAATGGTGTACTTTGTATTGAATGTGAACTAAAGCCTGGTCTTAAGTAACAGATTCTGTGCCTTTTATTGTCCAAAGCTGCCTACTATTTTATTGGATTCATTTTTTTTATTAGAAGGATGTATTAATTGCTATTCTGCTCACTAGGGCCCACAAGAAGTTATACAGTAAAATTGTCTTGGTCCGCTCTGTAGTAGCATAATGTCTCCGATATATTGTAGACCAGTTCCAGTGCAGTCTTGTGGATTTCCGTTGTGCAGAAAAAAGTATTGTGTGTAAATCATAACAATTTCTTCAGTGACCGTCAAGCCTGTACTAATTCTGGAGATAAGACACTGTCCAATGTGGAGGTATTCTAGTCAAAATCCATTCAAATACCTTCGGACAAAAAGGTTAAAGCACTTAGATTTATATGACTGCACATACCTCTTTAATCTACTATATAAAAGTGAAAGTTTGTCTGTGAGTTTGTCTGTCTGCGTCAAGCAGATGAAAACCTCATATGATTGGCTGTGTGAGGTGAGAAGACTTCATATGATTGGCTGGCTGTAAAGATTCTATGGAATCCTGGGGTTGGCAATTTAGGAAGGGGCCTTTAGAATTCCCAGGCAAAGAGCTCTTGGCCTCTGGCTGGTTGCTATGAAGATGAGGCCTAGCAACAAGAAGAAGGGTGGTGTATTCCCTCAGAAACCAAACCTCTGTTATGTTAGCAACTCTAAATACAGATTGGATTGGGGAATATGGGTAAAAGTTACGGATATTGGAACAGGCTGGTTGCTATGGAGATGAGGCCTAGCAGCAAGAAGGAGGAGGGCAATATATTCCCTCAGGAACCCAACCTCTGTATGTTAACAACTCTGAATACAGATTGGATTGGGGAATATGGGGAAAAGTTACAGATACTGGATAGGCTGGGTGCTATGGAGATGAAGCCTAGCAGCAAAGAGGAAGACAATGTATTCTCTTAGGAACCCAGACTGTGTATGTAAATAACTCTGAATACTGATTGCATTGGGAAATATGGGGAAAAGTTACAGGTACTGGAGAAGACAGTTGGATGAGTTCTTAAGAGGAAAACAAAATCCTGGGCAATGCTGGGTAAATACACTAGTACTAAATATATTCACCATGGATGGAGGCAACATTCTTAGTATGTGAATGGTCTGAACTATAAGTGAAAAGAAAAGAAATGAAGTGAAGTGAAAGCTCCCACATTCCCGCATGTACTTCATTCAACAGCCCAGGTTTTTGATTCTTAAAAAATCCACCCGGGATATCAATCTTGGACTAGTCTTCTCCAAATAGCAAGTTAAAATTGTTAGCTAAATCCTTCTGTTTGCCACAACCAGAATCTTACTTCCATTGTCCTTTATTTTCTTCAGTTACATACATGTGGTTTGGAACACATTTGTAGGTCCATAGATAAGCTGAATGTTTCACACTGTTAATTTGGCTCACCATCTTATTAATCAGGCTGTTATTGAGCTGTTACTGAGCTTCTGTTAACATTCATTCTAGTCAGTATAGCCAATGATCAGGCATGAGGGAAGTTGCAGTTCATCAATATCTGAAGGGTCATAGAGTTCCCATTTTATTAAAAGTAATTGGCCTTACTGAGAACTGATAATATATGCTGCTCATTACATTAGTCTTTTCTCCGTCTTTTCTCCAGGCGCTGCATTCAAATAGTACACAAGCTGCTTTGTTATCAGAAGAAATGCAGAGTGAGGCTCCATTATACATGGAGGGAGCTCTGGTCAGGTAAATTCTTGGTTTCTTTCTCATCTTTATCTTTCTTATCCCTTCATTAACTTGATACTAGTATATTTGGATTTAAGGTTATTAAGGTTTCAATTCTGTGGTCCTGGAAATGTGTCCAGGGGCCACAAGATGAACTGAAAATCCACCTTTGAAGGCTGCTTTCTCAGCACAGCACAGCCACCATCGAGAGTTCCAAGGCACCTTCCTGTGTTTGGTACTCCCAGCCTCAGAAAATGGTAGGTTTGGGCTATGGCATTGGGTGAAGAGAGAAAAGGAACTACAGCCTTTGTATTTCCTGACTCAAAGATGAAAGAAACTGAGATCAGCCTCTGTGCATATCTTAACTCTTTTTCTATCTTTGCTTGCAATAGTTTAGGTAAAAAAATTAAGCCCCACAAAGAACCAAAAATTAGTAGCTCCAGCAGACTGCTTTGTTTTGGATGAAATGGAACCTTCAAGATTGAAAAATCATATCTACTGGTTTCCTTGGGGTTGCGCCCTAAAATAACTGAAGTAAATTATAATGTCCTTCTGTGCATTATGAAAGATCATTTCACCAGGAAGTGTGATAAATAGGAAGAGGGAGTGGAAAAGATAGCTTTTTCCATTCCATTGCTTGGGTTGAGCTTCCTCCAGTGTAAGAGGAGAAGCATCTTTACTTTAATGACCTTTAAATTCTAGAGTGGAGTTAAGTGTACACCACAACACAGAACTGCCAGCTCTATGTTAGACTTCCCTTTCATTCTCTGTTTAAGGCACATTTAATCTGTCTCCTGCCATCTTCATATTGTATCTTCCACTTTATTTTTGGCTTTAGGAGTAAAAGGCATTGAAAACGGTGCAGCAGTTCTCCTTAAATGTTAAGAAGGGGTAGGGTAAAGCTCAGCGTGAAGTGATTGTTTGCACTGTAGTTGTGTCAAGTAACATGTCTAGTTCTGCTTGGATTATTTAAAATAAGATTTGACATAGCAGTACTTAATAGTCAGGGACTGAACTTGTGTTTTCCCTCTGAATGATAAAATAGATTGAGATGGTAGGTTTATTTAGTCTCTGATTCTGTGCAGGTCTCCTGTGCTTGGAAGTAGGAAAGACAGCTAATGTTTGAGTGCAACTAACCACTCCCATTCCACAAATGCTTTCCTTCATTTCATAAAGACTATTTTACAGAAAGAACCCAGTATCCTGTCATATGTCTGGGGAACGATGGCTGTTTGCTTGTTTTATTCTGTGATATTTTTCTCTTAGGAGGGCTCTTGGGAAGCTGTGTTGAATGATTTTAAAAACAGTTCTCTATTAGTTGTCTAACAGTCTTTCTTCGGCTAAACACAACTAGATGAAAGTGGTACTGTTTTCTGATTCTGTGGTATGTTGCCTTTTGTGCATCTGGCACTGTGGAGTTTTTGAAATGAATCTTTACAGATCAAAAGTGGATGTCCATGGACATTGGGATTGAATCTTGCCTCCCTAGGGTTTCAGTCCCACCCTGTGGGTTTCTCGGATAGCCATTCCTCTTTCTTCATGACACCATCATTTTTGCATTTTCCCAGTTCCTGTACGGTTTTATTTCCTTTTTGGAAGATGTTGAAATGCCTCTGCTAAGACAGTAATGACAGTAAGAGCTGTATGCTAAAATTGCTGGTTGTTTTGGTCTCACTATTTTGCCTTTGGACATGGCCACCAACTGGAATGTGGTCCCCAAGAACTTCTTTACAACTGAATTTGGCTCTTGAATGGAAAAAGATTTCCCATGGTGGTTGTGGAGATAATGAGAGAGGATTATGTGTAGATGATATAGATAGAACTGAACGTTATGTGAGTTTATGACAAATTGCTGTTAAACCATTTCAGGATTCCTCTGTTCCCACACTGAATACTATTTGGTTCAGCAGAGACAAGCAATAATTTCACTCACCACACCTGGCATTTCTGATGTAACTGGGAAGGGGAGAAATGTAGGACATAGCAAGCCTCCAGATGTTTTTGATTTCAGTTCCCATCAGCCACAACCAACATGACTAATGTCAGGGATGATGGAGACTGTAGTCTGATGATGTGTCAGCAGCCAATTAGAGCCTGTTAGATCTATCTTGAAGATCAGAGAAGTTTTCCATGTTATAAACTAGTATGGTAATTGGAATTCCATAGTACTAGAGTTGCCATAGTAATAGGATTTAATATTCCTAGAATAGTTTCCATGTTTAGTATTATTGGCCTGTGCTATGTAGGGTTATATACCCCCAAAGATGAGACAAATGGATTTGCACAGTTAAAGCTAGCATCCCAGCTCCAGGATAAGTCTGATCTGACCTTGATAACACATGGGTTGATTACATTTCATTTGGATTACTGTAATGTACTGTATGTGGGGTGTATTGGAAAAATGCTCAGAAACTTCAGTTGGCCCAAAGAGTTGAAGCCAGATTGTTAACTGTAGCTGGCTAAAGGGAGCAGACAACTTCCTTGTAATAGCTCCTGTGGCTTCTGTTACATTTCCCAGCACAATTCAAAGTGCTGATTACGACCTGTAAAGCCCTCAGTATTGGGTCCAGGCTATTTGGAGACCCTGTTAGCTTCATTGAGCTCTAAGATCTTCAGGAAAGGCCCTTCTCTCTTTCCTACTACTTTCCCAGGCATGTTTGGTAGGAACAAGGGAGAAGACCTTTTCAGTGGCGGCTCCCAGACTTTGGAACTACTGCCCTAGGGATGGTTCCTTGTTTGCTCACCTTCCACTGGCAAGTCAAAATTTTCCTTTTCCATCAGGCTTTTAGGCATTCACTGTGATGGACTTTTAATGTTGTGCTGTCTGTTTTGATTTTATAAAAATAGTCTGTCTTTCAAAGAATTTTAAACAGTTTTAGCACCACAGATTTTTCAGTTTTTAAAAATACTTGCATATATACTATTGTTTTTGTATGTGTTTAATCTATGTTGTTTTCAGTTCCAGTGTTGGGAAAAAGGGAGGTTATAAAAGCAAATAACAACAATAAAAACAACAGTAAAGCTGACCAAAGATAGGGCATAATAAAGCCAAGATAAAAACTGGTAGCAAATCATGAAAAATACTTTAACATGTAAAACCAAAATGAAATAAACAGCAAGATAAAAGATTCAAAAGCAGTCAAAACTTCTTGACATACCTCGGTGTTAAGAAGGTTATCACTGGGTATTGAAAAGACAATAAAAAGTAGACATCAGACAAGCTTGTGCGGGGAAGACAATCCCCACACAAGGGCTTTTCTGTTTTAGCTACTTGCCTTATCTCATTTGACTGAGGCTCTTGGTGGAGTCTTAGGATCCAAATAGATTTGAAATTGTGACAGAAAAAATGGGTTTTTTGAATCTTACTTTTTTAAAAATAATTTTATTAAGTTTCACAAATAAAAAATATCATTTTTAAATTGTACTTTTACATGAAATATTTCTGTTCTTCCACTCTGATCTACTTTTCATTTTCTGAGTTTCTATTCACTTATTACATTTAAGCATCACGGTTCTATGTTCATCTTACATGTTTGATCTTGCATTTTGCTCATCCTCTCATGTTATATTACAGTTATTCCATTTTTATTTCAACCATAATTCAGACATTTTCACTTGGTAATTCCCAGCAATTACCCATTACAATTTGCCATTCTGCTTTTATCTGTTCATCCAATTTCCCCTTTAGTCTCTGAGAAACAATATCTGCATTTCTGTTTTCAGTAAACGTCCCCCACCATTGTTCAATTGTGGGTATTTGCTGAGATTTCCACATTTTGGCATATTCTATTCGAGCTGTCGTTATGATATACGATATTAATCTCCAATGTCTTTTAATACTAGTATTCTCAAGAACATTTGTCATGTTTAACAGATAAAATTTGGGTTTTTTTACAAATTGAACCTTCAATATTTCACACATCTTTTTATGTATTTCATTCCAGTATTTCTTTGCCTTGGGACATGACCACCACATATGAAATATTGTTCCCACCTCTTTCTGACATTTCCAACACAGACCGGTACCTGTATTGTAAATCTTTTTTATTTGGTGTCATATACCATCTATGGAACAATTTGAAATAGTTCTCTTTGAGGTTCTGAGCCATTGTAAATTTCTGCGTCCTTCTCCAGCTCTACTCCCAATCGTCTAATTGAATTGAATGTCCAATATTCTCCGCCCACAAAATCATTGCAGATTTCACAGTCTCCTCCTGTCTCTCCTGTGTTAAAGTTTCTTGATATATATGGGCTAGTAAGTGAGGTGGATTATCAAAGATCCAGTTAATCACTCCTGTCTTTTCTTTTGATTCTATTCCATATGTTTTCAAGTCCATCTGAAATCTCTCATTTAACTGCCTGTACAGAAACCAACTTAATGATAATCCTTCCTGTTCCAATTTTTCTCTTGATTTGATCTTATATGCATTTCTCGATTTCTCTAATATATATTCGTATCTCAGCCATTTCTCTGATTCCATCCATCTTCCAAAGAAAGCTTCTTGAAGGGATACCCACATGGGTAGCTGCCTTATGTTTTTACTTTTATATTCATTCCATATTTTGAGAAGCGATTTTCTGATACAGTGATGCATAAAGTCTCTATCGATTTTTGCTTCGTCATAAAACATATAAGCATGCCAACCCATTCTCAAATCCGCTCCTTCCAGTGCTAGCATTCTTGTATCTTATAAGTCAATCCAGTCTTTTAACCATGTAAATGCCACAGCTTTGTAATATAATTGAAAATCTGGTACTCCCATTCCTCCTCAAATTATTTGATCCTTGGTTTTTTCCCTTGCCATATAAACTTAGGTCTTTCTTCCACTGTATGAAGGGTTTACTGTTTGTTATTATGGGGAGGTTTTGAAACAAAAAATTCATCTTTGGAAGTACATTCATTTTAATGACCGCTATCCTCCCCATCATTGACAATTTCAAAGAAGTCCACCTTTCAAAATCTTTATCGCTTTCCATTTTTTCTCATAAGTGTTTTGAAATAGCTCATTGTTCCTTTTTGCTATCCGGACACCTAGATATTTTGCTTTTTGTATTTTATTAAATCCAGTTGCAAGTGCTAGTTCCTTCTCCTCCTTATCTGTCATGTTTTTCATTAGCAGAACTGTTTTTTCTTTATTTACCTTAAATCCTGAAAATTCTCCATATTCTTGTATTATTCCGATCAGGTTTTGTGTACTTCTCTTAGGGTCTTCGAGAAACAGTACCAAATCATCAGTGAAAGCTTTAAGTTTATATTGTTATTTCTTGATTTTGACTCCTCTTATAACATTGTCTTCTCTTATGTTATTATTTAATATCTCCATTGTTGTTATAAATAGCAGGGGGGACAAAGGACATCCCTGTCTTGTATCTCTGTTCAATTCAATCTGCTTTGTTCTCTCTCCATTGATGACCAATTGAGCTCTTTGTCAGTTGTGTATTGCTTCAATCCATGAGACAAATTTATCTCCAGCTTGCATTTGCTTTACAATTGTCTTCATAAATGGCCAGCTAATCATATCAAAAGCCTTCTCCGCATCTACAAATATCATAGCCATTTTCTTTTCATTATGCTTTTCGTAATATTCAATTATGTTGAGTACTGTTCTTATATTATTTCTTAAGTATCTTTTTGATATAAAACCATTCTGATCTTCATGAATAAGCTCTGGCAAAATCTTTTTAAGTCTCGTTGCAAGGATGGAGGCAAAAATCTTATAGTCTATGTTCAAAAGCGAGATTGGTCTATAATTTTGGACATCTGTCAAGTCTCTGCCTTCTTTAGGAATCAGCACCACATTTGCCTCTCTCCAGGTATCTGGTACTCCTTCTTTTATAATCTCATTTATTGTACTTTGCAATGGGTTTGAAATCTCATGTTGTAGGGTCTTGTAATATCTTGCCGTAAAACCATCCGGCCCCAGAGCTTTGTCGTTCTTCAAGTTTCTGATCGCTTCTATTACTTCCATCATGGAAACTGATTTATTCAAAATCAGTCTATGATCTTCAGTGAATCTCATTTTATTTGTTCTCTCCAGATATTCTTCCAATTCTTGCTGTTTTTTTACTTTGGAAATCTTACTCATCAATTTCTCATAGTACTTATAAAATGCCTGTTTTATTCCTTCTTGTTTAGGAATTCTGTCTTTTCCACTTTTTATCTCTGGTGTAATATTCTTAGACCATCTTCTCCGCAACAAGTTAGAGAGAAGCTTTGAAGGCTTATTTGCTTGCTCAAAGTACTTATATCTTGTTCTCCATATTTGCTGTTCTATTTCATTCAAGTTAAGTTGATTCAATTCAACTTGACATACTTTCATCTGTAGTCTGATTTTCTTATTAGAAGGATCTTTCCTCATCCATTTCTCCACTTCCTTCATCTTATCCAATATTTGCTGCTCAACATTTCTCCTCTTTTTTCTAATTTTTGCAGACCATCTGATAAAATTGCATCACATCACTGCTTTACTTGCATCCCATATAGTTTTCATCGTCAAGTCCGGTGTCATGTTTTCACTGAAATAGTTAATCAACTCCTTCCTTCGCTTCGTTTATGTATTTCTCTTTATTAAAGACCTCATCATTTAGTCTCCATGTTCTTTCCCTATCCTTAACCTTCATCTTAAGAAGCAACGGGTTATGATCTGAACATAAGTTTGGGAGAATGTCTATATCTATCGCCTTCAACAATACTGATTTAGATACCAACATCATGTCGATTCTGGACATTGATTTATGTCTGAGTAAAAAGTGTATCCTTCTAATTGTCCATTTTTGTACCTCCATACATCAAAGAGGCTTAAATCATCCATCATATTAAAGAAGCTCTTAGGTAATTTTCCATTATTTCGGGGGATCAATTTCTGTATCGATCTGTCTGATTTTGGGTTGACAACTCCATTAAAATCCCCCAACAGAGCAATGTTCGAGTTTCCAGTATCACTTATATATTTCTGTATCTCTTCATGTACTTTGGGGAAAAATTCACTCTTCACCCCGTTTGGTGCATAAATTCCAACTATCAGTATTTTGTCTTGTTTAGTTGTAACATCTACTCCTAAGTATCGACCATTGCTATCCTGAAATACCTGATGAGCATCATATCTTGCATTCACATATATTATCACTCACCACTTCTTTTTGTCTATTGTTGCTGCATAACAGCTCCCTAATTTCAGTTTCCGAAAATATCTCAAATCTTGAGTCCTAATTCGAACTTCTTGTAAGCGTGTTACATCCAAGTTTTGTTTTTCTAAGTGATGAAATATTTGTCTTCTTTTATATTCAGAGTTAAATCCTTTAATGTTCCATGAGTATATCCTTAAATCCAATTTGTCCATTTTGTCCATTTTATTAATAATAATAATAAAATTTATTTGTATCCCGCCTCTCCACACAGATCGAGGCGGCGAACAACATAAAATATATTATACATTAAAATACATTAAAAGCCATTAAAAACATACCCAATCCTCCCCACCCACCAACCCACCTAAGCCAACCCCTTAAAATACGCAGCAATTAACAATCCATCAATTAGTGTTAGCAAAGCAGCAAGGCAATAGTTGGGAGGCGATGGAAATGCTAGTCTGGGAAGGCCTGTCGGAAGAGATCAGTCTTGACTGCTCTTTTAAAGCTGTCAAGACTGGTAATATGCCGGGTCTCCTCCGGCAGGCCATTCCATAGCTTGGGAGTGATAGAAGAAAAGGTCCTCTGGGTAACCGCAGCCAACCTAGTTCTGACTGGCTGCAGTAAGTTCTTCCCAGAGGACCTTAATGTGCAGGGCGGATTATATGGGAGAAGGTGATCCTGCAGGTAGGCTGGCCCCAAGCCATAAAGGGCTTTAAAGGTAATAACCAACACCTTGTACTGTGCCTGGAAACTAATAGGCAGCCAATGTAACGACTTCAGAATTGGTGTAATGTGGTCAGTTCTAGGTCTACCAGTGACCAACCTGGCTGCCATATTCTGAACTAATTGAAGTTTCCGGACTAAGCACATGGGTAGCCCTATGTAGAGCGCATTGCAGAAGTCAAGCCGTGAAGTTACCAGTGCATGTACCACTGTTTTTAGGTGTTCCAAGTCCAGGAAGGGGCGCAGCTGGTGTATCAGCAGAAGCTGATAGCTGGCACTCCTGGCCGCCGCATCTATTTGAGCTATCATCTGAAGTGGCGAGTCCAGGAGAACCACCAAGCTGCGGACACAGTCTTTCTGGGGAAGTGTGACCCCGTCTAGAACAGGTTGACAAACCTCCATATCTGGGCTAGGGCCCTTAACAGCGAGTACCTCCGTCTTATCTGGATTCAGCTTCAGCCTGTTTTTCCTCATCCAGTCCATTACTGCTTCAAGACATTCGTTCAGAGGCGAGATGCCACCCTTAGTTGATGCTATTATCCGAGGCACGGAGAGATATATCTGAGTGTCATCAGCATACTGATAGCACCTTGCTCCATGCCTCCTGATGATCTCTCCCAGTGGTTTCATGTAGATGTTAAATAGCATTGGGGACAGGACAGCACTCTGAGGGACGCCAGATTTAAGCTCCTTTTTTGAGGAGCAGCTGTCCCCAAGCATCACCATCTGGTATCTACCTGAGAGATAGGACAGGAACCACTTAAGTGTAGTGCCCCCGATCCCCAGCCCTCTCAGGCGTTCCAGAAGGATACCATGATCTATGGTGTCGAAAGCCGCTGAGAGGTTCAAGAGTACCAGCAGGGTCACACTTCCCCTGTCGATACCTAGGTGAAGATCATCCACTAAGGCGACCATGGCAGTCTCGACTCCATATCCTGCCCTGAAGCCAGTTTGAAATGGGTCTAGATAATCTGTTTCATCCAAGACAGCTTGGAGCTGAAGACCAACAGCTTATATTGCTTATAATTTTTGAAATTAGCTTAATCCTTTATTTAATCTCCTTTTAATTCCCCTTCTTCCTGCTGAATTTCTTCTTGTTCTACATCAACATCATCGTCTTCTTCTTGTGATTCCACCTCTTCTTCTCCTGGGGGTTGTTCCTCTTCTTTTTCTTCCTCCAAACCTGTCTTCTGAAAATCTTTCTTCAGTCTTTCCATCATTTCCTTTGCCTTGTGTTCTGAATTGATTCTATGTCTCTGTTGTCTATACGTGAAGGAGATGCCCTCGATTTTCTCCCATCGATAGTTAATCTGATGTTTGACCAGAAGATTCGCTAAAGGCTTGTAGTCTTGTCTCTTCTTTAATATCTGAAACGGTATATCGTTAAATATTCTCACGTCTTTATCTTCAATCTTCAACTGTCCATCGCAGCTTCGTTGTAATATTTTATCTCTCGTTACTGTCCTGGTAAATGTTATGATAATATCTTTTGGAAGCTTCCTCTCTCTAGCCACTCTAGAAGTTACTCTGAACACTCTGTCTATGCACATTTCCAATTTCTCCTCTTCGATGTCAATAAATTCTACCAATGCTGGTAACATCTTAGCGTACAAATCCTCCCCTGTTTCCTCAGGGACTCCCCTAAAACAAAGGCATCTTTCTCGATATCTCATTTCCTGTGCAGTAATTTGGAGGTCTTCTTCTTGGTGTTTATCTTTTAACACCGTCGCCTCTGATTCTAGCTGTTTGACTTGTTGTTTTAATTCTTTACTATCTTTTTTCAATGTAGCTACATCTTTAGTCAAGTTCTCTAATTTTTTCCCCACTTGTCAATTTCATGTTTCATATCTGTTCTCATTTCTTTTCTTGTCTCTTTTAAGTCTTTTCTGATATCTTCTCTAATGTTTTTTAACTCCTCCATCATTTGCAACATAAGATCTTGAGATTTCTGGGGTATATCTGTTGATGAACATCTGGCAGTTTGAGTTGTTGTTACTGCAGCAGCTGTTCCTCTTCTTGACCTGGATTCCATTCTGTTGACAGTATATTGTTCCCTGGTTTTCCTTTTCTTGTCAGATAAAATCTGTTTATGCTTATATCTTATATCACTTTCAACACACTATAACAGTATAGTATTATCAAAATACTTATATAAATGGCAATATGTTAACTATATACGTATACTTATTGGTTTCATTCTTCTTAATACTTATTGAAATCAAAACATATAAGCATTCCAAATCAATGTCAAGATTAGTACCTAGTAATGTAAATATATAAAATGCTGGATATAAGACTTATTAATGTAACTATATAAATGCTTGCATATGAATTATCTACACATTACTATAAATTAAAAGTAAAATCAATTTCTCCACTTCAATGCACTGTGCCTAGGCCCATTTCACACTCCCCCCTCCCAACTGAAGCTCTCTGTATTTTCCTCCCTCTGGGCTGCTTGAGAATCTTTCTGTATCTCAGCCGTCGGTTACATTCCGAGCCGCTCCATCTCGTGGGAGTGAGGATGTTCTGCTTGCAATGTCCTTCCAGTATAGGCTCTCCAGTCTCAACAATCTGAGTTCAACAAAAACAATTCTCGAACACCAGGAACTATAAAGGCACTTCTCAATATCTATAGACCTCAAATATCAGAGTTCCAAAGTTTTAAAATCCAACTTGCCAGTCCTCTCAAATCCAAAGTAATTAAAAATAAGTCCAAAGTAAGTCCAAAGTAAAAGTATAGAGAAAAAAAGAAGTTCAATATTCAAGTGAAATTAGTCCAATCTCATCAGGAAAAAAACATAAAAAACCATAAAAAAAAACTGTAATCTCAAGCAATTTTCATCTCCTACCACAAAGTTCCTTCAAGTCCTTTCCAAGTCCTAGCCCTTTCAAAAGTAATTCAGCAACACAGGGAAAAATCCTTCAAAAATCCCAGAAATCTTATATTTAATCCACACAGCTTTACGGTTTCTCAGTTCTCAAAGAACTATTTCTTAGCCCAGTCCAATCCATTAAGTCTGTCTTAAAACAAAATTCTCGTCCTAGTTTTTGGTTTCGTATGTATTTTAAGTCCTTAGTTTTAATATGGGTTTTCTGTAAGGCTATTATATCTAAGTTTAATTTTTCTAATTGATGGAATATACATTTCCTTTTATAGGGTGAATTTATGCCCCGTACGTTCGAGGATAGGATTCTTAAATCCATATTGAGATTTACCTATTTGTTGTATTTACTGTTCTGTTTCTTCTGCGTCTTCTTCTTCTTCTTCTAATTCTAGATGCTGTATGGAATTTGATTCTTCTTCTCCTCCTCCTTCTTCATCCCCTTCACCCTCCATCTCTTCCTCTTGTTCTGTTTCTGGTTCTTCTTCCTTCTCCAGTTCTCTAGGTTCTTTTTCCATTTCTGTTTCTTGTTTCCTTTGTTATGCTTCTGATGTTAGTTTTGATTGTGAGGCTCCAGTATCTTCTCTTTCTTCTTGTTTTGTTTGCTGTTCTCCTGTTATCTCCAGTTCTTTCTTGTATTTTTTCCAAAAGTCTCTTGCTTTACCAATTGTATTCAGCACTATCTTCTTCTGTTTCCAGAGAAACGATATCCCTTCTGTTTTTCCCCACATATACCTTATTCCTCTGGCTCTCAAAGCTTGTGTTATAAAATTATATTCTCTTCTTTTTTTCAACAGTGCGGGGTGTACATCTTTAAAAATCTTCACCTCATTATCTTCCACCACACCATGTGTAATTTGTAATATATATATAGTGTGTAATTGTATTATTTATAATGTATGTTTTGTATGTTATGTAAGTTGTGTAAGTTTTGTGAACTTATAATTAAATAAATATATTTTTTAATAATTAAAAAAATTAAAAAATTCTTTTTAGCCTTAAAAAACCCCATTCGTTAATAAGAAAAGCAGAAAAGCCTCTTGGCCAACTCTTTGAAAAAAACACCCGCCCCTTTAAGATTAACTCTCTGGCATTATGTACTCACATCGCCTCTGGGTCCTTTCGTTTCTCCGCTCCTGCACACCGTTGCAAGTCAGTTCCAGATGTGATATCATTAAAATCAACACTAGATCAGGTAGCTTACTGTCTTATCAAGAAAGTTTCTTGCTTTAAAAGTCGGCGACAGTGCGGTACGCACTTGTTGTGATCCCTCTGGCTCCGTCGTGTTCCTACGATCCCCTGGTGCTTTCCGCTCTTCCCCCTCCAGGTAGAGCCAAACACCAGTTGCGGGGTCCCCTTCGGACCTCTTCCGCACCCCTTTTACCGGAGGGGTGTCTAGCCACTTTGGATGTTCTTAAAAAAGCGGCTGGAATCAAGCGGATGGCAGTTCGGAGCTGCACAATTACGCAGCTTCAATCTGAGCTGCCGCTCACGCGTACCATGCGACCGGAAGTGAATCTTACTTTTTCTGAGTTGCTGTTTAAAATTGTTTAAAATTAATTGTTTAAAGTAAATGTTTCATTTCTATTTTTAAAAAAACTTTTTCCATTAGATAATACGTTTCTACTAAAATCATTAGTAGTCTATTATGGGATTGTGCTAACCTAAAATACTTATGGAAGGAGAATGAAAGAAAATGTGATCACTTTTATCCATCATCTGGTTGTTCAAAAGAACTGTTTTCCCTTTTCCATTGGGAAAGTGCTGCACAGTCTGTTGCATGTCATACCTCTTGTACTTTCAGTTGTCATCTTCCTTTGTTAAACTACTGTCCTATTGCACTTTGAAACATTTGCCTTAGCATAATTTTTCTTGATTTATTAATTAGCTGCTCTTTGTGTAAAGTTTAAGAAAGAAAAAAAGCACTAGGTGTATTGCATGCAGTGCAGAGTGTGTTTGTGCAAAAGATTCTGGGCTGTGTGTTCTGAGCAGGGCTGTCTGTTTTCAACACTGAATGCTTTATAAAACTTTCATAAGTGTTTTGCTTTTTAATTACTTTGAATGGCTAATTTTGGCTGCCAATGGAAGCGCCTTAAATACCCCTAGCAACAACAGCGAGATGAAGAATATCCCAAGATCGGCATGAACAGTACTTTTGTGGCGTGTGCCTTCAAGTTGCTTCCAACTTATGGCAACCCTAAGGCAAACCTATCATGGGATTTACTTGGCAAGATTTGTTCAGAGGGATTTTGCCTCTGAGGCTGAGAGAATGTGACTTGCTCAAGTTACCCAGTGGGTTTCCGTGGCTGAGCAGGGATTTTAACCCTGGTCTTCAGAATTATAGTCCAGCACTCAAAACACTACACCACACTGGCTCACAAGGAATGCTTAGCCAGGTATTAAAATTAATTCAGTCAATCATTTTATATGATGATTTTTTTACATGAATGGATTGCAAAGTGGCTTCCTATAAAATTACACAAATACAACTAAAACATACAATGTATAAAGCTTATTAATTAAAAATTTGATACAAAAACACAAACAGTGAAGGAAAAAAACATTTAGTTAATGCCACTTCTGGAGCAATTAAAGTCAACTACTAAAAGGGTGTTGAAATAAAGGCAATTGGGAGTGAGCCAGCTTAACTTCCCTTATCTGGGAGTTCTAGAGCCTGAGGAACAGCCATTGAGAAGGCCCTTTCTCAGGTCTACATTATGCATGCCTATGAGGGTAGTAGGACTGAAAAAACATCACCTCCCCCTGTCCTTCAGATAGCCTATCTCTTAGGTAGTATCTGTTGAAAATACTATTTTGGGTTTTTAAATGTTGTTTGTGATCCTGGTTGGAAACTGTAGTTTAAGAAACCAATTGCTTCTCTGAATTGAGGCGTAAGAAATGAAAAGTAGCAAAAGGGAAAGGCATGGAAGGGAGTATGAAGGTACAAAGCTCACCCATGGTCTGATAGACCCTGTTGGACTGAGATGGTGGTACTGGAATGAGTCAGTATGCATCCTGTTTAATCTTTGGGCACCAAGAAGTCCTGAAGAAATCTATATAACAGTACTTTTGAACTTCCTTAAGAAAATATGTGTCATTTTCCCAGTATTACATTGTTTATGGGGGCCTCTCTGAAGACAGCTAGTTGACTGAGAACATGATAGATTGGATGATAACCAGAACACTAGTTTGACACATCTTCTTGTTGTTATGTGCCTTCAAGTTGTTTCTGACTTATGGCAACCTGAAGATGAACCTATCGTGTGGTTTTCTGTCTCTTTGTGTGTGTGTGTGTGTGTGTGAGAGAGAGAGAGAGAGGGAGGGAGGGAGGGAGGGAGGGAGGGAGAGAGAGAGAGAGAGAGAGAGATTGAGAGAGAGAGACACGCCCAAGGTCATCCAGTGGATTTGATGGATGAGTGGGGAATTGAACTCTTGTCGCTGGGTTGTAGTCAAACTCTAAACCACTATACCACGCTGGCTCTATGAAAATACCTGCATTGCGTGCTGGTATGTTTCTGGATCCAATTCAAAGTATAGGCTTTCAGCTTTAAAACCCTAAAGTCTTAGAATCTAAGAATGGAGAAGTTAGTGAGCATGCATAAATTAGTATGTAAATTGGGAGACATAAAGGATTCATCTGGAGCAGAAGAATTTCTTACCACTTGATTTTCATTTCTGGATTATGATGAGATGCTGGAAGAAAAGAGAAATGCTTCTATAAAATGGAAGTATATTGTCTTTATTGAAGTTGACAATAATTCCTCCCTATGGTTTTCCAGATTTGCTTCTAACACTTCAGTGGTTCTCTCATTTGATTCTGACCTACCTTGATATATATTACGGTATATGGTTTGCTTTGCAACTGTATCATGAATTACCCACATATTTTTCAGTAACCCAGCAAGTGGTGGTGGTCTTATTATTGATTTTAAGCCTCATTATCACTGTTCTGTGCAGTTTTCTATTAAAACAACTTTATATAGTGAAATCTTTGTGATGGTAATTTTTTAAAGAATCTTGAGATCAAGGTAATTATGGACAGGCTTGATATCTTATGATCAAGAAACCTTTCACTGACTGACTTCACCTCCGGAGGTTAAGCAGATAGTGGCTGGTAAGTGGACCTTCTCAGTGGTAGCATTCTGACTGGAATGCAGCACTTCATCCAAGTTAAGAGCTTTCACCTGTTGAGACTTTTTGGATGGTGCTTCTGTTTCAGAAAACTGGTCCTAATGGCTGTTGTTCAGCTGGAATTTCCATTGCATGTTTGTGTTTGGTAATAATTAAGAAAAATAAAACACCTTATTATTTTTGCTATTTGATTATCAGCTACTTTGAGATGTTTATTTTATTAGAAAGAATTTTTGTATAAAGGTGAATAAATCATGTGTCAGTACAGAAAGCATCTTGGCTAGTTAGGTAGATTTACAGTGGAGTGGCCTCTGTCAGCAAAATTTTCAGTCTAGTCTATTAGTCCATTGCTCTGAGCACTTCTTGTGTGAGTTAGCACTGGTATCTTTCCTGAACTAAGAGAGAAGGATATAGCAAAAAGGAAAAATGGTATGGACAATATTGTGGTGCAATTTTAAATCAGTTAATGGCACGGAGTCACCTTCTTAGTTTTAGGAATTCCATATTATGGAGCATTGACAAGCTGGCACTGAAATTATTCCTGGTGGCTTCAGAAAAGTTGCATATACTAGGTATTCCTTTTTTGTCATTATAGCAGACTATGGGAGTTCCGGTACAGCTGCATTTTATTGCATATTTCTAGTGGCTGATCACAGTGTGTCCATTGCTTTCAGCTATGTGCCAGTTCACAGCAAGCGGGTTTTTTTTTTTTTCTGGCTTGTGGCATTGTCTGACTATGCTTTTGCTTGTTTCTTCTTTTCCTTGCTTTAAATATATTCCCCAGCTCCCCTTTGGCAAAATCCCTTTGCTTTTCTGATTGATTGACAGTGAGCTAGTGTGTGCCAGCAGTATCTCTAGGTAATTGCCTGCTATGTCCATGGATTCTGGGGTAGACTGTGCCTCCAGGAGGTTCGATGCTTTCATTTGTAAGAACGGAACAGTTATTTCTAGGACATACTCTGAATCCACGTGTCTCCCTTTTTCAGGAGGGCACTGCTAATACTTTTCTGTCAGGCTGTATTTGTAAATAATCCTCTCTCTCAGGAAGTGGGTTTTGATCATTCTTCTGTAGCAGTTCAGTTGGTGTTGAGTGTGGCTGGTTCCTGTATCCCTGTTAGCAAAGAAACCCTTGCTGTTTCTTTGAGAGATAGATTAGTTCATGGAGTCTTCCTGCTTCCAGTCTTTAAGAAGTTTGTGTTAAGAGAGCATAAACATATTTTAACATGTCTGATGTCCTGGCCATGGAATGCCAGCTTTGGAAAAATGAAGAAACTGAATCCTAACATATCAGTGTTTTAGGCCAGTCTCAGTTCTCTTGTATGGAAAATGTAGCTATCCCCAATGGGCTTTGCCATTGCCTACTGAGCTGATAGCATGAGCTGAGTTTAGCTGACTCTCATAATTAGGATACAAGCAAAAGATTCCAGCACAGTTTGTTCAGCTAACTAGATATGATTTATAACTTTGCTTGTGAAGGCCTTATGGTGGAAAGATACAGTTAAGTGTTTGAGCTTTGTATTCGACATTCAATTTAATATGCCAGGCACTGCAGGAATAATCTCTACCTTGTTTTATGTTAGCTGCTGTTGAAGAATGTATTTAAAAGAATATTGTGGTGTGCTTAGCTGAGCTACCCCAATAGAAGTCTGTATAATTTTAGAGGTTTGGTGTGATGATGGGTTCACTATCTGGTCAAGCACTTTTAACTGAAAAAGTTTTATTTACTTCAGGGATAAGTAGCATGATCCATAGCTGCGTGTGGCTTCCATGACTGTTCCTGTAGCCGTTCCTTCCTGCCAAAAATGTTCATTTAAAAACAGAGAGAGACAGAGAGATTTGTTGCTCCCAGAAGCCTTCAGGAGTCACACCTCTTCTGTGAAACTAGATACATCCTCTGGGTACTTTGTTTTGCCCCCAAAAGATTTTTGCAAAATTGGAAATGAACATTCCGTTACTTCACATGGAGTGGTGGTCCCAACAAGCCCAAGAGATAGATTGCCTCCCAAACCCCTCATGCTTGCCCAGCCTGGTTTGGTTCGTTTCTTTCTACTCTGTCTTCAGTTATGGACATTAGTTTATCTTAATTTTATAACACTTTGTACTTTTTTAATATATCTATAATGGTGGAGGGAAGATGGAGGTAGCGAAGTAAGGAGTGATTGTTTTGACTCTTCAAAAATTAAGCCTTAAAAGATAAGAACCTCAGAGTTGGATTTTAGAATTGGAAAGTTTTGGAAACCAGCCATAGGCCGTATGACCAGGGAGGTACTTGATACTTTATATTTTGAAACTAAGACCTTGAAGCTTTTTAAATTCTTATCTCTTCCACTGAGTGCTGTTTGGATTGATAGTACAAGTTATAATTGCACTAAACTTCTTGAAGTTTTGTGGAGTGGATATTTCTATATCAACAATATGGTCCAAAAGTGAATGAAAATAGTGTCAACAATTACAGTGAGAGATAACAATTGGTTGGAAACATTGCTGCTGAATATCAGCAGCATTGTTTCCAACCAATTGCTATCTCTCACTGTAATTGTGCACTTAAGCCTTTGTCCTGGACAGACATAAGATACCTATGGGAAGAAGAAAAAGGATCACTGCAGAAAAAATCCAGTCCTGTGGACAACTTGCCTGGCATGATATGCCCAGTGATCTCAAATGTTAGTAGATTGTGTCCATCTATAGAGATCATTGAACACCAAGAAGAAAATCCGTGAAATTCAGCCAAGCCACCCACTACTAAAGAACCATTTCACAACCAGGCAAACCCCAAAATTCCATCTACTAGGGCAGTGGTTCTCAACCTGGGGGTCGGGACCCCTTTGGGGGTCGAATGACCATTTCACAGGGGTCGCCGCTCCTCAATCCTGCCCCCCTTTTAAAAGAAGGTGGCCTCACAGCCAATGGGAACAGTGCTTCTGAGACCCCTGCGCTGGGGTTCAAACTGCAAACCCCAGGATTCCATAGGATGGTGAAAGTGGAATAATAGCGCTATAACAGTCTAGTGCAGAAATAGCCAGGATGACTTTCTCCTCTCTTTTTGTTGTGCGTGGACCCTTGGCGCTTGCCACACGCACATGTTGTGTTCTTCGCCCTGGCTGTCTTGCATTCTCGCTTTTTGTATGTTCAGCAGCCGCACTCCCTTTAAGGGAGGGAGGGAGGGAAACAAAACGCGTCTGCTTATGCCGCCACCATCTTTCTTCTCTCCCTGTCCTTTTCTACCTGCGCCTCGTGTAAAATGTGAGCTGTTTCGGCATTGCCTTTGGGAGTGACTGGCTTTTTGAACTGTGGAAACCCAACATTCAGAACTAGAACTACTGCCTTAATTCTGGCATTGATGGACGCTTTCTGTGCTTAAAAAAAGGGGGGAGGGTTACCAGTTTTTAGGCATTAGAAGTCTATCCAGAGCAGTGATTTAGGGCAGTGTTTCCAATCTATTTGATGTTGGAAATAACTAACTAACTAACTAACTAAATAATAAATAAATAAATAATAACGAAAATGATTTTATTGTTGGGGGTCACCACAACATGAGGGACTGTATTAAGGGGTCGCTGCATTAGGAAGGTTGAGAACCACTGTACTAGGGCCTGATATTGGCTAAATTGCTCACGTGGCCAGCTGAGATTCCTTTCATGGAATATTGCAGGATGGAAGAGGAAACTGGCAGATCCAGCCTTCTTGGATTTTCTGAACAACCATGATATAATCTTGTTACAAGAGACTTGGGCTAGGGAAGACATATTTCTAAATGGCTTCACTGCATACTCACTGGAAGCAAATCCAAGTTCCAAGGGAGGACGACTAAAAAGTGGATTGACATTACTGATCTTCACAGATATCCAAGTTGTTGATATCAGACTTGACCCCTTGGCTAACATTGCAAGTGCTCTGCTTATTAAATTCAAGTGGGCATGGTTACTTGTTATAAATATTTATCGTTCACCACAACGCCAAAATAAATTGGTGACGGATACTTGGCACAAACTGGAAGACTACATCAGCAGTTTAATTTTTCTGTACCCAGAAGCCTTTGTGATAATGGCTGGGGACTTTAATGCTAGAACAGGGCAAAATGAGGAGGATTTATATTCGCATTTCCACATACCTCAGCCTGTAATGGATGAGGCTCTGAAGTTGCCAATTAGACAGTCTAAGGATAAGGGTTGTAACTATGCTGGGCTATGTCTTATACAAATGATTAACTGGCTAAATTTTGTAGTTGTAAATGGATGTGTTGATGGTGATAAAAATGGTGAGTTTACATTTCTGTCTAGCCTAGGGGCATCCATAATTGATTATTTTATAGTCTTTTATGATTTACTAAGCATGGTCTCCAGATGTACTGTAGAAAAGTGTATTGATAGTGATCATTTGCCCTTAGTTTTATATTTAAATTGTGATCTTCAAATGACATATACAGAACAAAATCTAGTGTTAAATGGAGATACTAAAATAAGAGCCTCTCGTGTTAGATGGCTTCCTAAGCTAGAGAATGATGTAAAGAAGCTATTATATTCAGATAGGTGTCTTCATAAACGAAATGTTCTGTTAGCAAACTCCACAGAAATTGTGCTTGGAGAGTTTCAAGAACTGAGTCTGGATTTAAAAAGCTTCTTAAAGCAAGAAAGCCTGACCAGGAAATGTGCCTCCTCTAATAAGTCAAAACACTGGTTTGATAAGGAGTGTATTGTAATGAAACAAACTCTTGTTGAAAAATATAAAACTTATAGAGAGAAGAATTTACTAACAATACCTTCAGAATGGTTTCAGTTAAAGAGAAAATATAAAAACTAATTAAGATAAAAAAAATACCAGGCTCAGAGAGAGTCCTGGGGAGATTTAGTAAAAGCAGCCAGGGAGAAGAATACAAGGACATTTTGGAGAATGGTTGCTGGGGGGTGGCCTAATTCCTCAGTCAGTATGGAATATTATATTCCTGTGAGTTCATGGGAAACCCACTTTAGTAACATATATGAAAGAGGGCAAAATGGTCCCCAGAGCAAAAGGGACAATATATGTAACTACCCTGAATGGCATCCTGTAACAGCCGTGAAAATTAAGAGTCTTAGTACCAAACTTAAAAGCGGAAAGGCCCCAGGAAATGACAACATTCCACCTGAAGTATTTATTTATATATATCTAACATAGACTAGCCGGCACCTGTGCTGGCTGAACTATTTACAAGCATTAAGCATTCAGCATGCATCCCAGAAGATTGGGGGTTGGCTATTTTTATCCCAATCTATAAAAAAGGAGAACGGACAGATCCAGCAAACTATAGACCTATCAGCTTACTAAATATCATCAGTCAGCTATATGCAAGCCATTTATTAGAAAAATTACAAGATTGGCTAGAACAGGAAAATATACTTAATGACAAGCAGGCTGGATTCAGGAGTGGGCGTTCTACTGTAGACCATGCATTAGTATTGCAACATCTTGTAAACAAGTATACAGCATCTTCGGGGGGGGCACTTCATGCTGCCTTTGTCGATTTCAAATCAGCCTTTGATCTTATTTCAAGAGACAAATTGTGGGAGAAGTTTGAGGATACTAATATTGATTGCCAGCTACTTTCTCTCATTTATGGTTTATATGAAAATACTGAGGATAACAACTGAGGGTGAGATGCAGCAATGCAGGCCATTTGACTGGGCCTATTCCCACTTTTAAGGGAGTAAAACAGAGTTGTATATTAGCACCAACTCTGTTTAATTTTTATATTAATTCCTTGATCAAAAGCTTAGCACAGGTGCACTCCTGCCACCCCAGTTTGTCAAATAGACCCCTGTCAATACTGCTTTATGCAGACGATGCAGTGCTGTTATCACTGACAAGCGTTGGATTAAGGCGTTTGCTCAGAGCCCTGGACAGCCATTGTAAAAATGAACAATTGCAAATTAATTATGATAAAACTACGGTTTCCACGAAGAGGACAAAGTATGAATGGCGAATAAATGACCATAAAATTGAACAGGTGACCTCCTATAAATACTTAGGAATAATTTTTCACTCACTTGGAACCTGGACGGTACATTCAAAATGTGCAATTACAAATGTGCAGAGAACTGTGAAGGCACTCCTTTCCTTCTTTTATAACAAGGGAGGGCAGCACATCCCCTCGGTAATCCAGGTTTTTGTGGCCAAGGTGATATCCTAGATGTTATATGGCTCAGAAGTATGGGCACTTGATAACTTTGTCCCTCTGGAAGCTGTGCAGACTAAATTCTTGAGGGCAATATTTGGCATCCTGAGCTGTGTTCAAAATGCAATCACCCGCTTAGAAGCATGACAAATCTCTGTGGAAGCCCGTATATAGTTACATAAATTTCATTTCTGGTTAAAGATGATTGCACCAGTTGGACTGGCTCTAGTTACATTAACCGATTCTTATCAATCAAAGTGAAAAAAGTCATTAAATATGAAATCACCAACCTTAGGTTTTTCAACAATGGCCATTCAAACCCTAGGGTATACCAAAGCTAAAATAGCTATCTCGCAGAGAATTCAAGACACTGAATTTCAATAACATCTAAGCCAAATGGCATTATATCCTGCTCTTAGGAATGGCCTTTTATGCTCCCAAATTATTTGATAGACCTGACCATTCCTAAATTCAGAAAGGCATTTACACTAGCCAGATTTAATATTTTAACATCTGCCTTGCTGGAAGGTAGATATAAAAAGATCCCTTACAGCAAGTGGGCTTGTCCATGTGAGATGGGAGAAGTAGTGACAGTGGGCCATGTCCTACTTTACTGCAATTTTTATCAAGATCTAAGATCTGTTTATATAACCCCAATCATACAAAAGATCCCAGGTAGGCCTGAAGAGTTTTATTTAGACTATCTCCTGTCAGACCAGAATCCCAGGGTCACAACTACAGTGGCAAGCTTTTGTGCAGCAGCCATTAACCATTGAAAACAGCTAATGGGTTAATATTTTTATATTCTTTGCAGATGAGTTTGCTGCTGTTCTCCCGCGGTGGCTGAATGTTTGTTTTTTAAATATATGAATTTTAGCTCCATCTACTTGTTGCTAATGTCAATTGTATTTTATGGTTGAAGCTTTTATCAGTATTTTAACACATTTTAACACAACTTGTAGATAGGTTTGTTATCTTTAAGTTTTAAATCTTATAATCTTAAATTTTACAAACTTCACTCCACTTACTAGCTGTTGATCTTAAGAGTTTCATTGCATTTTATGATCAATGCTTTTAACAACTTTTTAATGGAATCTACTATTGTTTTAACTGTACTTTATTGTTGTTCTAATTTGTAACTTCTGCTGGCTGTTTGCCATAATAAATGAAATGAATGAATGAAATATATCTATAATAACTATCAAAATTGCATCCCAGCCTCTTCTTTTAAGTTTCATTCCTCCTGATTTAGTGTCTAATTCCTTCAGACTTGTTTCATACTTCTTATCTGGCCAACCTTTTGTCATCTCTGTTGTTCTTTTCTGCTGCTTCCTGACTTGTTTAATATATGTTACTTATCTCAGAGGTAGATTGTGATGGAAAGTCTTTATTGATAAGACTGCAGGTAGAAGGTGCTAAAGAAGCCATTTCTCATAATTAATTAATTTGCTAGCAAAATTAACCTTTCTGTTTTGCAGACTTGATAGTCTTGATTACAGTTTAATATTTTGTTGAACAGTCATTCCATCAGATGGTTGTCCCAACTAACATGGGAAATGAATATGTTATTCCATGGGGTCTTGCAGTTTTCTTCTAAAGGCCCATGAGTATCAGTGGGCTTATTTTTCTATAGTTAAGATACTGAGAGTGAGATACAACAGTATGTGCTCACAGCTCCTGTCTTCCTCACAATAGATTCTCCTCACCTACCTTAATCTGATTATATTGTCAAGAGTACAAAATATGGCTAAGACCAAGAAGAGTTTCCTTGCAACAGAGGCTCTAATAATAATAATAATAATAATAATAATAATAATAATAATAATAAAATTTATTTATATCCCGCCTCTCCCAATGGATCGAGGCAGTATTACAACAGTATATCAAATACATTAAAACATTAAAATGATCAAACATTATCAAATACATTAAAAACATTAAAATATAACCCATCCTTCCTACCCACCAACCCTTCTAAAACCCCCTAAAACACATTAACTATTAAAAACAAGAGGACAGTTGATGGGAGGCGGTGGAGCACTAGTCTGGGAAGGCCTGTTGGAAGAGAACAGTCTTGACTGCTTTTTTAAAGCAGTCAAGACTGGTAATATGCCGGGTCTCCTCCGGCAGGCCATTCCATAACTTGGGAGCGATAGAAGAGAAGGTCCTCTGGGTAACTGCAGCCAACCTAGTTCTGATTGGCTGCAGTAAATTCCTCCCAGAGGGGAACCCCAGTTAACATGAACTAAAGCTGATATTTTATGCTACCGGACACATCTGCTGAATGCCTCATCCTATACCTCTTGGCACCCAGATGACCCTTTTGTCAGCAGTAATCTGGCTGCTGTCTTTGGTTGCTTCAAACTGCTGTGCGTCAGATCCTTGAGCCGGTTCCAGCTCAGAGCAAAAGCCGCTAGATCTATCAGTTAATCTCATGGTTAGAGAATGTACATTCTAGGTCTGCATTCACATGCAGTTACCTGTTAGTCTGATCTAATTCTGGCTCTGTTTGTATAAATTAGCAAATAATCTTGGGCCTGCAGGAGGGGTTTTCTGTGCTTTTCTGGTTATCTGAGAAGGCCACCAGCTTCTTGTTTTACAGATACATGAAATAGACTATGATGTTCTTCCTCCTTTCTTCCTCTTCTCAGCTGAAACTTGTATCACTGTGCAGGAGAGTGCATTAATCTGGGGAAGTATCATTCATTCAGGAAATGAATGTTGCCTGACACATGCATGGATTTGGGAGAACGCTCTCCAGGGACCAGTTTTCTGTTGTTTCCTTTTTTCCTACCTTAAGAAGTGGAATGTCCATGGGAGTAAGTATCTTGGAGATGGAGCTGCCCCACATTCTTTGGGAAATAAGAAAAGCCTCTTCCTTTCCAGGGTACCATGAGGGAGCTGAGAAAATTATACCTGGTGACTAGGAATATGTGTAGTGCCTAATACTTAAAGTGTTTGCCTGTGTTTCTCCCAAAAGCTCAGCACAGCTATCATAATTTTTAATATATATTGTGCAACTGCAGAAGGGTATCTTTCTACCTGGTGTGTGTTTTATGAACCATTATGTAAATTCCAAAGTTTTGACCTGGTAGAAAGAGGAGATAATTGACAAGTTCAGAAAGTGAGAGGAAGTCCTTCTCCATTCTGTTGTACATTACTTCAGAACCTGCCATTGATGCAGGATTTTGTACAAACCTTGCTCACCTTCTCTGTCTTTCTAACACTCCCAACTGCTTTAAATACATATTTCTGGAATATCAAAATAGAATGAAAACTCTGAAAACAGGAAATTCTCTGCTGAATTCATTCTAGTTTAAGGTGAATTCTGGAACTGCAAAATCAGGAGGGGTTGTTGGTGACCAGAAATATATTTTTTTTCCCAGGGTAGAGAAAAGGAAGAACCTAGAATATATTTTTTTCTCTCTAATGGACAGCAGATACCTAACTCATATACGTGAACAGGGAATTTCCTTTGTTACGGCTCTTGCTGGGCTGGAAGTGTCCATTTGCAGATGGATCCACATTGTGCAAGCTGAAGAACTATGTAATTTGCAGCAATCTCAATTTTAAAAAAGTATCTTGAGAGATCAGCTTAAAAGCAGGGTATCCTATATTTTTCCTTTTGTTGCAGTTGTCCCACAGAGAAGAAACTGAGTGAGAGCTATAATCAGGGGTGGTTAGATAAAATGTTAGTGCTGTCAGGTAGGAGCAGTATCTCCTCCTCTAACTTCTTCACTGACCTCTGTAGTTTCCTCTTGCTTCCAAGAGTTTGGGGGTAGATGTTTTTAGGCCCTTTCATGGTAAGAAGTGAAGAGACAACAGTTAGAAAAGAGAGGGATCATTCAGGCCTCAATGAAGTACAGAACAAAATGCTTGAGCTGTAAGTGTGGTGGTGTCAGTGTCATACTGCCTGCTTTGTTACTTGAATATTTGGGAATTCAGAAAGTGAGATGTGCTTTCTGGGAGCTGAAATCACTTTGGACCTCTTGGAAGGGAGATGGGAGAATATTTTGTGGCAAGCTGATTACTATTTGAGATACCCCTCAAAAGTGGTGAAATTTTCTTCTTTGGACATTAGAAAAGAAAAGAAAAATCTCTGAACAAATACCCATGTTCAAAGAATAAAATTTCACCAGTTTTTCTGGGCTATCTCAAATGGTAACCAGGTTGCCACAAAAGAGAGTCACCATGGTATAATAGTTTGTATATTGGACTATGATCCTGGAGCCCAGGGTTTGATTCCCCGCTTGACCATGGAAACACCTTAGGCGTATTGCACACTCTCTGTCCCTGAAAACCCTGTGATACGTTTGCTTTAAGGTTGCCATAAGTTGTAAATGACTTGACGGCACAACACAACAACATTTCTCTAAAACATGGTTTCATTTATAGGATTGGCAAACAAATACATTTTTAAATGGGCTGAACCATTTGTATTTATTGCTTCCTTGCCGTCCAATTTTTGACACACTCTTCCTCAGTGCATGTTGATCGGCAGCTTGAAAGTAGTATTTGTTAAAAATAACTGACGTATATAAATGAACAATGATCCCTCATTCCTTCTCTGAAAAGGGCTGTCTTAAACTAAATTGCCTTCCAAATGCAAGGTTTACGTAAATGGTCTGAGCAGAATTTACTCAAATCTCAAATTTTGTAACTAGCAAGTGAATCTTTTGGAGCAAATGTACATCATCTAATGCCATGGAGAAATGCAGAGCAAACTGAGTGATCCAAAGGCAGCATTTTTAAGTGGACGAATAAAGATGCCTAAGTTGTCTCATGTCTCTTCTCTTTAGAGCATTCTTATGCATTATCACCCTTTGCAGTCTGGGAATATGATAATTCTTCTTGAAAGTCCTATAGCCTTCTGTATTTTTACTATCAGCAGCAATGATAGAGTGCATTGGAAAATGGTGTCTTCTGAAGATTGTGAGTCTCATCCTGTGACACTTCCCATCTAGTTTTCACGTTCTCCCCCCCTCTCCATTTGTGTGTGTGTGTGTTATGTATTGGGTTTGGGATAGTTGCACTCCACTTAAAGGATGAGGACAAAATTAAGGGATGAGGTTTAGCCAAATGGTAGAAGAAGTTACAACACCTTCTGTTTTTGAGCTTTAGAAGTGCCTTGCATAAACAGATTGAAAATATTCAAGTAGAGTATATCGAGAGTAATTGGATAAGGTTATGCCAAGAAGATAATGAAATCTGAAATATTAAAGGAAAAGAACAAGAGTATCGGGTAGCAAAACATGACAATTAATGTAAAGATTGCTTATAAAAATGGCAAGTCAACAGTAAGGCAACAATATAGAGGTAACAGATTTGAGAACAAAAGTATATCTAAACAAAAGAAAGCAGGAAGTTAAAAAAAAATAAGATAGAGGGATATAAAGAAGGATTTGAATTAGAATTTCCTGTATTTTACTTTTTATGAACATTTATAGAAAAGAAGCGAACTTGATTTAAATTGATTGGAATGAAATCTTACAAATAATGATTTACTTGTGATTAGATTCAAGTAGGATATAAAAATTTATATAGAAAATCTAGGACAGAAAACAATATGAAATATATAGAAATTGGTTGATTGTATTATAAGCATTTGGTGTTTTTATGCAATCTGGAAAAAGGAATATGATAAGAGGACTGTATGAGTGTAAATAGATGGAATTTTAATTAAAAAAAATTCAAGTAGGTCATTTGTTTATGAGATCAAGATTTTGCCATAAATGTTTCCCAATAAATCTTTAAACTTTTGTATGCAGCGTTAGAGAGAAGGCTTATCTGCTTGTGAGTTTTCCTCATACCTTCCTGTACAGTTCTTACTGCTGGATGCTCTTAGAAGCAGACTGGATGGTTCAAATAATTTTGTAGCATCCAAAACAAGAAGCTAAGGCAAGAAACTGAGGTGTTGGAAGCCTTCCATAGTAATAATGGTGGTCCATTTTCCCCTGATTACTACAATTGGCTGAGGTGAAATAACAGGGTCTGATTATTCCTTCAAGACCTGTCTCTGAACTTCCCAAGGGAATCTAGCTAGCTACTTTTGGAAACAGGGTGTGTGGATGTATGGATCGTTAGTCTAATCCAGCAAAAATGAGTATTCTGGTGTTTCTTAATCCTAATGTAGGTTTAGAATCATTACCAGAAATTCCTATTAAAAAGAATTCTGGAACTAATTCAACTTTTAGTTTCAATTTTTTTTTGCATATTAGCTCATATGGCGTACCAGAAGCTTTTTCCTCTATCACATCCCCACCACATATGATAAAAATAACCCACCTGATCTTCACATTTCCAACAGTGATTGTTCATATTCTTATTTATTTTTGCTAATCTGTTGGGTGTCAAATGCCACTGATACACTATCTTTAACACATTTTCTTGGAGGGCATAAGATCTGGAGTATACCATATTGTTTTCCAAATTGTTTCCCACTCTTCCAAAAGGACATTGTGGCTAAAATCTCTGGCCCAAGTTATCATACAGTCTTTGACTGTCTCTCCCTCTAAGTTATAGGTTAAAAACCTCTTATACAACCTTGAAAGTAACTGTTTTTCTCCTTTTAGTATAAGGTCTTCCAATTCAGTTTGTCTTACTTCCACCCCTTCAGCCTGTAAATCTTTCTTAAATCTTTCTCTTATTTGCATGTAGGGAAACCACTGTATTTCAAGTCCTTCCTCTTTTAACTGTTGTTGATCTTTCAATAAAACAACATTCCCACTTTGTTTTAACATATCCTTGTAAGTCAGCCAATTGCCATGTCTTCTCAATCCCTTAATAAAAAGCGCCTCCAGTGGTGAAATCCATGATGGCTTTTTGGGACAGAAAAAAAACTTATACTTCTCTCAAACAGTGACGAGTGCCTTGCGTATCACATGAGTTTTTGGTACAGATAACAGTATGGATTTCTGTACCAAAAGATTAGCTTGGCATTTGATTGTGGCAGCCAGACTTGTCTGTGCTAAAAACTGGAAATCGACTTACATCCCCACAGTCGATGAATGTTTAGAGAAAGTTATCAAAATTGCACAGATGGACAAAATGACTTATAGATTGGAGAACAAGATGGATAGTAAGTTCTGTAAGGCCTGGGGGTTGTTTACAGCATTTCTTCAAAACAAGGAAATTCCAACCAACAGTCTTCAGATTTGAGTATTTAGGAGTGATTATGGGATCCCTTCTTGGACCTAGTTTATTTTAATTTTTGTCTTTAGTTATATGGGGGAATATGCTACGTTTTAGTAATACAGTGTGTATTCAAAGATTAAGTAGGAATGATATAATTTATTGTTAATATTTGTAATCATAAATTATTTGTGGTATTCCCCAGGCAATATTGTGGAGTGAGGTGGAATAATGAGAAATAGTTTTTGATGTGATTGGTTTTTCTTTGACAGAATAGGGATGTGAAGGAATACCATTAATATTATGTTTGAGACAACAAGGATTTATTGTGAATAATGGTATTGTTATTATATAATTAGAGGTTGATGCAGATGTGTGACAATCAGAACACCAGTTTCTCCCTTTCTTATACAGAGAGGTTTATTTCATGATATTTTTGAGAATATAACAAGGCTGTATCTCACTCACGGGGGAAGTTCTCTGTGTTTTGGCCATCAATTATGTAGTTAGTATGTAGTATTTGTATTATTTGTATATATGTGTATTAGTATGTTTGTAGGTGGTTATGTGTAGATTGTATGTTGTCATGTAGGGGTTTTTTTTTCTTGTTTAGTTTTTAAAGAAAAATATTTTTTTAAAAAAAGAATCATTACCAGGAAATGCGTGCCTGTTTCTGTGAAAGGTTCTCCCTGAAAGTTAATAGAAATAAGAATACTATAAAGTGAGATTTCAGACCAGCAGGGTTAAAATGAATCCCCACTAAAAGAGCTTAATTCATGATGCCAGTTTATGGCTAAATATGGATGTTTCTCTCCCTCCCTGCACCCCCCCCCGCCAGTACCTGGCAAGTGTTGCCAAGATAACCATTTTCATAGAATATTGTATGGAGCCTTCCAAACATTTGAGCCAGTGACCTGGCTATGGAATTTCTTAAAGCTGAGGTAATGAGTAAAAGCGCATTATAGTTGCTTATGTGAGAAGTGCCCGGTAAACTGCCATCATAGACACTCAGGACAGTTATCTGTGTCCCAAGCAGTGATTGCCTTGGATGGTGACATTTGCCATGGAGGCTTAGTTACCTTGGAAACATGTTTTAACAGCATCTCTTGCTCTGTGAAGAGCCCATTTGAAGCTGCTGCTTTGCTCTGAAGGCTGATGCCTGGAAGCACTATATGGGCAAAAGTCTCTTCTGAGCTGAATCAGTCTGGCATTAAGGAGCTGTCCACAATCCTGAAAGCATAATTCACCACAGCACTCTAAAATTAACTTCTGTCAGTGGGCACAGCTCCCCAAGAGGTGTGTGAATTGCAAAAGGAGGGAGGGTCAGTGCATATTACTGCAGTGATAGGCACACCATATTCTAAATCTGCAGATGACTTTATTTTCTAAATCATAGAATCATAGAAATGTAGAGTTGGAAGAGACCACACATGCCATCCAATCCAACCCCATGCCATGCAGGAACACCCTCAAAGCACTCTCGACAGATGGCCATCCAGCCTCTGCTTAAAAACCTCCAAAGAAGGAGACTCCACTACACTCCGAGGCAGCAGATTCCACTGCCGGACAGCCCTGACCGTCAGGAAGTTCTTCCTGAGGTTCAGGTGGAATCGTCTTTCCTGCAGTTTGAATCCATTGCTCCCTGTCCTGGTCTCTAGAGCAGCAGCAAACAAGCCCTCTCCCTCCTCTACATGGAAGGAGCAAAGATATTGGCCTTTGTAGAGTAATCATAGCTTAGAATCAGGAAGCTGGGGTGTTTTGAATGTTTGACTAGGACACTGGAAACCAGGATTTGAATTCCTGCTTGGCCGTGAAAACCTACTGTGTGACCTTGGACAAGACACACTATCTCAGCCTCAGAAGAAGGCAAGGCCAAATCCCCTTTGTGCAAATTCTGCCAAGAAAACCCAATGGTAACTTTGTCTTAGGGTCACCATAAGTGAGAAATGACTTGAAAGCACACAACAACATAGTCATAGCTTCATTCATATTTCCAAGACTGAGATGGAAATTGCTTTTCCTCTTATTTGGTTAGATGCATTTGGGATTCAGAGGAATTGCTAAACATTGTTTGAGGAGAGTTAGCCATGTTACTTATTGCAGACAAAAGTAACACAGCATCTTGTGGCACCTGAAAGACTAAGAGATTTTATCCATCCCTTAATTGCATGATTACCTGATCACCAAAAGTACCTATAAAATAGCTTTAAAGATACTTCCTATTCCTCCTATCCTTCCTTCTTGTGTAGCTCATTACAGCAGAGGTGGACAAAGTGCAGCAGAGCTGACTCCCCATATAGTTGCTGAGGCAGCTTTTGCGTCCCCAGAGCTTCATACCACCTTTTTTGCTCAAATGGCTTATTGGCTCATGTGCTAGCCTCCAGGAGCATCAGTTCACATTTAAAATAGATCATCCACACCTCCAATTCTGGTTTGGATTTGAGAGTCCTAGAGATTATAAAATTGGTACTTGAAGGGATCAGTGTTATCTTCTTTTTACTAGTTTCTCTTTGTTTGCTTTGCTTTCAACTCTTGCCATAACCAAAATCTTCGCATAGATGAGTGGTTGGCATATGGCTAATCTGTCTGTTCTGCTAGACTGATCTCCCAGTCTGGCTTCCCATTGTTCTTGGAGTTGTCACCTAGTGGATAATAGAACATGTTACTTTTGTGCACAGCAGTCTCTCCATAAGTAGAAATGCTCTTCCTGATAAAGCTCAAATCGCACCTTTAAAATTAAGCTTGCAGGCTGACATTAAGCGGATCCAACTGAAAAGCTATGAACAGGCTTTGACAGAGTCTTGTTCTTATGGCTTCCTGACTATAAAAATTCCTCTTAGGAGTTTGGTCATATAACTGCCACATCTACACCTTACCTCCTCCCAGCAGAATACTGTCTGATCACTTGACAGAATCAGAATCAGAATCAGAATCAGATTCTTTTGCATAAACAGCAAGCCAAAGTGCCTGTTTGAACACTGCTTTCTCTAGCTGTCTTAGTGATTTTGATAATGGTGTCAAATATACGCATTTCTTGTCAGTATTCAGAGTGGGGGAATTCTTCATAAGTTGTTTGTGATCCAGATCTTTTTGAGTTACTAACTTGTTTGCTTTCTGAGATGGAATACTGATGTAAGGGAAGGATGCAGAATCCAGTGACTTTTTGTTTTCAAGCAGTGCTGTTAAGAGGAGACTGACATGACATATCTTCCCCTAAATAATTTGACACAGTGTCAGTGTCATTGTTTAACTACTTGAGGTATTGAATAGCTGCACTGTACTTAGTTGTACCTTGTGTATTGTCAGCACAGGTGTCAGCTGAGGTAGACTATTGGTCTCTTGTGTTGGCAGTATATGAAACTGAGAGCAACCAGCTGATTTCCTGGATCCTTTGGGTGCTGACAAGTAGGGGAAAACAGTCTGTGTCAGTTGGCTTTTTAGTGGCAGATGATTCTGTATGAACTTGGGCAGGTCTGATAAATTGGGGTAACAAGTCTTCAGTTCCCATAGCCACTTATTTGTGAGGGATGGAATTCTAATTAATGAACATATGCTGCCTTTTTAGATTTTGGGCAGGTATCTGACTATGAAATGTGACTGCATTCAAAGAGCACTTTTTCATTCTTTTCACAGCTTTGATTAATCTATTGAAGTTCCTCATGTCCAATGAGACTGTTTTGTTGGCGAAACACAATATCTTTACCTTGGCTCTCATGGTAAGTTTCTTATCTTTGTGCACAGAGCAAGGAGATACATTAGTACCATTTAGGATAAACAAGGCTGAATAATTTCCTTTAAAAAGGAACCTAGTTAGTGGGGCATTCATCAAAAAGTACATTCTAGGTATTTTGACGAATCCTGTTACTTGTCGTTACATTTCTATCTTGCCATGTAACTGGGTTAAGAACAATGCATGTTAATTCAAGGTGGAGATGGGTCCAAAGACTGTTTCTGCATCTGGGTATTTATTTGGAACACCAAAGCATTTGGGCAAGCTGCTCGATGGAAATGTAGATGAGGGAGAAATGCCCTTTCATGTATATTGTATTGTACACTGAACTGTGATGAACAAGCCTGTGGCTGCTTTGTGTAATGTCATTTTTTTCTCTTTTATTTTTCCACTTCTACTAAAATGTCCCTGTATAGTCAGAAGGAAAAGTATTTTTAATGTCTTACACTATGGGGGACCTTTGACCTGTCATATGTTTTGGTCTTCAGCTGCCAGAAGCCCTAGCTAGCATGGTCAGTGGTAAGAGATTCTGGGAGTTACAGTCCAAAATATCTGGAGGACCAATGTTTCCCTGAGCATACATCCTCAGCCCTCTACCCTGTACTTAGTGTCAGCTGTTGAAGACTTGAACAGACTGATTCTTTCTCCTGCTTACCATGTTCTTTTTCCTCTCTGAATACCTGAATATTCTGTACAGCCTTGAAGCAAACTTTGCTTCAAGGCTGTACAGCCTTGAAACTACTTGTTGTGAGCATTTGCAGTTCTTAAAACATTTCTTTTTCTTTTCATATATGTACTTAGCTTGTTCATATATGTACTTAGCTATTTCTGCACACCTAGGGAATCACACAAGTATCTTGGAAAATGCTACCCTATTTTTGAGCGGGTCCATTTTGCTCCTAAATTGATATCTGCTCAACCACTCGAGATTACTTTTGGAGGGTGTGATATTTCCTCTCAGTATTGTGGATGGCTAAGAGCAGCTCATTTTCTCTGAACAACATAAAACATTGATTTTGTCAGTTAAAGAAAAAAAATGTTGCATTAATTGTGACCAAATACTTTTTATCTAGAAAAGCTAAATGATAGCTTCATTATTAGTAGTGCTTGCAATACCTGCATCTCATATATATTCATTTCCTGCAGTAATTTCTGTGGTCTTTTGTTTTTAAAGGTCGTAAACCTGTTTAATATGTTCATTACATATGGAGATACCTTCCTTCCGACTCCTAGCAGCTATGATGAGTTATACTATGAAATCATTAGGATGCACCAGAGTTTTGATAACCTGTATTCTATGGGTAAGTAGTGATGAATAATGGGTCTTTCAGTTGACAAAATACACATACATGAGAGAAAAAAATGTGTGGGTGAGAGGACGGATTGTGTATGACTCCTGATTAAACACGGTTCTACCTCAACAGCAAACTTGTAGAAACAGTGTTGTTGGGGTGTGGAACAATCACCTGATTCACTGATGTGTGCTGTGTGTGTAAAAGTGCCCTTGTTGCTATTGCCAGGCATATAATATTTAGATGGCAGCAAGAACACACTGTGCCCTCATTTAGAGTGTGCCAGCCTGCTGTGTGCAAAGTGCTCCCAGCTGGGAAAATATGCCTTAGTCTCAGGTCAGAGAGCAAGCTGCAGCCCCCAGAGCCAATCAGCAGCAGGAACCAGCATAGTAAACGAGAAGTGAAAAAGCATTTGATGTAGACACAACAAGAAATCTAATACACAGAACAGGTAGCACATGGACCTCAAAACATCCAGAGAACCAGGTTAGCGCCTTAGGTGCAAGCAGGAAACAGCTTCCACAATATTTTTTGAAGAATGGTTCAGCCATGAAAATGCTCCAGCCTGAAAATGATGTTTTTGGGTAAGGGAGTAATAAAATGCTCTAGAAGGGAGGGAGCACTTTTCAGTGTTTTTCTGCTGCAGAAAGTGATTGAGGTCTTGTGGCTTTTAACTGCCATCAAGTCAACTTCAACTTATAGCAACCCTATAAATGGGAGCCCTCCCAGTCGTCCCATTGTCCATTGCCCTGTTCAGGTTTTGCGGACTCAGGGCTGCGACTTCTTTGAATGAGTCTATCCACCTGGAATGCCGTCTTCCTCTTTTTCTACTGCCTTCTACCTTACCAAGCATTATTGTTTTTTTCTAGCAAGACATGTCTTCTCATGGTATGTCCAAAGTATGACAGGTTCAGTTTGTGGTTTGCATACCATTAATGGGCAGAGCCAAAGCAACCGTGGGCACATATCTCCCTTCTCTTTTCCCCTCCCACTTTTCATTCTTTTTCATAAACATAAACCACATACCCCTATTCATTCATTCTCCTTATCTCCATCACAGTATAGGTCTGTCTTTCCCCATCCTTCCTTCTCACACCCCTTGTTCACATTGTTATATGCATTCTGTTTATTGGTATCTTGCCTCTTCCCCAGTTCAGTCAGGAGAGAAATGTACACTGTTGTTGTTGTTGTCCACTGCTGTGAAATAGGAGATGCCAGGAGACATACTTTGAAGGCGCATAGTCCAGAGTTCAAATGTGGCCTGTGGGTCATGGGTTGTCCACCTTTGCTGTAAGATAATAACAGTGCATAACAGTGAAACAGAAAGCAAAGGAGGAAGAGAAGCCACTGGTGTTGATTTGTTATCATGGAGTTCATGAGTATTGTTGCTTCTTAAATTCTTTAGCAGGGCTGCTGTGATAGCTGCATATAAAAGAGCAGTCTTCCCTGTCTCCATTGCTCTCCTCTCTTTCATTGGTTTCCTCTGCTCTTATAAGCATACCATAGCCATTGCAGTAAATTACAAGTGCAAGGATATAAAAGGGGGAGAAAGGTCATTGATAAATGGAGAGAGTTGATCACTCTCTGCAGCATGGTAATGATAAAACAGCAAGCTCTTAAAATAAAGGTCAGAAATCATTAAAACAGTAAATGAAACACTGAATATAGGTGCTTATTCAAAGCTAGACAAAACTGAAGAACAAAATTATGTTCTTCTGTGATTTGCATTACTTTCTGAAGAACCAATATAATAGTTTTTATAACAATAGTTTTATTTGCATTTTGAGCAACATGGCAACAACACAATGAAGTTCCAGGAAAGCTATTCAGGTTGTGGTGTGCTTTGTCTCTGGTATTATGTTTCCTTGCTTTCAAGGCAAGGAAACTGCATGCCAGTTTCAAGGAGGCCTGCGTTTGTTTCCATCAATTCTGCAGTACATCAGATAATTCTACAGGAATGTCAAGCCATCACTATGAGACCTCAAAGTGGGTTATGTAGAATGACCACAATCATAAACATACAAGCAGGTCCACCAAGGAATAACTGTAGAAGACATTCTGTGTTTTAGAAATGGCTTAGCAAAGTCCTTGGACCCCAAATCCCACTGAAATGTTGTGGCAGGGTGTGAACAGAGTTTACCGTGCAAGAAAGTTATCAAGTGTCACTGGGCTGAAGTCATTCTGTGAGGAGAAATGGGCCAAAACCCTCAAAACTAATGTGAGAGAATGACCAATAGTTAAAGGGAACACTTATTTGAAGATATTGATGCTCAAAGGAGTACCACTTGATAATGACTTTAAAATTTTACATACCTTTTCCAGTATGGGTATTGACTTTGGATAATTTGTAGATAAATAAATATGGTAAGTGCATCATATATGTGTGTCATATGTTTTTTTTAAAACCTTTATTGTGCTTTATTTAAACAGTCACGAAAAATGTGTTTCAATTATCAGTTTTCAAGATATATGAAGCAGAACACAATCTTGGAATCTTCATCATATCTAACAAACTACTCTGAATCTTTCCTAGTAATAACATTGTTCCACATGTCCATGTGTGATTTAAGAGAGGCAACAGAGTCAGTTGAATGATTAATAAAGTCAGTAAAAGGAAACTAGACTTCCAACAATAACAACAACAACAACAAAAACACCCTGTGTCTGTCTATCTATAGTTTTTCCATCAAAGCAGTATCCCACAGATGTTTCATCCAAGATTCTATTGATAAACAGCTCACAGTGTTCCACTTTGAAGCAATTTCAAGCCTTGTAGCTAAACACAAAAAGCTAATTAGTTCTTTATTAGTTCTTTATGTTTTAGGAATCTGTACTGATTATCAAATAAAGAGAATAGCCCAATTTTAGGGTCAACATTAATTTTTTAATTTGTTATTTTGCTTAACATTTGGAAAACTTTAGTCCAATATTCTTTTACCTGTGAGCATTTCCACCACATACATAAATAGGTGCCTTTTGTACTAGAGTTTCTCCAGCATTTACCATTTAGAGGACCAGCCAGATCTTGCAATTTATTTGATTGGTGTTTAATACAGACAGTTGATTAATTTGATTACATGTTCTTTAGTGCTAGTAGTGATAGTGATTTTTCCATAAATAAGAGCAGATGTTATTGTCTATATTGCATTTGAAGTCATTTATCCAAATCTGTCTGACCCCTGTAGGCCCAGGGAATTTGGTTTCCAATTGGACAGAATAGATTTTGGATGCTGGACCTTTAGGATTAAACTTCCGTCTCTTATAAGTGTTTCACACTGACTTAATGGTCTGTGGAGTTTTTGTTCTTTTTCATTCATAAAAGAAGGGAAATTGACTATAAACATTTTCCCTGGAAACTTTGGGATGTTGATTCCTAGATACATAAGGGTTTTACATTTGAATTCTATTGAAAACAAATTTGAGATATGCTTTTGTTCTTGTGAAATGTTGAGGCATAACAGGTTCAATTTTGCTTTGTTAATTTCTAGTTCAGAAGCTTTTGGAAATAAATCAAAGATCTTAAAGGTTGCCTCTAGAATCTAGCCTGGGTTGGCTGCAGTAACTGCTAGACCATCAGCAAACAGATTTAGTTTTATTGAGGTATGTTTATGACAGATTCCATTAATATTCAGATCTATTCTCATTGCATATGCCAGAGATTCCTCACAAATGTGAAAAGGAGTAAAGAAAAAGGCATATGTGTCCCTTTGGTTTATGGAGTTATTGAATGGTCTTAGCTGGGGTAAGATTTATATCTAATAATGCTTTGGATTGAAAATACAACATTTTATCATTATACTGTCAAAAAAATACTGCATTGTCTTTATGTATTTGCTTGTCATGGTTGGAGAATGGTGATGGCTATATGTATCAAAAGATTATTTCTGTTTCTGCCAAGGATGTACTTAGTCAAATGACTGTAGTCAAATGGGTACCACAAAATATAATCCCCTTTTTGATTTCTCCTCTTTCAGTTTTGCGATTGTCTACTAATGCTGGTCAGTGGAAGGAGCCTGCCAGCAAGGTGACACATGCATTGGTCAACATACGGTAAGAAACTGTAGCATAAAAGTTCTAATTACCCATGTGTACTCTCTTTTTGGGGGCATGCACTTTTTGTTGCTGGCATGAGCCACATTGTTGTGTTTTTCAGGTGAGATTGTGAGACGGAACCATGTCCTAAACAAAAGTTCTGTAGAAGTTTAAATTTATAATAAATAAATTTGTTAAGTCTTCAAAGTGCTATAGGATAGCACCTTACACTGCAGCATTTAAACAACAAAGTGCTTGGTTGCTTTTCTTGCTGCAGAGTAAGATGGCCACTCCTCTGCAAGTTATCTTATACCTGTAGAAATGTAAAAGTTCCCATTTCAGCGAGAATTTTTTGCTCTTGGGGCACAAAAAGACATGCGGATTTTTGCAGCCGGGAGAGTGGATGAAAGAAATCATGGCTGGATTTCAGACAGTGATATTCTTTAAGACTAAGCAGCAAACTGACTTGGGTCATGGGCAAAGTGTGAGTATTTGAGTATATAACTGTAATACTAATTTTATTCCTTTCCCAGGAGTTGTATTTTCAAAGTTATATGCAAGTGTCTGTTAGCTTAATCTTCATAGTATCACAGTGGAATGATGCATGTTTTTGCTGGCAGGGAAATTGATAGTCTAATGGGCTTTTCTGCATGTTTTGACTCTTAAATCTCCTGGCAGTTGTAAAGGTTGAGGAGTGAATAGTAGCTGGCTTTTGGCATACTGTGTCAATCCTGGGTGATAACTTAGGAGCTTCTCTCCAAAGTAGAAGTTACTGAAATAAAAACCAATATTTAAAAACAGCTTATTGCCTGAAATATATTTGTCTTTCCGGTGCAAGTCAACAACAACTAGTTGCCAAAGCATGAGATTCATTTTCTATATAGGCAATTTGATAACTGGGTCCTTTTCTTTGTGGCTGTAACTGGAGATTACTATATTTGCTGGCATATAAGACGCACCAGCATATAAGACTGACCCCATTTATATGGTGGCAAATACTGTTTGCTGGTGTATCAGATGCCCTGGTGTATAAGACACACCCTATTTTCAAACAGTATTTTTCAGGGGGAAAAATGAGTCTTATGAGTCTACCCTACCTGGCAAATAGGGTAGTCTAATTGCGAGAGAAAGGACAGGAGTTGATTCTGTATGTTTGTAAATTTCATTACTGAAAGTTATGGATAAACATGGGATTTACTGACAGATATCAAACGTTTTCTTGTCTGTTCCCTAAGAGGCAATTGTTTGTGTCATGGTAAGCAAGAACAGAAGTCAGTACTTCCTCTGTGACTCAGAATCTACCTTTGCTGAGGTATCTCCAGCTTCCTTGCTCAAGAAGACAGCATAAGGAAAACAAATTCCCGCTAGGCATTTTCTAAGCAAGTTTATGTGTCTGTAAAGCCAACATTAAAGATGCTCTCTGCAGGCCTGTGAGTTTCATGTCCTTACATATAGGTTCTGCAAGATTTACTTTGCTGCTGTCTTCATTTTTCATGAGCAGAGATAAGTGAAACTCTTGGGGAATGATACTGTTCTAAATGTAGCAACTGAAAGAGCAGTTATAAGTAAGAGGATGTTATCTAAAGGACAGAGCCTATCTTTAGAATGGTTTGTGAATCCTTTGAGAGGGGGAATCTCAGTATGAAAAAAATCCCTACAAGAAAGAGCAGAAGGAAGATGAATTATGTTTGTAGATTCAAGGTATGTGGTTGGAAAAAAGCCTGGTTGGAAAGAAACCTGTTTTCTCTGAGGACTCCTTGACAATTATTTACTATAATTGATCATCTTGGCTGATGGGGAAACATCCACCTGACAAAGTTTCATTTCTGGCAATGTAACAGGACAGGGTAGCCCTACTACTAGAATGATGTTGCTAACTCTTTCAGTATTAGGCTGCCTGACCAAAAGGTGCTTAAATTGACTTGAATGGGCAGTTGTGTCTTGCCTGTGTTTTTATTGTCTGGCAGATTATGGCTAATTGGAGATGGAAGCTAAGGAAGCTGTGATCAGCCACATTCTACTCCCTCTTGACTTGGAGTTCTTAATGTTGCAGTTTTTTTTCAAGGAGGCAGCCTTCCTCAATTCCATATGGATATACTTTATTTTGTGGTGTTTGGACATGTATGTGGATATGTTGTATTTGGGTGATTTAGACCTTTCATGAACTTGTTCCTTCACTTGAAATGATGTGGCAGTTATGGGGTTCTGCTTCTGTCATTTTGACTGCAGAGACGGATATTAAAAGCAGCAGTGATATTGCAGTGGCACTTCCATAGTGAGAAATTTGATGGCTTTCAGAACCTCATAAATGTTTTCTCAATTGTAATTTTTCCTGACTACTTTGCCAAAGCAGTTTTTACTTGAGTCCTGCAGGTGATAAGCAGTTTTCTGAGATACTGTTTGAGGTGAGTTTTCAATAAGACTTACAGAGGTTGGTTATGTTGTGTTTTTCTTGGTGTTGTCATCACTATGCTGCTGACTTGTTTATTTTGGCCCTGAACTCCTAGCTTCTGTCATTTGAGGCAGTGCTCTTCTGTGACCTACTGTGATCTTTTCTGATGTGCCTACAAGAAGGTCAAATTTTCTGTCTGTTTTAGAGTGCTTTTGGCTACAGATTTCAGATTAGTTGCAGAGACAGAGATATAGTTTCTTCTAAAAATAAAAATCAAAGTTTTTCCTTTACTTTAATATTCTTTTTTAACTAGAGAATGTGCTGTTGGGAGACAATTGGTCATAGGGGGCTAAATTTTTGTAGTATATCAGTTGAATCATTCCTTTTTTTTAAGGACTAAAACTTCAGAATACTTTTCTAGTAATACCGAGATTATTGTATTCTATGTTACTGAAGGACAAAAATAGTTGTGTTCGGGATATCCAAGGGGAATATCTGTCTACCACTTAATTGTAGCCCTGTGGGTAAACCTCAGAGAAATTCTCCTATCCTGTAGTTTTTCTTGACTATTTCACAGCTATCTCCTGAATTACCTATTCTGATATACATTTCAGTGAATTTTCACCATCATATTCAGTTCTTTATGGTTTTGCATTATGATTAATTTTAAATAGAGCTATACAGTACCACATTTTTCACTATTTTGAGATACAATGTTTTTTCCCCACCTTTACGTTCTTGATACCATTTCTTACAAGTGCTTGTATATCTTACTCTATTATGCTAGTGCTTTGAGGCTATAGAAACGTTTTAACTAGCCCAACCAGAGACCACTGCAGTGATATGGCATGGAGCCATGGAGCTAGTTTTGATTTGACTGTTTAGCAGTGTCAGTGAAGACAAACATTGCTCTAATTCTGAAAGCCTACTCTAGCAGAAGCAAGCCCAAATCCTTACTTGAATATGAAAGTGAACACTCATCAAAATAGACACTCAATAATGTTTTGCATTGGAAGCAATTTCATAGAGTTAGTAGTATCCACAATTTGATGCACATCTAGATTGATGCGTCCTGTTCTACTACATTGCAGTATGATAAAAATATGAAGCTGGTTATTAAGACAATGAAACATACTACTTCTGTTGTAATACTTTTGTACTTTTTTGAGTGATTCCCCTATTGCTAAAAATATTCAGTGGGCATAAATATGTTTGAAAAAAATCCCTTACTTTGAAAACCTGGGCTTCCTAAGACTTGTGTGCAACATTTTGACTTAGTAAAATAAATAATTCCTTAACTTCTGCATAGTAAACAAATGTTAGGCTATTCTTTGTCTGCTAGTGTTTCAGTCCTGCAGCGTACTTGGTGAACCAGCTAGAGCAGGATTGTGTCTTGTAGGTATAATGAGGAAGATGTTCTAAATGTTTCTAGCATTCATAGTGCTAGTTTGGTTGGTTTCCACCTCAGAATAAGTTGTTCTGTGCCTTCAAGTTAATTCCAGCTTATGGCAACCCAAAAGCAAACCTAGAGAGCCAGCATGCTGTAGTGATTTGAGTGCTGGACTATGTATGACCTTGGAGACCAGGGTTTGATTTCCTACCTGACCATGGAAACCCACTGGGTGACCTTGGACATGTCAGCCCCCAGAAAATCCTCTGATACGTTCTCTGTAGAGTCACCGTAAGTTGGAAACGACTCGAAGGCACACAACACCACTGACAACCAGGCAGACCTATCACATGGTTTTCTTGGTAAGATTTGTTCAGAGGGGTTTGCCTTTGCTCTCGCTCTCTGTTGAGACTGAAAAAGTATGACTTGCCCAAGGTCACCTAGTGGGCTTCCCTGGCTGAGTAGGGATTTGAACCCTGGTCTCCAGAGTTTATAGTCCAATGCACAAACCACTACACCATGCTGTCTCTTTCAGAATAAGTACTAAACAGTAATGTGGTTTCATAAAAGTGTCCCAAGTGTTTTGCCAAGAATGTTTGCGTTTTGCATCCTTAAAATAAATAAACACGCACGTACTGACTACTTTTGTGTAATACACTTCTGCTTGTTAAAGGAGGGAGCAAGAGCTAGTTTGTAGCTTGTTTGTTCTACTTCTGTTCCCATTTCTGAGATTTCATCAGTCATTGTTGGTATATACTCAAGCTCCTCCTTTGCCACAACAGCTAAAAGTTTACCCTTTTTTTTTTAAAGGAGGGAAATCAATATCTGATTTTGCTGTCCAAAAGACAAGTTCTGTATCTGTATGTTATGGCTGTGGAATACATGTGTCAGTGGCAGAATGGTAGCACCTTAGTCTCTAGTCTTTCTTGATTGTAGCAGAATAAGGCGATCTCCCATTTTCTGTGAGTGTCATATGGTGCTTTTCCGTATAAAATTCCTGGTTTTGTTGGTTGATGTATCCATCTCAATGGTTAACTAGAAAACTGACCTTCACTTCCATAAGGAAATAAGCAACTTTCAAGGCAAGCAATTTTTCCAGGCTAATGAGCCCCTTTACATTAACATCTTGCAAGTTTGCATTTAATGAGACTTTTATTAATGCAGGGTTTGAAGGGGCATCCTCTGATTGCTCACTAAGTGATGGAGGTGGCGTCTGAATCATTGTATTCTTTTAATAGACTTTCTTCTGATCAGTAATTTTCTCAAGGTGAATAAATAGATTAACCCCATGATTAATAGATTCAATTGCTCCATTATCTGTAATGCAGTCACATCATTTTATGTTGTTTTTTTTTTTGCACTGAAACATTTCAAAATTGTCTTGTGCAGTCTTTGCTATGCAATCTGTGGTAATACATCTTGGATGTATTACATCAGTAATTGTGTTTCTCCTGGTGCAGCCCATTGTGGTGTGTCTGCTTTAATTCTCCCACTTGCTTTATTATCTCAGCTTCAGATTCTCTCTGCTCTAGTTGCCCTTGTTATATGCTTTCTTTTGATACAGTAGGCCCTGCTGCTTTTTGCACTGCCGTGAGAGTGATTGGTGAGGTGTGGTTGTTCTTAGAACATCAATTGTGCAGGTGTAGATAATGGATACAGTAGCTGTCGAGTTATGTTGGCAGTAGGGTTGTAATTCTTTAAAGCAGAAATAATTTAATGTTTAATTAATTTATCTCTTAGAATTTGACCATCTTACAGTGTGGCTGGATTTCTCAGCTTATCGGTGTATATTCTTCTTTTGCAATTTCAAATTTTTGATGGTTCAGAAGATGGAGGGGCTTTTGGCATGCTCAAGATTATCCCACCTGTATCTTGGATATAGCAGTTCTTGTGGTGAGAATACCTGTCCTAGGGTAAGGAAAGGGTGCTGTATTGAAGCTTTAGTCACTTATCAGAAGAATGACTCTCATTAGTTCTGCAAACAGCTTAAACCAGCACAGGCTCTGAATGTGTTGGTATAGTTAAGGTTTTCTCTCCTTCAGGATGTTTCTTTCTGTACTCCCAGGTGACTCCAGTGTCTTGGAAAAATGGAGTGTTCAGAATATGCTTGTTTCTGCAGGAAATCCAGGATTGTAGACAGTTATAAGTCAGTGCAAGTTCATTTACACATTTTTAAACTAACATTCCTCTCCCTCCATCCCAGCTTTCCCCTTAATTTTGCTATTTTGGCTTCACAACATGGATTGTAATGCTCATGTTATAAACTCCATCTAGTGACAGTACAATGATTAAGCTTAACTTGTTCATTGAGGTATGTTTAATAGTAATGACCTTTGACATACTGTCATTGCTACTCAAGCCTAGCAGATCTCAAATTGCTTGATAACAAAGAGCAGCCAAGTAGCTAAAAATGCAGTCCTAGTTCTTGCTGGTTTTACATTTAAAAACTTCTCCAAAATTATTGCTAAGATTAAATCTGTGATAAATTCTAAAATATTGAATGTGCTTACAGTTAACATGCATACACCTTTTGGCTATACCTGCCAGGAGATAATTACATCTCAGTGTAATGTTGCTAAACTCAACAGGGGGAGGGGGAGAGGGAGAGGGAGGAACTTTCTCCTTCAGTAGAATTGGGAGTAGCAATTTAGAGAGAAGGACCTGTAGTGCTGTTGGATATGGGGAATAGATTTCATACACTAAATAAATGAATAAATAATCAATCAATTAATCAGTCCAGCCCCTGTTCCACATTTCTGTCATGCCCTGCTTCCAGAGCATGGACTCTGACTCAGGGTCTGAAGCAGAGGGCATGCCAGAGGCTGAAACAGAAGCCATGCCAGGGCCTGCTGTACAGAGAGAGGTTACAGTGTCGGAAACAGAACAGGGAATGATGCCAGCTCCAGCAGAGAGTCCTGCCTCTTCAGATATAGAGGAACACTTGCCTAGACCCAGCTTCACGCATCACAGTTAGCAAAGAGAGACTCAGTGTCACTCTCTCAGAATTTATAACCGGCAATAATCAATCAAGGCACAGCTGCGCTAGGCTTTGGGTCTATTTAGCTGGCATCCTTTCCCTTCAGGAGTTGTCTGACCTGCTACCTTGCTGGATGCCTTGACAAATGCTCGTATTGACCTTGGACACTTCCTTGCTGTGAAACCCTGCTGGACTTTGTTTATGTTGGAATTTATTTATGACTCTTTGTTTACTCCCTGGAAGTGAGTAACAAGCTGGGAGATGTTCAGTTTGTTTGTTTGATTTATCAGCTGTGCAGGACTGAGATAGGACAATTTCTTTAAAGTGATATGTTGGATCAATGTAATGCCTTAGGGATATTGCCCAATTGGTGTAAGAGGCATTATGTGAGATGCTTTTGATGTTAATTAAATACATATATTTAGTGAAAATGCTTTGTGATATTCTGCTGCAAACCTGTGTTACCTTTTAAATTAGGGAAATGGGTCTAAGTAACAGTTTGCAGAGGTGCAGTGTAGGGTAACTGGTTTTACCTTGGGTTTTTTTTTTTTTTTCACTTTGCAAGACCAGACCTATGAACACTGCCTTTCACAGTTTTTTTTCTTTTCCTCTGATTTAGGCTTTATTACAGGTATCTTTAAAAGGCTGCCTTCTTCGGCAGATCAGTACTTCAATAAAGTAGTGATATATCTGATCAGATTTTTTGATAGATATTAAGCATCTTCTGCGCTGTCCTCATCTAATCTTTTTGTTAAGGGTATCTGCTTTCCTGAAGATGCTTGAGTGCTATGGTGACTGGTGTTTATAGAATATCTTGGTTTTCTGTGGCTGCTGCTTTGATCTTGCGCAGAAGGAACTTGCCTGATTACTCATCTGTGCAGCAAGAAGCAGGCTTTGAGCACAGAAAGCTTCCTTGATTTGAGATTAAGCTGATCCATTTTGCTCATTCCTCTACTTGAGTGGCAGCGGCTCTCTAGGGTCTCAGTCCCACTGCCTTTTTTAAAAAGCAAGGGAGGGAAACACAAGTATGACCTACAATGCTGAAGTCAGTGTGTGTGTAAAAGGCCAAATTTTAAGTTACTTGGACCCTGGAAACTGTGCAAAACATATCTTCTACTACTGAGCTGTTCCCTTCTTCAGATCAGTCACGCTTTTTACTGCTAGGATGTACATTCTTACCACTGTTCTGAATCACATTTAAAGCCAACAGTAGTCCTAAACCAAATTTGGAACTCTCATCTGGAATCTTGGTTGATTAATTAGAAACTCTGGTTGCCCTTAACCAGGATTAATGTTAGTATTGGTTTAACATTTATGAAGCTAAGCTGTAGAAATTAATGCACGGAAAGAGGAGTGTTTGCAGGAAGGGAGTATGTGATTTGGAAGTGGTAGTTCCTCCGACACAGTTCATTTTGGCTAATATAACATTTTGCCTTTAGACCGAGAAGGAAGTGTAAATAGATTCCAAAGCAAGCTCTTTGTATTGTTCCAGTTTGACTGATGCCTTGCAAAAGAAAACTGGGGAAATAAAGTGGTCAGAGGCTTTGATTTATTCATATGGATCCTATGGAGCTAACACTTCTTATTTTGGCTAGGATTATGGGGCAGTGCCCCCCTTTTTCACCCCAGCATAAACAACTCAGAAACTTATAGGATTTTTTTGTTTGTTTATTTTTTTGATGAACAAGAAATAGTGCCAGAAGATGAAACTCCCAGGTTGGATGTCACTCATCCTGGCTCCTGTGTTATAACAGAGGAACTATGAGTTGTGCTGTGGCTAATGGACACAACTGAATTCAAGCTGAGAGGACAATCAGTTGTTGGTATACTCAGAGTTGAAAGGAGAGTCCAAAGCTGCACAACATATATTATAGGAACATGGAATGTGAGAAACATGAATTAGGGAAAGCTAAACATAGTAAAACAAGAAATGGAATATGTAAACATTGCGGTACTTGCGGGAAGCGAGCTAAAGTGGACAAGGATGAGACATTTTGAGTCAGATGATTACACAGTGTTTTAGTCAGGACATGATAATTTAAGAAGAAATGGGGTGGCATTAATAGTGAGGAGAGATGTAGCAAAAGTAGTCAAAGATATAATGCAAAATCTGGTGGAATAATATCAATAAGACTTAAGGGAAAATCCATTAATGTAACCATAATCCAAGTTTATGCTCCAGCAACAAAGACAGAAGAAGAAGAAATGGAAAGATTCTATGCTAAAGTCCCGGAGGAAATAGATTACAACCAAAACAGGGCTTGTTGTTAATCATAGATGATTGAAATGCAAAAGTAGGAAACAGAGCAGAATCAAAGATTGTGGGAAAAGTTGGCCTAGGATCAAGAAATGAAGCAGGAGAGAGACTGACTGAATTTTGTGAGGCCTACAGTTTATTTATTGCAAACATATTCTTCAAGCAGCCAATACAGTCCTCCCTCCACATTTGTGGGTTTGACCTTTGCAAATTGATTATTCATGAGCACACGTGCCTTCCCCCCCCTTCTCCTTCCCCCATTCCCATGCATTTTGGCCCTGTATGGAGAACTCATACGAAGGCAAAACAGAAGGATATGTGGGGAAGGATTGCACAAGCCTTCCTCTCCCCCTCTGGAGCTCCTCCCTTCTCATTCCCATGCAAAATAGAAGGGAATGTCCGGGGAGGGGAAGGTTCACATGAATTCTCTGTGCCAGGGCAAAATGCATAGAAATGGGAGGCGGAAGCTCTAGAGAGGGGGAAAGGAAGACTCACATGAACTTCCCCCATCTTCATTCCCTTCTGTTTTGCATAGGAAGGGGGAGCTCTGGAGGGAGAAAGAAAGGCTTGTGTGAGCCTTCACTTACCCCCATTCTGTTCTATTTTTCATGGGAACAGGAAGTGGGGAGCCCCAGAAGGGAGTGAGAGTGGGAGTGGGGGCAGTTATTCATGGTTTTTCCACTTTCGTGAGGGTTCTGCCTCCTAAACCCTTGCAAAGGTGGAAGAGGACTGTATAGTCATTCAGGCAAGCAAAGAGGTGACATGGATGTCACCTGGTGGCTGATATAGAAATCAAATAGACTGCATAATAGAAGCAGAAGCTCCATTCCCTTTGCAAAAACAAGACTAGAAGCAGATTGTGCACAGATCATGAACTGTTAATAATTAGAGTAAAGCGAAAGAAGAACACCAAACCAATCAATATGTCGAAATACAACCAGAAGAACCTTGCCATAAAATTTAAAGATAATGTGAAAAATACAGTGACGTAGGAATGGGGTGGCGATGGGGTGGTTCGCCCCCGGCGGCAATTTTTTAGCGTTATCCTGGCTCCATGCTTGCCCTCATGCACCTGTTATAGCCCCACCTGTCCGTCATAGCCCCGCCCCCATGTGCTGTCACCCTGTACCATCACCCTGCCCCACATGCCATTGCCATGCCCCCTCCCATTGACCCCCTCCACACACTCCAACCTCTGCCACTGGAAAAATATATTTGCACTGTTCAGCCTAACTGACTGGGAGTCAGAAGACCTTTGGACTAAAGCTGGTGACATTATTAGGGAGAAATGCAGAAAAAACACCATCTGCAGCCAAACAAAAAGAGGATGGATGGATGAAAGATGAAATGGATGAAGGATGAAACTCTGCAACCAGTTAAGAACAGAAGAGAAGTAAAAGGTGAAATGAAATAGGGTCAGAACCCAGAATACAATTGTGCAGTGACTTGTACATAGGGAGAAAAAGAACTACTATAATAATTAGTGCAGAGAAGTTAGAAGACAATAACAAAAAAGAAAGCACAAGAGGCCTTTTCCACAAGATATGAGAAATTAAAGGGAAATTTAAACTTAGAGTGGGGATCCTCTGTGACTAGCAGCGGAACACATTAGAAGCTCAAGAATAAATAAAAACGTGAAGGAAAGAATACACTGAAGAACTATAGGAAAAGAATAGAAAAAGAGAAAGACAGATGGATAGATTCAAGGAAGCCACAACCCTGAGTTTGCAAAACCTGAGCTGGGCTGTCGATAATAGGATGACTTGGATTTCCCTCATTCATAAGGTCGCCCTAATTCCAAGTTGACTTGGTGGGCAGTTAACAAGATAAATCCCATGAAACACAGCCTTGCATTATATATTATTCATAGAATCATAGAGTTGAAAGAGACCAGAAGAGCCATCGAGTCCAGCCCCCTGCCATGCAGGAACATACCAACAAAGCATTCCTTACAGATGGGCATCTATTGGCTTATTCAGCTTATTTACAATTTATATAGCACTCTGCATACACACAAAAAAGGAGTCAGTATGGTGTACCTAGGACTCTGGGAGACTGGGTTTTGAATCCCTGCTCAGCTACAGAAACTCCTTGGTTGACTTTGAGCAAGTCACACTCAGCCTCAGAGGAAGGCAGCCATAATCTTACATGAACAAAACTTCATGGTACAGCTTTTTGGTTGCTGTGGGTCAGAAATGACTTCAAGGCACATAACAATAATAATGGGGAAAAAGTGCACATCTTTTCTTACTCATTTTAACCTCCAAAGTAGGTGACCATTCTTATTGGGCAGATGAGGAGCCGAACATGAAAGGTTTTTGTTGTTGTTGTTGTTGTTGTTGTTGTTGTTGTTGTGTTGTTGTTGTTGTTGTTGTTGTTGTTGTTGTTGTTGTTGTGTGCCTTCAAGTATTGTTCCAACCTACAGCAACCCTACGATGAACCTATCACAAGGGTTTCTGTGGCTGAGGCTGTGTAATGCCTCCAAGGTCACCCAGTGGGTTTCCATGGCCGAGTAGGGAATCGAATCCTGGTCTCCAGGGTTGTGTATAGTCCAGCACCCAAACCACTACACTGTGCTGGCTCTCCATAGCATACATAAATTATGTGTATTTTCATTTTGTGTCTTAAATCACATAATTGTGCTGTTCATTTTGGAGAAATGTTCCATAGTGCTGAATCCACCACCACTGGAATATTTTTCAGTAGCTCTTTCAGCATTTAAGCTTTTGCCTCGAGTATGGCACCTTCCTCCCATGTTTAATGCTGGTGGAGTGGAGAGCCATGCTGGCATAGTTATATGGGACTGGGGATGAGGAATCGGGACAGACATGGAGAGGGTGGATAGGGACAACCAGCTGAGCTGTAACATGGTGGGTAGTTCAAGTAGTAATCTGCGAACTTCTTGGTTTACCTAATGAGCCAATAGGCAGCCATCTTGACTTGTAGGAAGGGGGAGATCTGTGCTTGACCAAGTGATATGTTTGTGCAAGGAAATATTGGATTCCTTATTGTGTGAGCTTCAAAAATGTATGACTGCTCATGTAACTAAGGGTCATATAAGTGTGTTGCCACTTCTAAATCCTGGCTCATGTTTTCAAATATTTTCACAACTGTTAGAGGACAGAAAGTTGCCTTTTTATTTATTATTTTTTTAAGCTGAATTTCTTAGAGACTGAAGTTCTGTGCCTATTACCACTTTCTGTACTTTAGACTATTTTTGTATACATCACATTACTTGTCAAATACGTAGTTGCTCAGGATGCTAATATATAGTTCTGAACATGAGAATATAAAGTCATCTGCACTCTAAAATTAGCATAACTCAACCCCTCTTGGATTTGAGATTGTGACTCTCATCTCACTTGAGCAGCAAGCAGCTTCCTTGAACTTCTTCATTAATTTTTATGTGGCAGAAGTCACAGTTCGACACCTAAGCCTTTTAAGGGATCTATTAGAAATATTTTTCAGTGTTCCTTGGTTCTTTGGAGAAAAGAAAGTTTTCCCCTAGAGCTCCTTTATGAGGTCAGCATCTAATATTCATCCGTTTTGATAGTCACTGAAGTCTGGAGTGCAGGTCTCTCTGTCTGCAGATTAAAATTCAAGCAATGCCTTACTCTTTACATTTAACGTGATAAGCCTCTGTCTTCTCACTCTGTCCCAAGTAATGAGGAGGCATTAGGTTTGCTGTTATTTGATAGCCTAGTTCAGAGTATCCCTAAGCATGCTTGTCACATCTTTGCATGATATTACAAGTGTAGTCACAGGCCTATTAAATTACTCACTAGAAACGGAGATAAATTTTCCTATAAATGGACATGTAGCAATGATCTTTGTACCTTGGACTCATTATGACTGATTCTCTTTTTCTCAAATAAACAGTCTTCACAGATGGAAATGTGTGTTCTGGGCAGTGGTGGGGCTTCTGGAATTCTACCCCCCCCCTCGTGCTCGTTTGCTCCTATGTGAGCTGTGTCAAGGCATTCTTAAACATTTGTATTCCTACTCTCGGGCCAGTGTGGCTATATTGACCGAGAGAAAGAGGCTTAGACCTCTCCACAATATATGTGAGGTGCAGAAAGTGCACCCAGCACAATCATGCAGTTTGGGGATTATGACAGTGCATTTTGGGAACTGCTCACATGAGTTATGTTGCAACTAGCAAATCAAGTGAGGATACGTTTTTTAACTGATACAAATTCATTAGAAATAAGATGAAGATGGAATAAAATCAAACACAAAATAAACAGGTGCCAAGATCCAAAATAACATACAACTTTTTCTAACTACTCAGTCAGGTTTCTGTTTGTGCATAACAGCTTTTGAAACCAAAGGACTTTCAGAATTAACTTGTGATACAGAAGGAAGTGTGTGTGTTTAAACAAAGAGTTAATAAAATCAATAAAGTCGAAGTCAATAAAATATACAGTTAGACCTGTATAAAGTAGTTCTGTGCAATTTTCAGCAATGTTTTTAAATTCATATTCACATCACTTGTCATATCATTTAGCTTTTCCCAATATAAGCCTAGAACTTAGGGGTTCAGGACTTGCCTTGAAATTATTCTATTAGTGTTGCACAATGGATCTGTTTTCCTTTGTTGAAGACCAGTGACATTTCCCCAGGTTAATTCTTAATGGAACCCAAAGTCTGTTAAATCCTTTCCCAAGGGGCCCATATGATTTCATGTCTTTCTTCTACTTCTGTGCAGTGACTTTACATTGTCATCCTTTGCATGGCAAATGTATATGCTATGACTCAGGCAAATGTTTGTAAATTAAGAGGAACTTCCTGGGGTATAAATCTCTAGGAAAATAGGATTGATCTTAGTATCTTCTCTTTAAAAAGTTCTCAAATTACAAAATTTTTAATTTATAAGTTCATAATTTCTGGAGTGCATTCAAACAGTAGCCCCTGTCAGGGATATATGGAAATACTGAAGGCTATTTTCTTAACTATTAAGTAGTGCTTCAGTCATTTATTGACACTGAAGCCAGTTTACGCTTTTAATCTATGCCTCCCAAATCTATGCCAGATATTGGTGAATTTTATTTTTCTGTATTAATTTAGGATAGTTAAAATGATAGATAATTATGGCAGAATCCATTTCCATTAGGGTGAAGAATTGACTGACATTATGAGAATAGGTTTCAGGAGCCAAGGAAGAATGGTTTACCTAGAATTATTGCTGTCCATTGGATCAGTCAATCACTTAGAACAGTATCTTTCTTTTTTTTCTGGAAGTAGATTCCTTCCAACAAGTCCCTTAGGACAAACAAGCATTGTACTGGAATGTTGTGCCTTGTGCTTACAGTTGCTTTTGGGTTTTGTCACATAACAATATATGGCACTCTACTTTGATAACTCTTTTCATAGCAAAATTAATTCTTTGTCAAATTTCCAAATGTCTCTTATTCCTCAGGCAGCAAGGCAGAACTCCTGAAGGGAGGAATAAAAAGATTATTATTTGGGGCCTAAATACCCTAAAGGTGTAAGAGGAGCAAACATAATAACCCAAAGTTTTTAGGGTATCAGATCCTATATGATCTTGGAAGCTAAGCAGGGTCAGCCCTTGGATGGGAGATTGTCAATGAATGCTAGGTGCTGTAGGCTGTATTTTGGACAAAGAAACTGGCAAAACCACTTCCTAGTATTCCTTGCCTGAGAAAAACCTGTGAAATTCATTGGGTCACCACAGAATTGACAGGTGACTAAGAAAGATACTCACAAACACAGCTTCCTCTTTCTAAAAAGAAATTGGATACCTTCTTCTCCCATATGAGGCAAAAAGAGGTATCTGAAGGAACTACTGGAAAAACACACAAGCAGCTTGATTCTGTGCAAGTTTAGTAAGGAATTAGATTCTTTGGTGTTTGTGTTGTTGTGTATCTTCAAGTCATTTCTAACTTATGGCAACTCCAAGGCATACCTGTCGTGAGGCAGGAGTTTGGGAGTGAGGTTGTCTTTGCCTTGCTATGAGGCTAAGAGAGTGTGACTTGCCTAAGCTCACCCAATGTGTTTCTGTGGCTGAGCAGGGATTTGAACCTTGGTCTCTAGAGCCAAAATCCAGTGCTCACACCACTGTACCATGCTGGCTCGTTCTTGTTGTTGCTGTTGTTCTTGTTGTTGTATGCCTTCAAATAATTTCTGACTTACAGCAACCCTAATGCAAAACTATTGTGGAGTTTCTTGGCAGAATTTGTTCAAGGGAGATTTGTTGTTGCCTTCCTCTAAGGCTGGGAGTGTGTGACTTGCCTAAGGCCATCTAGTAGGTTTCCCTGGCCAAGTGGGGATTTGAACTCTAGTTTCCAGTGTCCTAGTCTAACATTCAAACCACTACATGCTACATGGAACGAATTCCCAAATGAAGGTGCACAAGATTGCAGCCTTTGTTTTTCAGCCTCTTTATTCTGTCTAGGATAGAGGAGCATACCAGAAGAAGTGAGGACATAGAGGAGAAGTCAATCTTTCCATACAACCTCTTGTTCTAGAAAGAAGACTTTACAGGATTCAGGTTACTTAGTTATTTCCTAGAGGAATTACTGGGTCTCTTTCGGTTCCCGTGTTAAGAGAGTTCTTGCTACCCTCATATTCCACCAGATATTGGAAAGGTTACCTTTTTTGGACTACAGCTCATAGATCATAGGGCCATTCAGGGAGCTGTAGTCCAAAAAGTCACTTTTTAAAGCTCTTCTTCTTACGAGGAGATCTCAGCACTACCCAGTAAAATTGCAGATGGAAAAACGTTTTTGGATCCTAGCAGTGGCCATCTAGGTTACATGGGGAGCAACAGGAATGAGGAATCTTTCTTGTCCATGTTGTTGCCTATATGGGTTATATGTATGATTGAATAAACACATTTTCTCTTTCCAACAGTTTCCAGCTGGCTTTGAATGCCTTAAATCTGCTTTAAATTCTTTGAGAAATGTTAATTGCAACCCTCTATACATCAGTAGGATACTGCAGAATTTCTACTTCCTGTTGCTTAAATGAGAAAGAGCAGCAAACATAATTTTTCAGCTCCTAGTAATCTGAAACTTGTGTTTATTGAATAAGAGACACTCCAATATCCAAGAATGTTTTAATTAATAGGTGATAAAATTGGGGTTGAGGATGATTTTGCTAAAGAAACAAATTTCCATTTTTGAAAGTTTTCCTTTAGGACTAGATTAACAAAGCATCAGCTGATTAAATACGTCTGCTCATTAAGGTAACAAAGTGCCTACTTTCATTGCCAACAGAAAAACAGTGATTATAGTGATTGGCACCATTCCAGTCTCTGAGATAAGCAAGAGAGTGGTCCTGAGATAAAAGCAAAGATTACAGTCTTATGTGCTCAGGAAGGCGTTGCAGAGTGCCAAGAGAAGATGGCTTCCTGGTTAGAACTGCATGCTGGATGTGGGCATTCAAAGAATGCCAGACAGCGCAGCAGATAATAAATTGCCACCAAAACACTGGCTGGAAGGCAAAGGAATGCATATTCAATGAGTCACTAAATGAATTTTCTTTCTGATTTTAAAGGTTCCTCCTAAGACAGCTGCCTGTCTGCAAACCTATGTGGGCTGCAGCAGGAATTTGGTTGAACTGGTTTTGTGGCCGTTTAGAATAAATATTAAAATTTTGTTTGATTTTGTACTTCATAATAGAAACTAATGATATGCTTGGGATTTATACTGTAGGAAAATATACTCTGCATTCAAATGGCTGACCGTTGCCTTGCATTTTGTTTTGCCCAGCATGGGAGAGGTTTTTTGTAAAATATTCCCAGAAAGAGTGGAACATGTGTTGCTTTCTCTAATATGTTCTGCATGCCCCTACAGATTTGATGCATTAATAGCTGAGGTTTCTTTAAGACACTGAAATTATATGAAAATGAAAGCTTTTTTTGTCATATGAGTTCTGTTGTCACCAATCCATCAGAAAAGATCTAAACTGCATTAGTGACACCCGTGTTGAACAGCCTTCCTGAGAAATTGTGAAAACTTGAAGAATGTGTTCCTTGCAGTTGATTAGTATTTAATTAGGCTGTTCCTGTTTTTCTACATCAATTATAGTGATGTTTTCTTCTTCATTAGGTCAAACATAAGGTGTCCATTGTTGCTTTGGCTAAGGAAATGTAATTCAGATTTACAACATTTAATCTATTGTATTTGGAACCTGATATTTGTTAAGTGAACATTTTGCTATGTTTAGGGGAAACAGAGTTGGTGGTATGGACTCTGAAGGGTAATAAAGGTCACAAACAAGGACTAATGGTATTCCTCAGACTTCAAATAAGGAGAAACAGGTACTGCCCCCCGGAAGGCATACTTACTTTACATAATAATACAGTTGTGTGCCATGTGTGTTAGGTTTGTGTGATGATACATCTCATATGTTTGTACATTAGTCTTCTTGGTGAATCTGTCTTTTTCTCACTGTCTCCTCCCACCCTCCAGGTCTTCCAAGGTAATACTATTACCATCACTAAATATATGTGCAAAGCAGAGAGAGCTCTTTATTTATATACATTCTCCTTTGAATGATTTGTTTAAGAGTTTGTGATTTTGTGCTTTAATTGACTTTTTCCTTGGGATTCTGAACTTTTCTGCATTAATTTTTTATGACTAACTGAGACAAACCAGTCTGATGCAGGTGTACTCTTCTACATTTTGAGGGCAGTATGTCTGTCATAAGCAAGTTTGGATTTTTCTAGTTGTTTGGTGTTCAAAAAATTCTTGTTACTTTGGAGTCCACCCAGAGATAATATTTGGCAGAGGACTGTAATGCTTTCAATAGTACATGTTGCCTCTACTAGCTTCTGCACTATCAGTACAGTGGCCTCTCAACTTTTGCAAGGGTTCAGGGCACAGAGTCCTCACAAAAGTAAAAAACAACAACAACCATGAATAACTCTCTTCTGCCCAAGCGAGCACTCTCCCTCGCATTCCTTTCCATCTCTTCTCATTCCCTTGCTTTTTCCTTGTGTGAGCATGCCCTTCCTTCTCTGAGTGTGGGCAAAAGGCAAGTGAGTGGAAGGGGCAACCCTGCACATGGAAAAGGCACTCACATCCCTTCCCCATTCCCCCCTCCCATTCCCTTGCCTTTTGCTGAGGTGCGGAGAAGGAGCATGCTGGGCAAAAAAGGCAAAGGAATGGGGGCACATGTGAGACTTTCCCCCTCCCATTCCCTTCCTTTTTTTTCCAGGCATGGAGAAGGAAGGCAGCATGCCCAGGCAAAAGGCAAAGGAATGGAGGGGGAGCCTTTTCCCCTACTCACTTCACTTCTCCCTAGGCACAGAGAAGGCAGTTTACCTGGGCAAAAGGCAAAGGAATCGGGGAGGAGGCATGCACACAAACTCTTCTTCCCTGCCATTCACTTCCCTTTTTCCCAGGTGCAGAGAAGGGAGGCAGCACACCTGGGCAAAAGGCAAGGCATGTGTGATCCTTTCTCCCTATTCCCTTCTCCCCTGGCATGGGGGAAATAAGGCAATGTGCCCAGGCAAAAGGGAAAGAAAGTGGAGGAGGCTCAAATGCATGAGCCTTCCCCCCGCATTCCCTTCCTTTTTCTCCATGCGTGGAGAAGGAAGACCCAGGCAAAAAGCAAGAGAGTGGGTCAGGAGGTGTGCATGTATGAGGCTTCCCTCCTGCCATTCTCTTTCCCTTTTCCCAGCCACAGAGAAGGAAGGCAGAGTGCGTGGGCAAAAGACAAGGGAATGGAAGGAGGCGCATATGAACTTTTCTGCCCTCTCATTTCCTTCCCTTTTCCCCCAGGCACAGAGAGGGAAGGCAGTGTGCTCAAGTAAAAGGCAAGGGAATGGAGGGAGAAGCACATGTGCAAGTCTTTCACCACTCTCATTCCCTTCCCTTTTCCCCAGGCATGGAGAAGGAAGGCAGTGTGCCTGGGCAAAAGCCAAGAGAATGGGGGGAGAAGATGGGGATGCAAGTGGGCATCTCACGAATAATAAAATTCATGAAGGTCAAACCCATGATTGTGGAGGGAAGACTGTACAAGTCAGCTGAAGTTATTAAGGAAAGTTGGTGATCCAGAAGGCCAGATTGGGGCAGTTTCATAATGTTAACCCTGAGCAGGAATCAGAATGAAATTCTCAACCCTTTGAAGAACAGAAAAGATGATACAGCTCTAACTGGAAGACAAAGCTTTGAGCCTAGACATATTAACTCAAATGTAAGTTGTCTGTTGGCACATCTTTACATATGCCTCTTTCTAGTTAATTAAAAAAAGAAGACACTAAAGAAGCTAAGCCCAGAAGGGGAACAGGCGGAGCCACCTTTTTCTGCCTGTTATTGATGAACTTGCCAGCATACTGGGTCTGTGAATGAGCTTCAGCTTGGAAACACAGTCATTTTTGAGAGAAAATGAGCTTGAGTATGATTAATGCTGTTCCTAACAATCTGACAGGAAGTTCCCTGTTGACTTGCAACCTTAATATTGCATTTCCACCATGTGTAAGTCTATGAAAGACTCATCCATAACTGTAAGAAATTGAGCAAATTAAGAATACCTCTTTGCTTGAAATATAATTAATGTGGATTAACTGTCAAGTGAATTAACCTCTTGTTGTTTTGAGGGATAAGTCTCATACTAGTTTAGATGCTGTGAGATGAGAAATACGTACTTTATTCACTATTGGGAATTTTGTTCCCCTCCAGATTTTTTTGGGTATGGTTTTTAATGCAGGTGTTGGTTAGTCCTTGCCATTGTATACCTGGATCCAAGAATCTTGCATGTTATTTTAAAGTGAGGATTTATTACATGTAGTCTAATACTTAATGTTCTAATTGACTTTTATGATTTGGTGTATGGTCTTAATAGGTTTATGTCTTTAGCATGAATCCTTTTCCACTTCTCCATTCTCAAAGGGTGTTTCTATTAATATCAATTTTTAGCAGCATAGCATTTATATTTCTTGAGTTGATCTAAGAACTCAGCAAATAGTTATGGATGGTAGCTCCCCATAGCTGAATGTTACTCTCTTGATTGCCTCATTATTCTTTGGGCAGTGACACAGCTTTGCAGACTCCGGGAATGTGTCACTTGAATTGATTCACAGTGACAGAAGGAGAATGTGGTGGAACCTGCATGTCTCTTGCAGTCTTTCTTCACATCTGGTTCCTCTCAGGTGAACTCAATGAGCTTTGCTCAGGTTAATCCATTATAGCAAGGTGTACTGCAGTGTTGCACTGTGTATCTTGGCAGTTACTGCTAGGAGATTGGATTTGCTATGCGAATGATTGTTTTGTCACCTTTTAATATGTGGTCAGTCTTAAGCAGATGAACTGCAGAACAAAAGAGAGAGCAGCATGACAACATAAATGTATAAAGGTGATTTTAAATGGCATCTTGTTCAGGAGCAGGACGGAGAGACAATGAAAGCTGCAAAAAAGAGTTTGTAACAAGATATCAGTATCCTGCTTCTGCCAGAGCCTTGTTTTGTGTTACTAACTGCCTATTTTGTGTTCACTTTGAGTAACTAAAACCAGTGTGGTTGCGTGGACGGGATTTGTATAGCAGAGCTGCAGGGTCCGAAGTGACACATAGCTTGGGTTGTTCATACAAAAAGAGTTCCAAACAACAGCAGGAGATTTTGGAGGCTGCTTTGTTATGGGCACAATACTTTTGGAGCTTACTGTGACATTATATGACATGGGTTGAGCAAGTTTGGCCTGTGGGTCACATGCAGCCACTGAATGCCACATTTGTTGTCACTCAAGCCTTCTGGCAGTCCCCAAAGCCCCAGAACATCCTCCCAGGCTTCTCTGTGGGTGATTATTTATTTGAGAATGAAGATATATGAAAACTGCTTCCAAATGTTGCAGTATTACTTTCCACATGCCGATATATCTCAAAGCCCTTGACAGCTCCAAAATGGCCACAGTTGGTGACTAGCACCAATGTGACTTCACTTGTGGTGGGCTGCTAGCATACCACTGTGGCCTGTGAGGTGGAGGGACGACTCATCCTTGTTGTGGGAGGATATATACAGGAGACCCTTGAGTGTTTGTAAAATTGTATGGCATGTATAGCTAGTTTAGACTTAGAAAGAACTGAGTTGCTGCCTAAGGCGAAGCCTTGAGGAAACTTGGAGTCCAGTGCATTTGAACTTTAACAGTAGCATATTTATATATACTACTTTGGGATCATGGGGCATATATATAAATTGGATACCTGCATCTTTGAACAGCTCGTGCATCTTCTGCTGACCTAGGCACATCACTAATCTGTATCAAGAATCACTGTGTGAGAGTGTCACCCTGCTTGCTGGGGGTCCCTTAGGGATTCCCGACGCTTGTCAAAATGATCACTTATTGGGGGAAATTAGCTATGAACACTGCTGTAGCAATGCGAAGAGAGCAGGGTGATTAAAGATCTTGAGCCCAGCGTTTACAGATTTAGATCACAGAGAATCAGGCTAACTGTTCAAATTTCAGTATTTTATTGGAAAAGATGTCAAAATCCATACAAGCACTCACACACGCAAGCATACAAGGCTATAGAAATTTAGAAACAGGTGAAAATTAAGAGAGATAGGGGTTTTGGGTACTGGTACAGATGGGGTACTGTACCAATCCCGAAGTCTTTGACTGGGAAAAGACAAGTGGAGAGCCAAACTCAGCCTAGGGGAGGGGCTCGGAGGAGCTTCAGCTGGCAGAGCGACTGCCTGCTAGTCAAGTCTGGGAGAACTCTGAAATGGAGGAGACAAAGAGGTTCTAGTTATAGGGCTGAATATGTCCTGGGGACCAGATGGCTGAATTTTTATGAAGATGGATCTCAGCTTTGTAGTTCAAAGAAAATACAGCCAGGCATCCTTGTAGTTCTCTGCAAGATGGCTATCTCATCTGGGGATGCATGCTTCCAAGATGTAACATTCCTGGCTGTTTGAAATGTTAATTTGATCCCAGAGACCTTTTGTCCTGTTGTCCTTTTGGCGCTATTAGTGCTGAAAGTCCATCTAAATGGTCTGTGGGAACCATTTCCGAGATTCACTTAGGATGCGTGACAGATAACAGTACTACCCTTTGATCTATATCCATAGCTCTGCTGCCTACGTGTCCTTCCAGTAGATCTCAATGGCTCACTGTTTGATATAAAAGAGTTATGCTCCTCAGGACATAGGCTAGGTGTGGTAATAAAGGTGGTGGCAGTACTTGCTATTTCCTTGATCTAGCAGATGTGCATGCAGGTAGTGTATTGTTCCCCAATACAGTTGTTAATACTTCAAAATGCAGTCTCCTCTCCCTATTTTCTCTATGGATTGTTGTTCAGTATCCTTGCCACAAGGAAAAACTCCAGGGAATCTCTTCCCTATAATTTATGTAGAAGTCTATATTATATTTTTATTGGTTTAAGTAATTTTATGTCTCCTGTACACGATCATGGAATCAATTGGAAACAAATATTTTTAGCAGTTAAAAAGAATGTAGATGTAGTAATAAGAGATAACCTAATGTCAGTCATAAAAATTGAATTTGATGGGCTCAAGTGTACTAGTTGTGCTCCATATTCAGTGTGATGCCAAAACTCTGCCCTCATTTATTTAGGGGGGAAAAAAATCAGCCATACGATTCAGATAAGAATTTAATTGCCAAATCTATCTCATGAGGCTTCAGTAAAACAGAAAACATTATCTTAAGCAGTTGTAGGAAATTGTGCTCCCCAATGTTTTAGGCTATTTCTTCCTCATTCTCTGGCCATTGGCAATGTTGGTTGTAATCAACTGAGGCAGTGGGAGTTGTAATTCAATTTTTTTTTCAATTCAAAAAATCTGGAGTTGCACATGGTTGCTCACTTCAGATTAGCTGAAAGATCCTCAATAAAAACTTTTGCCTCATGAATATCTAGTGTTGAATTTCTATTTCTGTTCATTAACATGAGCGATCATCACATCAGTGGCAAGGCAAATGTTCTTGTTTATTTTTATGTATTATTTCTTGTGTTAGGATAAAAACCATCCTTATCATGATGATCAAAAATCACTCTTCTGTGCAAACAGAATAGCAGTTCCTCTAATGATGATCCGACAGATAGCTTGGAATACATTAGTAATGATAAATATATTCTTCTTAAAGGGAAATGTATTCATTTAACTTCCAGGATTAATTGCTTGCCAAGCTAAATTGCTCCATAAAAGTGCATACTTTCTTATCCAATTTTTTCATGGCATAGTTAGTTAGACCAGTCTGTGCCTTTGTATGTTAATTACATTGGCTTTTTTTTTACTTTAATTATTATTAATTCTTGCACAGCATGTTTTCCTTTTAAATTTTTTTGGCTGTTACTTTAGGATCCTAGAGTTGTTTTCCTTTTAAATATCACGTTGTGCTTTAGAAAAGAAAGGAAACTGCTCCAAAAATGAAGTTAAAGGCACTCTTTAGCTAACCACCAGTTATTTCTTTCAGAAATCCATTGCTGCCAAGTAATTTTTTTAAATGTTAAAACATATACGCTGCTTTTCCACCACAAAGACCTTAGGGCAGCATATCAAAATACAATGAAAGATGTTTTGAAGCAGGAAAAAACAGAACAGTAAAACATGGTTTCATATCAAATCCAAACTTATTTTACTGCTTTAGCAACACAGAATGTTTAGATTATTACATAGCATATGAAATTGTACTATTTGATATATTCATGGCATTTAAGTATATTTAAGCTTCTGTATTGTTATGAGGTGAATCAGGAACATACTCTGTACTAATTTAGATGGGAGACCACCAATGAATACCATGTGCTATAGGCTATATTTCAGAACAAAGAACTGGCAAAACCACCTCTAAGTATCCCTTGCTTTAAGAAAAGCCTATAAAATTCATGGGGTTGCCCTAAGTCAACAAGCATCCTGAAGGTATGTGCACATACACATACTGTATACTAAAAGAAAGCTACAAATTGCTGCACCATGTGCCTTGTACACTGTGAGCCTGCTGTATCCATGAGCCTGGAATCTACAAATTTAATCCATCGTGAACTGAAAACATGCAAAAATGCCCTGGTGGCGCAGTGGTTAAATGCTAGTACTGCAACCACAAGGTTGTGAGTTCGATCCTTCCCGGCTCCAAGGTTGACTCAGCCTTCCATCCTTCCGCAGGTCGGTAAAATGAGTACCCAGCTTGTTGGGGGCAATTAGCTAAAACACATTGTAAACTGCTTAGATAACACTCAGTTGATAAGCGGTATAGAAATAAATGCTATTGCTATTTTAAAAATTATGTGACATCCAGTGCAGAAGCAGTTCCAGGGCAGCAGGAAAGGTGCCAAATGCACATTCTCAGGCCTTGCATGCTACCCAGAGGCAGGACAACAGGAACAGATCTTGTATCTTTTGTGGTTTCTGAAAGCTTACCTCATGGTGCTCTTGCTGCCCCTCCCTCCAAAGTCTGAGACTGATTCAGAGAAATGTGAGAATCTGTGAAATAGTGGGAATCCAGTCTCCTGCCATTTGACAGATCCTTGCGCCTTTTGTGGTGTCTGAGAGAGAGCTTGTCTCACTGTGCTCTTGCCAGAGCTGCCACCCCTCCCCCTAAAGCTCAGAGAAATGCAAAGATATGTGAAATGGTGGGAATTCACATCTCCCACTATTTCACAGATCATTGCATTTTTTGTGGTGTCTGACAGAGAGTGTGCCTTGTGGTACACTTTCCCCCACCATTGTCACCCTCTTCTTGAAGCTTGAGAAGCTGATTCAAAAAAACACAAGGATCTGTGAAATGGCAAGAATCCAGCTTCTGGACATTTTTTAAATAGGCATGTGTGATTTTTAGTATCTGTAAGGGATTCTGGAACCAATCTTTCAGGGATACAGTAGGCCTGCTATATTTAGTTTTTCCTATTGGAGGGAAGGGGACAAGGGAGGAAAAAATATATATACAAACCACAGATTTTGTAACAAACAAAATGAAGTGTATAATGAATGAAGAGTGTAATGAAGAGTACGTGGACAGAAACAGTCATATACAATCACAGTCGTAAGAACTAGATTACCAGCTTATTTCACTTTGAAGTCTGATTTGACATTAAGAATACTTAGAATAACAGTGGAATATTGGTGTATTATCACAAATTATTAAAGCTCCCAGTATGATCCTCTCATGAAGCTGGCAGAACCTTCCATGGCCAGAAATGCATCTTCGATTTGAGTTGCGGGCATGTCTAATACACCCACAAGAATTATCATTCTTTAATTCTCTATACTGTCTTGGATGTTATCTCCATGGTATACAATTTTGGCATTTTGAGAAAAAAATGTTTTAAAAGCATTTTGCTCATTCCAAAAGAAAAACTATTTCACCAGAGATTTTTCCTGTGTTTTCCAAGTTTCCAATTTCTCTGCTAGAAAAAACTGAAAACTTGTCACCGGGGAAAAATCCCACATTTAGAAAGAAGTTCTTTGTCTGGGCCTTCACATCTTTATTTCTGGTGCACTGAAATTTCTGGCAAACCCTCTGAAGTTGCCTGCTCCAACCTAAAGGGGGCATTAGTATCAGTGCAAAAGCTCCTAAAACCATTTACAAAATACAATGGAATTATATGGATTAGTTTTCATACAAATCTAGTCCCTCAGGTAAATTTATGCATGATTTTGCACATTACTGCTTTTCCACAAGCAGTTGGGAAACTGTAAGGAAGGTGCTTCAGTATACTGAAGCTAACATGATCCCTAAGCTGTCTTTTTGCTCTCAGTTCTATCAAAAGAGTGTAATCTATAATATACAGTGGCCCCTCGACTTTTGCGAGGGTTTGGGGTGCAGATGAATTGTTTGGGACTGAAATTTTTTGCAAAACTTGGACTAACAATCAAACTATGAACAAACTAAACTTGTAAAACCTCATGGTAACAAGGATTGGTGAGTGGAGGCCTGGATAAGGTAAATTATACAACCGTATTTGAAGTCTAGGATTTTTTGAGGGGACCTTTTTGTATGTATTGAATTGTATTTTAGCTTCCAGGGCAAGTGTGTGCTTTGCAGTGATGGTGGGGGGAGGATAGAAAAAATTAGCTTAGGTTCCCGCATGGAAACATCACATTTATAGCAAAGGCCAAACTTAGATTAATAAAATCATAACGGTGCAGTATTAAACCTAGGAGTTTTAATATGTATAAGTTAATGATCCCCTAGCAACATTACTTAGATCCAATAAGGCACACTGTTGCACTTTTATTACTGTTTATGTCATTACCTCCAACTCCAGCAATATTTATTGTTTGGCTTGTTAATTGGAAATATTAATATTTCAATTTGTTCATCTTAATTCTCACTCTACTATTGCTTTTCCGCTAGTTTTTTAGATCTATATAGGAGCATTTCAGTGATTCTGCTTGAGAATTTTTGAATACTGAATGGGTATCATGTTAGTTGTATGCTCCAAGGGCATGGGGATCACTGCCCCACAATTTCTATCATTAGGTAAGGTCAAGGTGCTAGCCAAAAGAAAGGACTACTTGACTTCTTTTAGATGCAGTTTGATGGTAGGGCCATACTTTGAGGGATTGAGCTCAGTGGCACAGATGAGCCCATTCTTACAATTTTGCGTGAAAGACTCAGGTTGCAGTGACTTTGGTTAACTGTAGGGATAAGTATAATTTGTGGGCTGCCTGTGGCTGCCGAGCTCCTCTAATCCCTGTGTGACAGAGTCTGCGGGTGTGGCTAGCAGAGCAACCTAGTAACAGAGGATGATATAATCAGATTGGCATTGACTGAGGGGAAAAAACCCAGCCCTAGCAAGAGGGAGGCACTGTGGGTGAGACAGCAGAAAGCATATATACTGGCAGCATGGTTTGGAATCTAGCTTCCTTCAGTGAGATTTGTAGAGAGAACTCTATGTCAGGGTTCCAGTATAGGAGGGTTTCCTGGGAGAGGGTTATCTTCTCAGTGGCCTAGTGTGAGGGCAGAGAAGAAACCAAACCACTTCTGAAAGGGGCAGAGAGTGGAATCCTGAATGGGGAAACAGAGCTTTGTGCTAAGGGGAGCCAAAGAGGTGTGTGCAAAAGCTCTGTTGGTGAACATTGTGGTATTCTGAAAGAATGACTTAAATATCTTTAAGGACCTATTATTTTGTTTGAATAATTTTGATTATACATTTCCCCCTGTTTGTTATTTTAATGAAGACTTCATTCTATTTTTATAAATTTTGTCTCAACAGAGTATTTTCTTCAATTTTATTGTTAATAACATGCTACCCAAGCCGCCTTGTGTCCCATTCCGTGAGAAAGACGGCATAGAAATATAATAAATATATAAATAAATATTAACATAAAATAAAATAATACCACAAGTTATCAATCCCTTTTGGAGTAACCATTGATGAGCTTTGCCCTTTTAACCACTATGGTTGTGGGTTTTAGGGAAAGCAGGGTTGTGATTAAGTGTAGGGGAGGGAGCCAGGGTGTGATAACAAGATTAAAAGGAGTGCTGCTACTCCAGTGAGGGAGAGAAGAAAAGCAGGCCTGCTCAGTCTCTGCCCTGGCATAGCCTAAGCAAGCCTTCCTCAGCCCTCCTTTTACTTTCCTCTCCTCCCCACGTGATAACCTGGATATCCCCTCATTAGTTTTTTTAAAATTTTCTAAAGGTGAAAATCATTTTCATATGTGATTTTCACTTTCTAGGAGCAACAATATATTGCTGTTCTTGGAAAAGGAGTTTATCTGTTAATACGTGAGTTCTCGCAACACTCACATGAGGTAGTGTGTTGAAAACCATCTAAAACTACAGTACCCACGTAAGTGCTGTAGGAGTTGATCAGCCAATCAGATAAAGACATGGATAAGAGTTAGATAGGCTGTGTTATGTGAAGGTTCTGGAACAATGACCATATAAGGAAATTGTTGTTGATGTTTGTTTGTGCCTGAGTATAAAAGGCAGTGTTGTACACTTGGGTGGGGCTCTCAGACTTTGTGGAATGATCCCGCTGAGGCCCTGCTAGCAGTTCAATAAAGTCCTGCTTTCTCTCAACTGTGGGTCTCACTTCCGGACTTGATTTCTGTTACATTTTTCTGGGGGCTCATCCAGGATAGAGGCAGCATTTGGCCCGCCCTGACCACCATCTTACGTTCAGGATCACAGTAGGAACGACTCCGATCTTGGCGCCACCGGCCTTTTTGTCGGAAGATAGGCCTCGAGACTACTGTGATAGCCGAAGCTGATGTGTGCGCCACGAAACCCAGACACAGTAGAAGAAACCAGGACATATCATTGGTGAGGCAAGTATATCGGTGTGGAAACTTGTTGAAACTGTTTTGGTATACCTTCCCCTAAGGGAAGAAGAGGGGCCTGATCACCCCCTACGTTCAACCCTAGTACCAGACTCTGAAGAGAGTTTGCAAAACCGTTGAATGAGGTAAAAAGGGAAAGAAGGTGGGAGGCCTTGTATTGACATGAATGCTGACTTGCTTGGTCGCTGCGGTTCCTTGTGCAGTCCGTTGAGTGTCCGTTGAGTGCCTAGACCAGTGTCCGTTGAGTGTCCGTTGAGGCCAGTGTCCATTGAGTGTCCGGGTGCCTAGTTGAGTGTCTGTTGAGTGCCTAGGCCAGTGATGAGTGCTTGTGGTGTCTCTTCCCTTCTTGTTTCAACAGTTGAGACCCCTTACTCAATGGTCACCCACCCCAAATCCTTTTGTGTCTGTGATTGTCTTCGCAAGAGGTGGACATGGGAGGCAGTGGAAGTAAAGACATTACTCCACTGGAATGCATGTTGAAGAACTTTAAGAAGGGATTTAGAGGAGATTATGGAGGGAAACCCATGAATCCACAGAGACTGAGGACATTGTGTGAAACAGAATGGCCCTCTTTCAATGTAGGATAGCTGACTGAAGGGTCCTTAGACCACTCATTAATAAGGAGAGTGTATTCAGTTATAGTGGGAAATCCCATACATTGATTCTTGGGACACCGTAGTCAGGGAAACCCCTCAGTGGTTGAAGAAATGCAAGGAACAACAGGCAAAGATTATGGTTGTACGAATGGAGAAAATGAATAATAAAAGTGGAAAGAGGCCCATATATCCAGAGTCTCCTACAGAGGCATTAGAGCCGATAGCGCCTCCACTGTATGGGACTTTGCAAAACCCTTTCCAGGAGATCCCAGGAACACAAAATAACGACCCCTTTTTGGACAACGTCTCAGGAAATCAGATGCAGATTAATGATGATACATGTGAGGGAAAAATAAAACAACTCATACAGATACAGAATTCAGGGGAAGGACAGTCAATATCAGGAATGGCAGCGTATGATTTTAGGTTCTGCACTGTAAAGAAAAATCTTCTGAAAGGCCGGCCAAAGGCAAGAGGTGGACAAAAGGCACATTATAGCGAGGGGGATTTGTCAGAGTCAGAGGGGGATAGAGAACCTATACTACCCTTAAGACAAGTGACACAGATTATTCTAGATCCAAATGAACAGGATGGCATCAGACGAGTGCAGTCATATATGTACACTCCTTTGACTACGTCAGACCTCCTTAACTGGAAGACACATTATGCTTCATACACTGACAAGCCCCAGGAAATGATAGAACTTTGTTCTAGTATAATGGCATCTCATGTTCCAAATGGGCAAGATTACCAACAACTGTTAATGACTCTGTTTACCACTGAAGAACATAGGCGAATAATTCAACATGCCGAACAAATAGCCAGAAGTAGGGCTCCCCCAGGAGAGGCAAATCTGGAACAATGGATGCGGAGAAGGGTCCCTCTGGTCGACCCAGGATGGGATCCAAATAGACCCAATCAATTGGCCAGGCTCACCGTTTACCAGGCCTTATTGGTGGAAGCAGTGAGAGAAGGGATGAAGAGACCTGTTAATATGTCTAAGGTCTCAGAAGTTCTGCAGGGAGCCACTGAACCCCCTGGAACATATTTAGAGAGGTTACCTAATGCGTACCGACAGTTCACTCCTCTGAACCCGGATGATCCGGACAATCATAGGACAGTAAATCTAGCTTTTGTGGCTCAGAGTTACCCAGACATTAGGAATAAGCTCCAGAAGCAAGAAGGATTAAGCCAGTTGTTGGAGATTGCTCAGAAGGTATACGTCAACAGGGATCAGGAGGAGAAGCGAGAGAAAGATAGGTGGATGGCTCGAAAGGCAGAATTGTTGGCAGTGGCACTAACAGATGGACTAAATGGGCCCCACGGGGAAGAGGTTGTGGAGACAGGAGAAGAGGCGAAGGAAGGGGGATGACAACCCCCATTGGGTAGAAATAGTGTGCAATTTGCCGAGAGGAAGGCCACTGGAAAGGAGAATATCCAAATCGCCAGAGAGGTGGGGAAAAAGGAAGCCAAGGTGTCACTCAAGGGTGATGGCAGTGGGGAAAGGTCACTGATGGCTGATATCAGGCCCTCACTGAACCAGAATATATTGGGTTGTCCGAGATGGAAAAGCTGGACTACTAGGACAGACCGGCTACCCTGTATCTTGGCCCGGGGGAACCCTTGGTCAAAGTTGAAATAGGAGGCCAAGAAATTCCTTTTATGATAGATACGGGAGCCTCAAAATCCATGGTTACCAAACCAATCACCCTTATTACCAAAAAGGCTATAAATGTGCTAGATGCCACTGGAATCCAAGAAAGATGCTGCCTTTTGGAACAAAGAACTTGTCAATTGGGCAGTTATCAAGTAATGCATAGATTTCTTTATATACCAGAGTGCCCTATTCCTTTAATGGGCCAGGACTTGTTATCTAAATTGAGAGCACAAATAAATTTCGAGAATGATGGAACAACTGAGGTCGCTTTTCGAGGCCTGAGAATTTTATCATTAACATGCCCTATGGAGGAAGAGTGGAGACTACACCAGGTCCTGATGTGCACTGAAGAAGACACAAAATTATTGTGGAAAACTTTCAAAACTCTGGGTGTATGGGCAGAAGACAATCCTCCTAGGTCAGACAGTGGGCCAGCCTTTGTGGAAAAAATCCAGCTGTTAACATCAATGTTCCATATTACCTGGAAGCTGCATTGTGCATATAGACCACAGAGTTCAGGGAAGGTGGAAAGAATAAATAGGACTCTGAAAAATCAGCTATCTAAGCTCTGCCAAGAGACTAAACTTAAGAGGACTGATGTTCTACCTTTAGCTCTGTTTAGGCTACAGTGTACCCTCAACAAGGACATGGGTCTATCCCTTTGAACTCCTGTATGGGCAACCCTCATTAGTAATAAGTGGTCTAAGGGGAGATATATGGGAATTGGGAGGAGTGGCATTGCAACAAGAGGTCAAATTGCTGGGAAAAACCTTGGCCAACTTGAAACGGTATTGTCAAGGTCAGAGACCTGGGTGGCGAGGCGGCCCAGAGAAGGGAGTGTAAGAGCCAGCAAAGTCCAGTTGGGAGGAGACAAGCAAGCACTTTACACAAAGGAGTTCATTTACCAGAGCATCCAGCAAAAGCTGTAGTCAGAGTTTCAAAAGCCAAGGGTCAAGAGATCAATTCAAGGTAGCAGGAACCAGATGCTGAGAGCAAGGAACATGCAAGAGAAAGACTTGAAAAAAGTTTGCCACAAGCTAAGGAAGGCTTCCAGGCAGGCAGTTATATAGCCCAAGACACAGGTGTTTCTTGAACTTAATCAAGGAAGCCTCCTTTTGCTCAGCTCTCTTGAGTCTCCGCCTTGTTTGTGGGCTGATTGGCACAGGCTCCAAACCATCTTCAGAATTGGATCCCTGTTGCCCTAAAGGAGCAGGCAGAGGAATGTCCAAGCCTGCCTGGTCCATGGCAGCAGAGGGAGCTCTTCAGCTGCAGGACTCATCTCCAGCCAGAGCCACAGGGACCAACAGCTGCTGCTTGTCATCTCCACCCTGAGCAACAGGGACCAACAGCTGCTGCTCGTCATCAGCAGCTCTGAGGGGGCTTCAGTTATCACAGGTATGTCTTAGAGCAGAGACCCCCTTTACTCCAAACTCAGGTGCATCCCTTTCAACCAGGAGATGAGGTATGGATAAAGGAGTGGAAGGTGGAACCCCAGGACCCAAGTGGAGGGGACCGTTAACAGTTCTGCTCTCTACTCCCACAGCGGTCAAGGTGGCAGGGATTAGACCTTAGGTGCATTGAACCCGTGTAAAACGGGCTCACACTGACTGGACTTCGGCCTCAGTGCCTAACCAACCCCTACGCCTCGTGATCCGGAAAAAGGTTGAGGAATAGAAGATTGGGAGTAGACCCTATTGCAATCACACTGGAAGCTGGTTGCTCTACGTATGACCAGATCCCCACCGGAAGTGAGGAATTGGTGGACTTATTGCAAATTGGACTGATTGTCTTAGGCGGGGTTTTAATGATACTGGCCCTTGTGTATATATTTTATGCTTTCAGACGATATTTTTTTGGGAGCCCCCTTCATTTTCGTATCCCAGATACGGAGTAAGTAAGAGGTATGTTGAGGGGACTGGTATTTGTTGTAGGATTAATACACTTGGCCAAAACAGAGTGGAATACAAATGAATTCCATAAACTACTATATAAGATTGTAGGGGATGTTAACATTACTCAGTGTTGGGCATGTGCTCACGGGCCATCCTCCCATTTGCAGGGATGGCCGGTGATGCCGAGTTCAACATTAACCTTACTAGGTTGGAACAACACTTATGTTTATGGAGCAAAAAGATCAACACAAATCCCAGATCAGACTGAAAAGTACATAGTAGACCCAGACCAATTCATGCTCGGGAAAAGAGGAAACTGGCCTATGACTGCCCTCTGTATTCGCTGGTGGGACACCAGCTCCTCCCTACAGAGTGGGAACAAAACATATTCTAGGATACCTCTGGGAAGTTACCCAAAGTGTAATGTGACAATAGTACAGACTCTGGCAGGTGTATGGTGTAATCAAACAAACCCGAAACTAACCAGCCCTTTATCTTGCTACGAGGATGTGGAAGGAAGAATGGATTATGTACGTCTGTACAATAGTTCTAAAGGAGGAACTCCTCTAGCACGAGTCCAAGACCAAGCCAGTATTCCCCAAGGACATTATCTTTATGGGTTAAGTCAAGGTCTCTATTGGATATGTGGAAAATGGGCAGGAAAGGTGTTACCCCCAGCATGGAATGGTACCTGCACCATAGGTAGTCTGACTCCTTCTGGGCTAACCTTCCATGAACTTAAACAGCCCTTGGAAGCATGGGATAAGCAGTTTGGGTGGTCCCGGATTAAGCGGGAATATCAGGAGGATTATGGATACAACTCCGACAATACTTACTTGACTGCAGGAGAGACATTTGGAGCCATTATATTTCCCATGGCAGGGGCAGCTGTGAACATCAGGCAGATCCAGAGAATTTCAGCCTAATTGGAACTGTTGGCTAATGCCACCACCAAAGGTTTGGCAGCCATACAGACTGAAATTGATTCCATGGCCGGAATGTTAGCTCAACATAAATTAGCCTTAGATTACTTACTTAGCAAAGAGGGAGGACTGTGTGTTTGTCTAAATACGACCTGTTGCCATTATATTAACGAGTCAGGAGAGGTTGAGGAGAGTGTGGAGAAAATACATCAGGTAGTTGCAAACATTCGAAAGACCTATACTGCCCAAGGTGACTTGTGGAAGTGGCTAACCTCGTGGCTTCCTGATCCCCAGTGCATAAAAACCATTTTTGTTGTAATTTATTTAGTGATATTGATATGTGTAATAATTCTGATATGTATACCATATGTTGTAAACCTGGGACAAAGGGTGTTAGAAAAATCAATAGAAAGAAAGGCTTCAGCTTTTGCTCTGACTACCTGGGAGTACCAACCATGAGGTAATGCAACAGTCGCAAGGATTGTGCATTAAAGGGGGGAATGAGGTAGTGTGTTGAAAACCATCTAAAACTGCAGTACCCACATAAGTGCTGTAAGAATTGATCAGCCAATCAGATAAAGACATGGGTAAGAGTTAGATAGGTTGTGTTATGTGAAGGTTCTGGAACAATGACCATATAAGGAAATTATTGTTGATGTTTGTTTGTGCCTGAGTATAAACGGCAATGTTGTACACTTGGGTGGGGCTCTCAGACTTTGTGGAATGATCCCGCTGAGACCCTGCTAGCAGTTCAATAAAGTCCTGCTTTCTCTCAACTGTGGGTCTCAATTCCAGACTTGATTACTGTTACACACGTGCTAGCCCAAAATTGCTCAAAAAACACAGGAAGTGCAAACTACTTCTAGGTAGCAGTTTGGTTGGAAAACAGCTGTGAAAATTAGCCCCTGCTCCCATCATAGTTGCCCACAGCTGCTATAGGGTGTACTGTTTTGTTTTCTCCAACCTAAATTGGGACTCTTGGATGATTAAAATATTCTCACCCAAGTTGGACAAATATTTTCAAAACTGTGAGTTGTTTGGCCACCCCAGAGTAATGAAAAGGCAAATGGTTACCAGAGTTGTAGTTGTGGGGGGAGCTTGCCCCCAAATAAGAATTCGTCACCTCCTCCTTCAGTTTCCAAATTTCTAATGTGTCAGAGGGTGAGAAATTGAAAATAGTTCACACCTAGAACTTTCTGTTTGTTGTGTTCTCAAGCTTTTAGTAACTTTACTTGTCACTTTTCTTTGAATGCCTAATCTGTATTTCTACGTGATCAACTGAAGGTTAAAGTTACTGGGATGCTAGACGTTTGGGGACTGAATGAAAATATCTTTGGGGAGCAGAATTCTTATGCAGGGAGCAATGCCCTCATTTTGCCCCCCCCCACTCCACTTTAGAATTGATAGTTAGGCATCTGACATTATGTCACAAAGAAACATGTGACACCTCCCCCAACATGTATAGTTTTATGAACCAAGAGGACAGCATTAATGCATTCAATTCTTTTCAATAAGTCTTGTGAAAATCAAGCTTATCGGGAAGATGGAACTAATAAGTTTTAATAAACACCCTAAACCTATAGAAACACAAAGAGAAAGAGAAGTATGGTGAATTCAGTATATATTTTGGGTTAAAAGACAATATGTTCTTAGAAACTCATGGAGAATGCTTCAGCTGTGAGACTGCTTTGTATTGCTTTCTTTCCCTTTTATGTCTGAATCTTAATCTTTTCAATTTGGGGGAGGGGTGTAATGATTGTATTTGAAGGGAATCACCACATTTTGTACCATCTCACACTGAATAGACAGTTGAAGTAAAAGGTGCCAGCTCTTTTTCTACCATGCTGGCGTCCTAGCAGAGTGCAATTATCTTTGGAGGTTACCTGAAATGAACATAAAAGACGGACTGGGGAACTGTCATTTGAAGGGTTTTTATTGGAGATCTATGGAATAACCTCTTGCTAACAGTGAGGAGGTTGCTTTTGCGATTGGAAAAGGATTCCCTGTGACTTGAATTCCTGTGGCTGTGGTTCTTTCCACACCAGAACTAAGGAGGTACAATAGTTTCATCCAAGGTGGGGCTGCTAAAAGTCAATACTTCTCCCATCTATTTGATCTCTGATCAATGTGGCCTCTGATGAACTGAACCATCTGTGCTGAAGTGCATCCTGCTGTACCAAATCTACAGGCCTCCATTTGTATAGGTTCATATTGATTATATCTTAGAGCTTAAAAAGCACTCAGTTCTCCTTACGAGTCAATGTTTAAAAGCCATAAATATGTATATATAAGGTGAAATCTTTGTTGTTGTTAACTGCCATCAAGTTAACTTTGACCTATAGTGTTCCTTTGAATGAGAGACACCCCCCCCCGCAAGTCACCCTATCAGCAACAGCCTTTCTCAGATCTTGTACATTCAGGACAGTGGTTTCCTTGATGGAGTCTGTCCATTTGGAATGTGATCTCTCTCTTTTCCTATTGCCTTCTACCTTACCAAGTATTCTTATCTAGTGAGTCAGGTCTTCTCAGGATATTTCCAAAGTAGAACAGGCACACTTTAGTTATCTTGGCTTCTTGATTTGCTCTAGGACTCATTCATTTGGTGTTGTTTTGTTTTTTTTAGCAGTCCAGGGTATCTGTTGAACTCTTCTCCAGCAACATATGTCAAATGAATTGATTTTCTTCCCATTAGCTTTCTTCACCATCAGCTTTCACAAGTGTGAAGGAAGGGAAGGCAGAAGAAGTGCAGTTGGGCAACCAAAAAGGAGATGAGAAGTGGGACTTAGAAGTGGATCATGGGGTGGGAACTAAGAGGGCAGAGGAGGTGCTGCTGGAGGAGGAGAAGGGAAAAGACGAGAAGTGAGATTCAGAGATGGATCGTAGTGTGAGAAGTAAAGGAAGGTAGAACAGCTGCTTCTGAACAAGGAGAAAGGGGAAAGATAGGAAGTGGAGCTTAGAGGTGTATCTTGTAGGGGGAAGTAAGAGAAGGCAGAGGAGGAGTTGTTGGAGGATGAAAAAAAGGAAAAGATGAGAAGTAGGGCTCAGAGATGGATTGTGGGGTGGGAAGAAAGGGAAGGCAGAAGAGATGCCACTGGAGGATGAGAAAGGGGAGACAATGGGAAGTGGAGCTTAGAGGTGAATCTTGGATTGGGAAGTAAGGCAAGGCAGAAGGGGGGCTGCTGGAGGACAAGAAAAAAAGTGGAGCTTGGGTGGATTGCAGTTTATAAAACAAGAGACGATAGAGGAACTGCTTGGATGAGATAAAGAGGGAAGCAATGGGAAGTGGGGCTTAGAGGTGCATCTTGGGGTGGGAAGCAAGAGAAGGCAGAGGAGATGCTGCTGGACAAGCAAAAAGAGGATAGAAAGTGGGGCTTAGAGATGGATCTTGGTGTGTAAAGTAAGAGAAGGCAGAGGAGGTGCTACTGGAGGAAGTAACAGTGGGAAAGAACAGAAGTTGAGCTTAGAGGTGGATTCCCAGGTGTTCAGTCAGCAACGGCAGAAGAAGTGCTGTTGGAGGAAGAGAAAGGGGAAGATATGGGAAGCGGGGTTCGGAGGTAGATTGTGAGGCAGAAAGTAAGAGAAGAACCGCGAGGGGTTGTTGGAAGATAGAATTCCGTGAGGGGAGGGGGAGAGGAGCTGGATCAGCCACCATTACAGTGAGTGACTGGATGGTGCTAGGAGGCAAATGGGCTTTTAAAGTCTTATTCAAGATTTTTCCAGTTTTGTGAGCATCTACTGCTCCTAATTCTGGTGAAAAAGGGCTGACTATAATTTATAAAGCATAAGCTGATTTTCTTCTGAAATTCTTTGGGATGCTCCATCATCCAGTGTATATTTGCAATATTATCCGTAGTACCTCTTCCTCTCTTTAATAAGCATGGACATCTGGAATTTCTTGCTCCATTTATTGTAAAAGCCTTTGTTGTAGAATTTTGGGTATCACATTGCTTGCATGGGAGAGTTATGCATTGGCCCTGTGGTTACTGCAATCCCAGGTGTCCGCTTTTTCAGGCATTGGAATGCATATTGAGCGTTTCGAATTTGTGAGCCATTCTTTCATTTTCCATAGTTGTTGACAGATTTTATTTAGAACTTGAGTAAATTCTATCTCTGTAACTTGAAGCAGCTCTATTAGTATGTCATCTGTCCTGGTTATTTTTTTTCTTCCAAATGGGCTGAATGCTGCTTTCACTTTACTTTCTAAAATTGTAGGTTCATCTGCATTTTGTTCTTTCTTGAATAAATCTGTCATCTTTCCATCTCTTTTATGTGGTTCTTCAGTGTATTTTTTTGCTATTGTCGTTTTGTTTGTTCTTGGTCATGTAAGCTGTTCCCCTGCTGATTATACAGCAGAGCATCACCATTCTTGGTTTAAATTTCCCTTTGATTTCTTGGATCTTGTAGAAGAGCTATGTATTGTCCTGTTCATGTCTCTGTGTTGTGGCTGTTGGGAACGGACCTGTCTGGGTCCTGGGATGGAGGCATGACAGGTTGGTTTTGTGTTCTTCTTCAGCTTTACTCTAGTTTTTTATATTAGCAGTCCATGGTTGGTGCCATAATCTGCTCCTGCTCTTGTTTTTGCAGAGCTTCTTCATCTTCTGCTTCCAATTATGTACTTATTTGGTTTCTGTATTAGCCATCAGGTGTTGTCCCTGTATACAGTCACCTCTTGAGTTGCTTGAAGAATATGCTTGCAATGAACAATCTCTTGGCCTTGCAAAGTTCAACCAGTTGCCTCATGCTTCATTTCTTGGTGCTAGGTCATGTTTTCCTACAGTCTTTGATTCTGCTCTGTTCCTTATTTTTGCATTCCAATCACCTATGATTAACAAGAAGCTGTGTTTTGTGTGTGAACAATTTTCTCCTGGACTCCAGCACAGAATCTTTCAGTTTCTCCTCCTTCTGCTTCATAAATTTGGGTTATAGTTACGTCGATGGGTTGGAGCATAAACTTGGATTATGGTTACATTTATTTCCCTCAAGTCTTATTGATATCATTTGGCCAGATTCTCCATTATATCTTTTGACTGCTTTTGCTACATCTCTCCTCACTATTAATGCCACCTCATTTCTTCGTAGATTGTTGTGTCCTGACTAAAACCCTATATAATTATTTGACTCAAAATGTTCCATTCTTGTCCAGTTTAGCTCACTCTCTGCAAGTATTGCAGTGATTGTATGTTCATTTCTTGTTTTACTGTGTCTGACATCCTCTATCCATGCTGTTTCAATAATACGTGTTGTGTAGCCTCAGACTTCATGTCTGAGCATGTCAACTGCTGATTGTCCTTTTGGCTTGAGTCCAGTTGCATCATTAGTCACTGTTACTCTTCTGGAACTATATCTTGTTTTATTTAGGACCATCTGATCATAGGTTTTATTTTGTGTGTGTGTGTATGATAAATGACATGATCCTTCTGTACTGTACTAACAAGTGTTAGGTATCGTGCCACAGCCATTGTTTCTGAGAGATCCTCTGCACAGTGTTCCTACCGGCAGCATTGCTGCCATCAGCACAGCCTCTTGTCTCACAGGAGCATGCAATCCCATCACGGGGAAAGGTAGTACCATCGGTGGGAGATGAATTTTACTGTGTAAGAATTCTGGGTTGATAATAGTATGTCTGTGATTGCTAATTTGAACTAATCTAACTGTGGCAAGGGTTCATAAAGCTGCAAAGCTAATAGGTGTTATGTTTGTCCTTTATCCTTGCTCATTATAACATCAGTGTAAACAGAGATTTGTGTGCTCTTAATAGAGAATGGTAATCAGCTTTCTAAAAACAATACTTTCCAACTTAATGTGAAAATATTCAAGGGCTGCTTTTCATAGAAATAAATCAAAGGTACAAAGCAAGATACAACCCCCCATGAAAGATCTTTATACATAATCCTGACACTGATGTACCCAGTTTTTTGTTCAGAGGGATTGGAATGAGATTAACGAAAATCACATAGCTTCATTTGCTTTCTCACAACAAACACATTCTTAGGAGGAATGTCAAAAGAGTGGAAGTCAGTATATGGTATCCCTTTCCACAGAACTGAAAAGCAGAATGAGCTATTGAATAGGCTTTTCCTTGGATGCATGTGCCCTGTGTAGAAGCAGGATATCCTCATGGATTAAAGCTTCCATTTCATTTATATTTATTAATTTCTACTCAGACTCCTTCTGCCTACTCCTGCTCGTCCAGCTACTTCACTTAATCCAATATACCTAGTTACAGAGTATTCAAATGACAGAGTGGGGTGGGGGCTTCATGCCATGAGACTTGTTACCTATCAAAGCCGGAAGGTTAAGCCTCTGAGCTTACTTCTCATAGTAAAGGTGACTGTGAGGCAGGGCATACTTGGAAAATCAATACAACCCTCCTCTTTGAATGCCATGATCGCAACATGTTCTGTGGTGCAAGTAGCAACAATGGTATCTCCATGGTAGGCATTCCTCTTTGGCATGGGCCTTGTGCAATTGGATGGAGGCGTCAGCCATATCGTGGTCTTTCTCCTCCAGAATGGGTCTGACTGAGGCAGGAGGAAGCCAGATGAGATAGTTGAGTAATAGTACTTCTTTCAGTTTCTTCTTCTTCCTCCTCCTATATATTACTGGCATATCTTTTGTCTCCAGGTCACAAAAATAGGATGATCCATCTCATGTCACCCTTTAGCAGCTCATTTTTCATTGAACTAGTAACAACAGGAGACGAGACTAATCATTTAGTGGCGTTGTTCTTGTTATGTGCCTTTCAAGTCAACTCCAATTTATGGCAACCCTAGCATAGGGTTTGCAAGATTTATTCAGAGGAGGTTTGCTATTACTTCCTCTTAGGATGAGAGAGTGTGACTTGTCATCACAGTTAGTTTCTGTGGCTCAGCAAGGGAGCCAATTTTATAAACAAATTTCTCTCTCTCTCTGGAAATGGGATAAAGGAGTTTTAGCAAAAGGCGTGCTTTCAGGTTCTTCCCACTGTATCCTTTCCTTTGAACCAGGTGCAGAGGATTGAAACCAGGGTTATATCCATGCAGGGCTTTCAAGACAACAGACCACATAAAAGGTATGGCTGCCTTACCATTGGGTGTTTAGGATGGTTTGGTGCTGTGGTAGGGAATAGACAGATACAGGAGGCTAGGCATGCCCCCTCCCTGCTCTCCTTTCACAGGTAGGTGAAAACCTTTCTCTTCAAACAGGCTTTTATGTAAATTGGGTAGCTTTATTTATTATCTGTTTATTTATTATCTTATTATCTGTTGTAATTATCCTTTTAAGTATTTTAATGATTTTATATCCGTTTTTTTTAACTGTTTTAAATGTATGTAATTCTTTTAATGTTTTTTAATGCATATTTATTATTGGAAGCTGCCTTGGGTCCCAATTCCAGGAGAAAGGCGGCCTAGAAATACAGTAAATAAATGCATATATACATACCTGCCTGGTATGTTGGGAGTGCATCTGGGAGACCAAAAGGCTCAGGACGTTTGGTTATGCTAGGAAACAAAGGGAAGCATAATTGGGCCGGAGTATTCTGTACCAGTCCTACACAAAGTGTTTCTTTTGAAGAAACTCATCCTTAAGAGCATATTTTTAGTGGCTGCAATGTTTGCTAGGAAATTGCCTAGACTGGGGATGTTGTTCTCATATTCTGTGTGTTTTTCATAGCAATAACATCCCCCTGAGATGAAATTTAATCCAGTAGAGGAGGGATTGTATAATAGCAACTGCTCTACTATTCCACAATTCTGCCTATAAGGAAAGATGCAAATAATCTTCTTTCATTTATCAGTAATTTACAACATAGATTAGCAATGTGCAGCCTGTAGACCACATGGAATTCTTTGAATCTCTTTTTGTTTTGTGATCTTACAGCCATGTCCTGATCTGTTGGGGAATCAGCTGCCTTCACCACAGTGCTTGTTACTGAAAATTTATCTTTTGTGACAGAAGGGAAGGATACCGTCTGTCCTGAGTTTCACAGTACACAGTATGCTGTCGGTCAAGGGGATACTGTAGAACTGTTTTGCACCGTAGAGCCACTGTAGTGGTTCCTAAATTATGGTGGAATGTAGAGGAGTAGCGGAAGAAGAAAAAGGTATTGCTCAAGGTTTGTAGGAGAGACAGTCTGGTCCCTCAACAAGATAAAGTCCCCTCAATCCTGTTTTACAGTATTCACAGCTGTACATAATCCAAGTGTGGTGCAAGCATTTACAAGACACCTCCCTGTGATGAGTTTCTATAGACAATCAACTTACTGTAAGGAATCAAGTTGCTATTAAGAGGAAAGGTCAACAGTTAGCATCGAGCTCTTTATTCATACAGAAGAATCAGAGTTATTGGCAGGCAGCTTTATAACTGCAACGGGTCTAATGTCTGGTGAAATGATGCCTGATGCCAGAGAACCTCCACATACTTTTGGTGATGTTTTTCTGTGTAGTTTTTGTTTCTCACTGTCTGATTGTCAGGCAAGGTCCCCAAGCTTGGATTTTACTAGAAGTCCTTTCCCCTGCCCCCTCCTGGAGATTATACACCTAAAAGAGAAAGAACAAGTAATACTGAATAGCCACTGGAAATGCTACAAATTGATTTGACTTAAGAAAACTAGACATCTCAGGGGTAAACTGGTTGTGACAGAAAACATTTCATTAGAAGCTGTCTTACTTAAAAAATAATTAATAACACTAGGTTCAGAGCAGGACCTAATTTTTATGAGCATTTGGAGGGTATTTTTTCCTCCCCAATTGCAGTTCCCTTTCAAATGCAGCTGTTAACAGTCATTTGTACTAATGGGAACTCACTGTCTCCATCTCCTGATTGACATTCATGATCAGGTAGGTTGGGAGGGATTTTTCCTCTGTATTGCAGCTTATGAAGGAAGGGTTAAGTTTCCTTGCATACCTGTAATTATAATGAAACTATTTCATCTTATACTGTACTTACTATAAAAAACAAACCTGACATGGTTTCTGATGGTATATTTAGGATCACATGTAGTTTGTCCCTCAGTAATGCGCATGTAGTACAAATATAAGTTTCAAGTATTGGTAAGTTTAAGCATCCCAATTCGCTATTAGTAGGCAAAACAAAACTTTACTCAATCGGAGGTGAATCAGCCATTAGAACATGCAACCCTCCAATTATTGTTGGATTGTAATTCCCAGCAGTCCTAGCCAACATTGCTATTAGAGGAAGTTGTAGTTCAACAACATCTGAAGCGTTGCATGTTTCTTCATCTTGGTGTGAAAATAAGCTGTCTTTGCTCAACTTTTTTTTTTTTTTGAATTCTTGTGTTCTTTCAAGGTTAGTAGGTTGTGTGAATGTCACAGGAATGTATGTGGAAAGTATAGAAGGCCAGCTAGATGAGCGGAGGCATAAGGCTCTGATTACATGCCTTCCATATTTCACTTTATAGTGTATGTATCTTGTGATAGGCATTTGTGTTACTTGATTTAGCAGCCCACTTTCTGCAGTGAAAAAGCCCACTCGCCTGGGATATAGAGTAACTGTTGTGAATTTTAGTCTTTTCTTGGTATATTTGGAAACTGTTGTGTGATCTATCTAATATACTGCAGTAAAAGAAACCCCAGACGTGTCATGCTTTTAGAAAGGATAGAAGCATGTAATGAGATGACTAATTAGACTGCTAATGAGCGTAAAGAGTAATTAAAATATTTTCATTTTTGCTAGTGCCAGACTCTGAAATGTTTTAAGTCTCAAAGGGCTGGAATCTAAATCCATTATGAGTTATTTTGAAGCATTTGGTGTATGATGAACTAATTCATAGTCATTACTGTTCAGGGGGAAATCAGCATTTACCAACAGTCTGTATTGGGAGGTGGCTGGGGGACTTTTTAAAAAATCATTCTTGAGAACTCTGAATACTTTCACAGTTCTGTTTAGCTTAATCAGTAGTACTTCCTTATGTGAGGGTCAAACTAAGCATGACTTCAAAGACTCAGCTGTGTCCTTAAAGCATCATGTAGTTTGACTCTCATATTCCTTTTCCTAGAGTACAAGTGGTGTCAGAACCTCAGCTTTCCACTTGTACTCTTTACTCATTGTCATTAAAGAGTAGCAGGCTGAAAAAACATAAAAGAAACTAGTCTGAGTATCTGTTTTTATTGATATCGCATATTATGTAGGCTTTGTAGTGTATGCCAGGGAAAAGATAGGAGTAAGATGTGATACATCCCTGACCCTGTAGAGCAAAGGGGGACAACATCCAGGGGCTGTGAGGGTCACATCCAGCTTGGAACCTCTGGAAGGCTGCATACAGCTCATTTTCACCTTATGGGGTGCCAAGAAGAAGGAGGAGGAGGAAGAGAGGGAAAGAAAATAAAAAGAACTAACCAAAAGTGTGTCACCCCTCACCCCAGTTACCTCCCCATCTTCTATAATCAATAAGTGGGCCCAGAGAGTCTCATGTTTTGTATTCAAACTGAAATTGTTCTGCTCGGCAGATGACTCTATATAATAAGTCAGCATCTTCTTTCCATACCACTTCTTACTCACCTTTCTTATTTCTGTGGAACCACAACCTGTCAAGTATGCAAACATTGGGGCAGAATGACTACTTGGTGAGAGTTTTAGCAGATGGTATTAAGAACCACAGAGAAGCCTATCCTCTCAGACTGTCAAATGTAAGGAGGCAGTCTATATGGAAGAGAAATACCTCACCTTGAGTAAGTCATGCTCTCCTAGCTTGAGAGGAAGACAATGACAACACTTCCTCTGAACAAATTCTTGCCAAGAAAACCCCATGATAGTTTCTTCTTAGGGTTGCCATAAGTTGGAAACATCTTGAAGGCATGTAAGAACAACAACTTTGCTTCTGCAGCACCTCATGCCTATAGAATTTGTTTTAAACTTTTTCTTAAAATGAAAGTATAATTTAGTTGTGTTTTAACTTTTGTAGTAAGTTTTAACAATGCTGTGTTTTAAAAATGGTGTATGCCACCTTGCATCCCATGCTGGAAGAAAGGCAGGATATAAATTAAGTAAATATACAAATAAGTAGTCAGGAAGAAGAAATAATTAATAGAATTGTATAAATTTTGGATTATCATTTCAGTACTTCAGGCTATTCAAAGAACTTATGCTATAATCAACTTCTGCTATTCTGAGTATTCATCAAAGGCACTGATACTTCTCCATCCACTGATTTTATGAAAATTCTTGCTGATATGTGGCAGACATGCTGTGTGAAATGTTATGGATATCTAATTTGTATGCAGTGTCACTGGTAAATAGCCATACTGAAGCAGTTAGTCTCTGCACTTCTGCCATTTACCATACAAAAGAAGTCAAAGAGCAATGATTTAGAAGGGATGGAGGAAGAAAACTCTGACTTTTCATTCATCTTAAATCTATAGGCATGAGGTGCAGCAGAAAATTAGCTCATTCTTCAAAACCAGGGAGAGAGATTCAGTTGTTTAATATCCAGAAAATGATGAGGTACAGAAAATTGTGTGCCAGGGAAGGAATCAAAAACATTTGGTGTGTTCCATCTTGCAAGCAAACTGAGCCAGATGAAAGGAGAGAAGGTGAAAAGCTGCTGAAGGCTAAGTCTGCACATGAAGGCCCACTTACTTTTCTCTACTCCAACACAGAACCCATCTACTATACAAAGGATATGTCTTTATTTGACAGGAATGAACAGGTGTAACAGGCTTCTTGCTTTTACCTTCTGACAACAGTGCTGACTCAGATCTTTTCCTATAAGCTGAAAAATTATTGTGCTGTTGCTCTCTGATTAAACTCTCCCATTATTTTGCCTTTCTCCTGCAGTATATTTCTGTGGCTAGTGGCTTCCTCCTCTTGAAGCTCAAGTTTGTCCATTGTTTTTGTGCTTGTTATTTGTGGCAAGGGGGAGGGGACCCTCACGTCTTGATTAGGGAAACAACTGTCTTATGATTGAATCTGAGCCAGAAGGAGAATCCTCGCTGCTCCTTCACCCAGTGATTTGCTTGTTTTGAACAAATGTCCCTATGTAGTGATAGAAAACCACTCATGGGACTGGTTTGGAACATCATAGTTCAGTGTATGTGTGTGTATATGCCTTCAAGATGCCTGTTGGCTTGTGGTGACCCCATTAATTTCGTAGAGCTTTCTTAGGCAAGGAATACTCAGTGACCACTCAAAATTGCAGCACAATCTCCTTGTGCTCAGGATTGCCAAAGCACCATTCAGCTGTTGCTCATATTTGGCTGTCATTCAAAGCCAAGAGTGGGAAATGTTTTTAAGGTGAGAAGTCAGACCACCATGCTTCTGCCTGAGGTAGGCAGGAAGATGTCAAGAGATCATGGCCATACTTTTGATGTCATGGGGTCCCTAATGAGTACATGAGCATTTCTCTAGCTAGCACTCTTGTCAGGAATCAAGTATCTTTCTCACATCACCTCCCCTATGTGGATGAAATAGAGGGACAGCAAAGTACATTAAGCACATTTAGACGGTTTTCAGAATTCTGGCTGAGTACACCCAGCTGGGTTCCCCCCCATGCCTTCACCAAACAGGGAAAGTGAGGATAGACAGAAGTCACTAAATTACAGATTCTCTTAGGAGTGAATTGAACTTTCTTCCACTGAAATAAATATACTGTTAAAATGCTTTTGCTTTGCCTAGTTTTTGCCCAGTGCAAATAATCACTGGAGTTAATTTTGAGTGTAGGCAATTTGAGGATCAAACTGTACCTTATGTTAATTGCATAGCATGCTGTTCCTATCCATCCATCCATCCACCCATCCATCCATCTATGCTCTTCACTGTAAAGCAAAGTGGAAAACAGCATGTGGGCTGTATGTGGCATATACCAGGGGTCACCACAAACCTTCCCCCCAACCCCGGGAAGATGGATTGAACTTCTGGTAGCCCCAGGAAGCACAGTTCACTTTTAAAACACTCCCATGTTTTGATAGCCTTTAAAACAACCCCCATACCTTTACCCTTTTGTTGTTGTTGCTCTGCACAATCAGGCCAGCCTTGACTTTTAACAACATATGAATGAGAGCCCTCCATGAGATCCTGTTATTAACAGCCCTGCTCAGCTCTTGCACTCTCAGAGCTTTCTTTATTGAGTCAATCCATCCATAGTATAGTCTTCCTCCTTTCCTTCAACTTTCCTGAGCCATATTGTCTTTTCCAGTGAGTCATGTTGTCTCATGATACATTCAAAGTACAATAGCGTAGCTGGCTTCTAATGAGAAGCTGTCTTTTTGACTGTCCATAGTGTCCATAAAACTTTCTTCTAGAACCATATCTCAAATAAGTTGATTTTTTTCTGTGAAACATCTTCACTCCTATGCCTAATGAAGGGTAGGTTAAATTTGATAGTGGCCTTCTGTCACCTGTGGCTTCAGCAGGAGGTAGTAAAGTGTTCTATAGCAGATCCTGAGATATAAAATCAGCCCACAGAAAGGACTGAAACTGCTCACTTCTGTGCTACAGTGAGTGAATGTTACCCTGATCTAGAAAGCCAGCTGCTTTCCTCACAGGTTCCAGAACCTGTGTACCATGAGAGAAAAAGAAAAAAAGAAAACAGCTATACTAGAACCAGGTGAGGAGGGGCTTCCCTCTTTTTAAAATTGCTGTGGATAGGCATATGGAGGAGTTTCAAAAGGAAAGTGTGTTGTAACCACGATGCAGTAAGGTCCATAAGCTGAATCATTTCGTTTTTTTAAGTATGTGTGAATTTATGTCATTTGCTTGTAAAGGAGAAAATAAAAAAGATATACTCAAGAATATTGTCCAAGTGGAGCTATCTGTCCCTGGTTCTGAGTGACCTGGAGTCTGTTGAGAGAAACCCCTCAACATGTGTGTGGGCTTGGGTCTTGTGATGTGTCTCTATAATAGGCTTCTTTTTCTGATAATGACAATTTTTAATGAACATGACATTGTGACAGAACTGCCTCTGATACTGAGGGATGGATATTCTGTTCAGTCCATGAGCATAAAATGAAAGGCACATGACTGTTTAAGTTTTCAGAACTGCAGATTTTAATTGGTTGATAACAAATCAACTAAAGCTTTCATTGCAGATTGGAATTCTCTTTCTGATTTGTCAGTGCAACAAAGAACAAGGCTTTGGAAGGGGATGCTATTATGCAAAATGCATAGATGTGCTGGCTTTATCTTCCATGTAGTGATGACAAAAAGGCATGCACACAGCTTTTTCTTTTGCTTTTTAACTGCAGCTAGAAAATTGTTTGTCTTCTGTGAGGGAAATTTTCATAGCTTTTTCAGAGAGTGCACTATTGAGATCTTCATCATGTGCTTGCTTGGTCTTTGTCACACACCATCAGCTATGCTACTCAGGGCTGATGAGAATTCAGTCCAACAACATTTAGAGGGCCACACTTTTCTTGCGTTTGCTTAGTTTGTTTCTGACTTGCAGTTCTTCCCTTTGACCAGGATCCTTTCAAGCCACCATTGCTGAAGCTTCATAACATAGATGCCGTTAAATTTAATTGAGCAAATAGTTCCGAGTTGTACACATTTAAGATTTCATACATTTTTTTTTGATTGACAACCCTACAAAGTTCGTTCTGGAGAAACAGGATTTGAGGGAATTAAGGAAAATATTCTGTGGTCTGAAAAATATTTCATATTCACAAATCCAGCCTTAAGAACATGTGCTGGGACAGAAGGCTTATGCTGTGGGAGGGGTCTTGTAAAGTGGTGATCTTCGCCAAGTACCCAGAATGCAGAGGTAAATTCAAGAATTAGTACAAGGCTCAATAGAGTACTGTTGTTAGTTTTTTTAGTGTACAGGTTGCAAACTTGTATCTCCAGGGAGACAGATGGAGTGAAGCCTGGGATTCAAGATGAAAAATTTGGATTAGAATTGTACTCATATTGTACTCATATAGAACTGTACTCATATTGGAATCAAAGGCATGCTAAAATAAAAATGGGTGTCCGTTTCTTTTTTAAGGATGACATAGAATATTTGGTGGCTGTAGAGGAGTTCTTTCCATAGAGAAACTTCTGTGGCCGTTTCAGAGATTAAAACTATTTGGGGTAGATCAGGGAGGAAAACTCTGCAGAGGAGCGAGTTCTTGTAATTAGTCCACGTAGGAGGAAAAGAAACACAGTTGAGGCAGAGAAAAGGTTACCTGAAGCTTCCTGCCAAACAGGTGCATTCATTTTGGCATGAAAAGTTTCTCTCTCAGCTGGCTGTTTTTATGTCTTGAAGCAGGGCTGGGGAATCTGTGGTGGAGCCTTCCAGACCTCAGCAGTGCCTTGGCCAAGTGTGAGGTTATGGAAGCAGTTTCATCAATATCTGGAGAGCTGTAAGGCTCCAAGTCAAGTCTTAAAGCAAACTCCTACACACTTTAGATCATTCACCAATATTTGAGTGTATCCATCAAACCACTGCAATGACAAGTGGCCCAGAGCACCTTCACCCAAAGTTATTTATATCTTCAATGACAGTTACATGAAGTAAAATTATATACAGTTTGCTGTGTGAGGCAAGTGAACGTCTTTCTTTGCACATACATTGGAATGAAGACTACACTTGGCAGTAGGTTACTTCCATATATATCCACACTAAAAGAGACTATTTATCACACATTATGAAGCACAATATGGCTCTTCTGTGTGGCAGTGGAAGCCTTCTAGAAAAACGCTGTCTGTCCAAAGCAGCTCAGCTCTCATTTTAAAGCAAACCGATATCCTGACTGTGGCTGATCTATATATTAAGATACCTATCTGAAACATTCTAGATCAGTTGAGGAGGCTTTGGTTATGATAACCTAGGTCTTGAGTAGTTTACTCTTAAGTGATTTGCCCAGGAGCAAATAATTTTGTTGGCTTGCTAGTCTGAAAAAGAAGGGTAGAATGTCAGCATAGATACTATTTTGAAGCAGAGAAGCATTGCTTCTAGAGCAGTGGTTCTTAACCTTTTCTTTACCAGGGAACCCCTAGTAAAGAATGGGAATTCAAACCTGGGTCTCCAGAGTCATAGTTTGGGCATATGCACACTCCTGCTCATCAGGGATGCAACAGCAAGGTGTGTGTTTACTGTGGGACATTGTGGCAAGCCTATGTACACACCTAAACTGATTCCTTGTTTGTAAATGGCACCCACATACTCCCCACTGCTGCTGCTGGTGTCAGATGTCTAGCAGGAGGGCTCTGTGGACCCCAGGTTAAGAACCTATTCTAGAGCATAAGGTTTTTGTCTTATGATGGTGTGCAATTCAGTGACATTACAAGGAAACACAATTAGTGTGTCCTAAGTTGAGCATATAACTAAGGGAGGAGCCCATCAGACTTAGCATCAGATGTGGAAAAAGAGATTATTACAAGGAAGCACAATTAGTGTGTCCTAAGTTGAGCATATAACTAAGGGAGAAGCCCATCAGACTTAGCATCAGATGTGGAAAAAGAGATCATTATGCTTTGTTGCTATTTATGCAGGTCTCCTTTTTGCCTGTTTTGTTAAGCAGCCTTTGGGAAACAATATTCAGTTACATTGATAATAGACTGAAAATGATTAATAGGAGATTCAGTCAACTGATCACTAAGCGCAGATTTATTATCCAACTTTTTCAAAAAATGATAGGTAGCTGTGAAGGTTGTCAACTTGATCAGAGCAGTTTTCCCAGTTAAAATTCCCTTTGCTGCTAGCCCCAGTCTATAAGATCATTGTTTTTTTAACCTCGTTTATTGTTTTTTGAATACTTACTAGCCATTGTCTCCTGAGTATGGCTAATGGCTATCAATCCTAGGTGGTATTGCTGATGAGCTCCCCACATCTCAAAATATTGTTTTGAGAACACTTCCAAAAGATAATGTATAGCAGACTCTCCATTCTCTTGCAAAGAGATTATGTGACATTAAAATATGTGGGCAGGATAGGTTTAAATATTCTGTCAGGCAGAGCACAGTCATATGTTCTTTGTTTATGAAGGAGGCCTTTACCAGAATCTCATGAATACCAAACACTTCTTCTACTTACTTCTAGCATGGCAGGAATGAAAGGTCATGCTTGATGTAGCTTGTAGAGAATCAATAACTTTTATAAGTGCTAAGCCCCACCAAAACTAATTATTTTTGTGGTCCAGCAATACATTAGTGCTGCATTAGGAAGCTGGCATAGGCAATAAAATCCATCAAGGTCACTATACAGAGAGGAGGAGAGCAGTTTGCTTTGAGATAAGGATCCTCCTACTCTTATAGACAGGGTCTGAAATTTGCTCTATGTCTGTATTTTCTTAAAAGTAAGTGAACGAATGATTCCTGTTGCTTTCTTGGAAGGATGCCTGCCTTGCAGCAGACAGTGAAGTCTTTCATTCATATGGTCACTATAGATCAAAGTGGACTTGACCGCAGTTAACAAAACAACAAAAGTTTTTCTAAAACTTCCTATACATACTATTCCCAATCTTAACTGACTGGGAGAAGAAAGAGTGGTTTTACAGTGAAGCATTTGTTCTTAGTATAGGGAGAGTTGTTCCTGCAATCCCAGTTTTGGTAGGAGTATGGAAAATTTATAGCAGTTATCTAGGTTAGAGAGTCCCAGAGTCATCTTTCTAGCCTGCTGTATTTGGAAGTGGACCAAATAAGACCATTGAATGACCACTGAAGACCATCTTTTGCATGGTAAATGGTTTTTGTGTCAAATGTTCAGTATTTTAGCTTAGTTGTACATACTCTGGGAAGGGCACAAGTAATGTGCTTCCTGTTTCTGCTTGTAACAGATTTGAGCCGTTCAACCCAACCAATAAGGCCAAAATTCATCCTTAAGTATGTTATCCTCTCATGACCACTGTAAAACTTTATAGTAAGCCTCATTAATTCCATTTATTAGAATAAATGACAAAGCCAGAATAACTGATAACCCCTTTCTTGTTAAACGAGGACAGCTGTTTGTTTTAGAACTGTTTTTACTTGACACTTTTCATTATGAGACACTGTATTTTTCTTTTTGGTTGCTGTATTAATGAACACTTCTTAAAATAAAGAAAGCTTTAAAAAACTGATTCAGGAAACATTCTTAGCTAGCTGAAGAGTGAAATAGATTCCGAAGGTTCAGTATGTAAAATGTCTGCAGAGTTCAACAGCTTGAAATCGTAGAAAAGACTGACATAAAATACAGTGTTTTGTGGGCAATAGATGTGGTCAATCATCTTATTTCATTCAGCCCATAGGCCTAGCTGATGGTTCTGTGGAGTTTGCTGTAGCTGCTACTCAGGAACTCTTGTAAAAGAGCACACTAGAAGAGGATATTTTGCTTTCTTATCCAAATGGTAGACAAACGGTAGACATATATGTATATTTCATTCTTCTTCGTACAAAATGATAACAAGGTGATAGCAGATAGAGCAGATTGTTAACAATTAAACCCCTGTGATAGAGTCCTCCTTAGGATCACCATACAGCAGAAATGACTTGGAGGATACATCAACAAGAAAGAAATCCTGCCTGTCCTGATTGCTGACATGTAACTGGGAGGGACGCAGTTGAAATCAGTCTTAATATGGTCTTTCAACTGAACAGTTTCCAGTAGTACAATTGACAAAACCCCAAGAGATAGTATTTTTATATGCCTGTGTCCCTGATAAGTAGGGTTTCCTATGTAGTATGAAACAGCAAAGAATTTTCAGTCTTTGCAGTACTAAAAGCCACAAGTGCAGGCTTTTAGCTCAGTACTGTTTTTTTAAAGAAACTTACACAGCTTTGGATGCTGGCAAGCCATATCTAGTTTCTGATTAGTGGGAGCAGAATATAAACTCTGCTCATTGTGTGGTTGTTACTTGAAACTGCAGCCATCAAATGGCAGAGGAGCTGCTGGCATACCCTGCTCCATTTTGCCTTGATCCAGACCCAAATGACACCTCTCCAGGCAGAATTTTGTATTCCACTGTAATTGTTGTGAAACTTCTGGGACAATTTCTTTCACCTATGAAGTAAGAAAAAAATGGTATAAATAACTCTGCTCTCTGAAACGTAAATATCCAGGTGACCCTGAAGAAATATAGACTGTGTATGCGTGTGTACATGGGTGAGTTGATGTGCACCTATGTACATTTTAAGCTGAGATTCCAAAGCATCATGTCTAGGCAGATTCAAGGGAGGGCTTCATTTTAGTGTACTGTCAAAAAAATGATGAATAGGATGAAATGACGTCTTGATAGCTATTGAATGGTCCTGTTTTGATCAGTATTTTGCCATGTAAAAGTGATTCAATGTGTAACCTATGTCCTTTGATCTCTTCCCACAAGGTTTTGTCAGCTAATATAGCTTTATAACTGCACAGTACAACAGAAGAAAAATTTTCTATTTTACATTCGTGAATGGGGAAGATTTTTCTGTAACTTTTGCATATGGTATAAAATTTCCCTCTTTGTTTCAGGGCCATCATCAACCACTTCAATCCAAAGATAGAATCTTATGCTGCTGTGAATCACATCTCACAGCTCTCAGAAGAGCAGGTGAGTTGCATGCTTCTTTTCCCTAGTGGGTATGTAGGTGATTCTTTATGGCAAATTGTTGTCCAGAAGAGTTAATCTCCCAATTGTCTGGCTCAGAATTTTTCCAGCATCCTCAGATGATGCTCATCAAACTGTAAGACTAGTTGCTTATAAGCTGGAAGTAAGACTTGTGCTGTCATGTGGTCAAAGTCCTGTCAGGTATGGGTTCAGAGGAGAACCTCTGATATAGTGAGAGGATGCATATCAGTGTCAGGGTGCATCCTCATTTGCAAATGTGTATTCTCAATACCTGGTGGCCTCGGTAATATACTGTGAGAAGTTAGCAGTGGGTTGGTTTGCTTGCTTGACAACAGTGTTTTGCTAGTTAGAGAAACACATGGAATGCTGTTTCTTATGAGAGCTGTTGGGCGAATTAGAAGATACATGGTAGTTAATACCGATTCTTCAGAATAATGGAATTCACTAAGCCTTGAATATCTATTTTAAGTACCGTAGGTTTCTAAATGAGAAGATCTTTCCTAGGGAGAGCAATTAGCTTTATATTTTATTTTCTCATAATTCACCCTGATTTTTCTGTTTCCTGCCTTGCCAGAGTGATGTAAATGGATCTTCCTTAAGGTAAAATAACTCCAGAGAAGAAAGGTTTGGCCATCTGATCCAATTTATTAAAACGCGTACAGAAAGAGAATTAGGATTTAGAAGGTTCAAAATATGGCAGTAGCTAGCTGTAGCTTTGGTCGACCTGCTTTTCATTCAGTCATAATTTGATATTGTGGTGCATTACACCAGAACTTGGCTATCTGGGTGAGTAATGGAACAGCCTTGTTTTTGCTGTGTGTCCTTAGTGCACTTGATCTGCAGAAGGAGTACTATCTGGCTCCAGACATTTAATCTACTCAACTCAGTTTTCATGCCAAGAGTTGTTCTACGCATTACTGTATTCTATGATGTTGTATTTTACAGATCCCCAGTCATCTCTTCCATGTTGATTATATCACCCTGTGCTTTTAAAAATCTCTTTCAGTATGTATAGTAATTGAAAATGGGGGCTTGGATGTGGGAGGCTTTCCTGCAATGCTCAGCTTAGTCTGATAATTTTAAGAAAGGGAAGCAGCTTCTCCCTGTCAGTGCAGTGGAGCATTCATCCCCCAGCAGTTCAGGGAGGTCATGCTGAATTCTTTCTTCACTGTACGCCTGTGCTTTAAATAAAACCAGCAGCAGCAGCAGGCGACAGGTAATGAAATCAGCTCTGATGCACAGAGCGGTTTGAGGAGAGATTATTAGGAAGCAGGGAACTGGTTTGATTTCTTCTTTCAAAGAGGAGCATTACCCTGAAGTGGTAGAAATGTCAAAAGGAAGAGAAGTCAAGAAGAAGAGGTTGGAACCTTTAGAATAGCCCCATAAGGGAG
>CAOLHI010003469.1:0-175809 GCA_948474755.1 Ctenosaura bakeri | reverse complement strand
TATGATTATAGAGGTATGAGTAGAGAGGTTTCTGTGGCTCCTAAAAATAATATATTATTTAAATATAAAATTCTTGCTGAGATCTGGGAATTTGGAATGTTGGATATCTGACTAATTGGATAGTTTGATGTTAGAATGTATGTAAGAATGTATGTTTGTATATGTTTTCTATAATAATAGGATTGTAAGTTTATGCACAACAACAATAAAAAAATTGATTTATTGAGGGGACAGGATAGGAAGACGGAATCTTGCCCCTCTGTGTGAAATCAGGCAAAAGCAAACTGCTGCAGCCTTTCCTAGCTTCCGTTCGTTCTCATTAATAACTTTTTCCATCTTGATCACACTCTGATGTTGTTTAAAATGGGCCCTGGTTTTTACCTGTGAAACAGTGGAAGGTATGCATCTGATGGCCTCCATGCTCTGTTGTAGACTCCCTCAGGCCTTTTTATGAAAAAACAGGGGCAGAAAAAACCTCTGTTCCAAGAAGACTAGTGTTGTTAACAAATATATTTTTTTCAGGAATCTGAAGCAAATTTATCAGCTTCCAAAGAGTAGCTATTTTCTTTTTCCTTTTTTACCCTCACATAGTTATTTGCTGTACTCACACACTGCATGTTTTTGGGTGCACGTTTAAACATTTTTCATTGTACGTCCAAAAAATTGTACAATTAAATTATAGTCATATAGAGCAATGGCTTTTTGAATTGATTTTTGCACATTAGGAGTGAGTCCCGGCCACTTAGATAACCAATGTGAATGGAAAAGTAGGTACAACTTTTATTGGTTACAGCTGCTGACAGGGTTGGCACATGCATGGGTCGGGACCCAGGCACTGACCAACCCACCTGTTGATCAATAGCCCAACCATCCAACCTGCTGCTGCTGAAACCACCAGGATGACTGTCGGGGTGCCCCCACATTTTATTGCTTTTGTATGGCAGCTGCCTGTGGGAATGGTGATAGAGAATGTTAGGTTATTCCTAGGTGTTGAACATTCCTTCCGGCTGGAATTTAAAAGGAACTGTTGGACAGATAGTCGTCATGGTGTTTGGGGGTCGTTTGTCCTTTTTACAACTATCTCAGGGGAAACTGTCCTTTTAAGTGTAGAGTGGGGGAACAACCCCCACTCTCAGCTTTGACGTCTGTAAGAACATCCCTTACTATGTTACAATAAAACTTCTATCAAGTTTATTGAATACGTATGAGCGTGAATCTGTTCCTGACAGAAAGCTCGAGAGTGTTTTTCCCAAAAATGTATAAGGAGGACCAGTCAATTACTGCAGAAGACATGCATCTGCAGAATCTGATGAAGCTGCAGAGACCGAAGTGCTCATGGACACCAAGGGAAACTTACGCCTGACCGAGGCTCCAAAACCCCCACCAGCGGCCAAACCGGGGTTTGGGGGAGAGAAACCCGTATGTCATTGAGACAACGCAGAAGGGCTGCTAGATGGGACACATCAGCAAAAGACCTTTCCCTTCTGGAAGAGATAAAACAAATGGAAACGGAACTGGAGAGAAAAGATGAGGAAATACTTGAACTCAAGACCATGCTACGCGAGATGCGCCTCCGCCCCTCGCAGGCAGGGAGAACACCGGGACGAGAACCACGAGCTGCCGTCCCAACAGCAGGCACCCCTGGTCCACCCTGGCAACCAGCCAGGCAAGCGCCAGCGCCACCGTTACTCAGAAATGTTGGAGACCTGAAAGCGTCATTCAAGGGAAAAGGGGGGAAAAGCTCTCTTTTTTTTATGACCATGGCAAATAATTTCATGATTGATAATGGCCATCTTTTCCGGGATGATGCAGCCCGAATTCGATACCTTAGCCAAAGGATGAAAGGACTGGCAGCAGATGGGTCGCAACCCCAAACACCCGGCCCCAGAAACTAAAATCTGCAGCTCTTCATGAACCACCTGCGTGAACGTTTTAAAGACCCTCATCTACGGGAAAAAACACAAATACCAACTAAAACGAATGAAACAAGGCAGGAACGATGTGGGAACATATTCTCGTGAATTCAGAAACCTGGCCACCAAAGTCCTGTGGAATGACGAAATCCTTATTGAGTTATACAAAGATGGCCAAAACCCCACATATTACACGGGTGCTTACTTCAGGCCAACCCACAGACCCTGCTAGGTTGGGTCAGGCTAGCTACTGAAGTGGAAGGAATAACCCAGACAGTGCAGCTGAACCGGCAACGACAAGACATGGCAAAACGACCCCCCCGTCCCATCATCCTCAACGCTGAGGAACGGAAAAATGCCCCCGTCTAGGAATGTGCTTCAACTGTGGCAAAACGGGTCACCTTGCTAATACTTGCCCTGAAAGCCAAGCCCCGGCTGGGTTTAAAGGGAGCACAGCAGACACCAAGAATAAGGAATCCACAAGTCAGCCAGCGGCTGTCAAACAACCACTTAGACGCGCTTCTAAGGCCCCGGCACCTGCGACAGGAAACTTCGTCCCGACGCTGAATCCACCACTTCGTCCTCATCTGAGACAGACGGGGATTTACATGATGGCGATGACTGGCAGGCAGCGGGAACAGCCGAAAGTACCCCAAAAAATTCCCCATTTCTCACCACAGTTACGCTTATTGGCAGAGATGGGACTATGCATGTACATAGTGCATTAATTGACTCTGGTTGCTCCAGAAGCTTGTTACACCCCAAACTGGCTAAGGATTTACAAATCCTTTATGAGCCCTTGGAAACCCCATCAAATTAACTCAAAGGGGATGGGACCTCAATGACTGGAGGAGTAATTGGCAAAATTACTAAGCCCATCTCATTTTAAATGGGAAAAAACAATTACAGCATGCGCTTTCTGGTTCCCAAGGGGGTGCAGTTCAAATTGGTCTTGGGAATCGATTGGTTTCCCTAATATAACCCCCAAATAAACTGGACTGCTGGCACTCTATCCTCTTCAGAATCAAACTTTCCCATTTCCCATGAAGATATGCAACATATTCCTTCACACTACCGGGACTTGCATAAGGCTTTCCACGAGAGGGAAGCTACAAATTCCCCCCCCCCACAGATTTCGACTGTAAACTGGAATTGGTTGACGGGACCAAACTACCAAAACCCAAAAAATTTACCCCATGAGCCAACAAAACTCCTTGCTTAAGAAGTTCCTCAATAAAAACTTGGCTCGTGGATTCATCAAGCCTTCTACAGCCCCCACAGCGAGTCCCGTTTCCTTCCAAAAGAGGAAAGATCCCAGAGCGGATCCAGGCTGATAGTTAACGACTCTGCTATTAACCAAGTTATATCTTCCAATTGTTATCCCATCCCTCGATAGGGACTGTTTTGGACCACCTTGTTCAAGGAAAATTTTCACCAAACTTGATCTAAAGGAGGCTTTCCACAGGGTTAGGATGGACCTGGGCTCTGAGTGGCTTACCACCTTCGCAACACCACTCGGTAACTTTAAATGGACGGTTTTCCCTTTGGTTTAAATCTGGACCGTCTGTGTTTCAAATGTTTCTGAACACCATTTTTCATGACTTGTTGTATCAGGGGGTTCTGATTTATTTGGATGACATTCTGATTTATGCAGATTCCATGGAATCTCATGTGTCATTGGCCCAAGTGCTTAAACGGCTGATAGACAATAATCTCGTGGTTAATCTCTCTAAATGTCAATTTGACACCCAAACTTTTGATTACTTGGGCTATAGGATTCAGGATTGTTCACTAAAATGAACCCCTCAAAAATTACTCCATTTTGAAATGGCCCATTCCCAAAACTTTGAAAAACTGAGAAAATTTTTGGCTTTGCGAACTTCTACCGTAACTTTATCGAGGATTTTGCTGCAATAGCGCTTCCACTTACTAACCTTTTACGGAAACCAAAAGGTACATCTGCAACAAAACACGTAGACTTTGTTGGTCCCCAGGTCAATCGGCGTTTGACCATTTGAAATCCAAATTTACCTCTGAGCCATTGCTTCTTTTCCCGGATAGCACCAAGAAATTCATTGTGCAAACTGATGCTTCGGATTTTGCCATGGCGACCGTTCTTTTACAACATGACACTGCGGAGCGCTCAAGCCTTGTGCCTTCATTTCTAAGAAGTTTTCTACTCAACAATCTAATTGGCCTATTTGGGAGAAAGAAGCCAAGGCTATTCATTTTGCGCTCTCCTCTTGGCGTCATTTGTTAAAAGGGGGCCCCAATCCCCTTTGAAGTTTGGACTATCATAGGAATTTGCAAGCCCTGCAGTCAGCTAAGAAACTTTCCCCTAAACAGGTGAATGGGCGAAATTTTTTCCAGAATTCCTTTAAAATTGTTTTAAACCTGGCCGCACTAATCAGCTGGCGGACCCTCTCTTGGCTTCCCTGTTTTGCGGGACCCCCTGCTGCCTCCCCCCCTCCAAAACCTTATTTCCTGCCTCCTCTCTGGCTTCTCAAGTCACTACTCGCGCTACAGCTAAAACAAGGCTTTCTGCCTCTTCCCTCTGTGACTCCGCTCTCCGCGATGCTATCATTCATTCAGCGCATGGGGATTCCCCGGCTTCCGGCGAAAGGAAAAAAAATGGGTTACAATCTCCCCTTCTATGGCACAAAAGGGCTACGTTCCCCCCGCTGCCCGCAAATGTCCTTCATCGTCATCACGATTCCAAACCCGCTGGACATTTTGGGTTTTTGAAGACATTGCACGGTTCCCGCCTTTTTTGGTGGCCTGGATTAAACTCCTCTGTGCAGACTTATATTAAACAGTGTGCCACTTGCAACGTTGCTAAATCACCCACGTCTAAGCCTCAAGGGCTACTGCAACCTTTGCCTATCCCTTCTGGCCCTTGGGCGGTAGTTGCATGGGACTTTATTATCTCTCCCCCCCTCAAAGGGTTTTTATGTCATCTGGTTTATTACTATATTTTTCCAAACAATGTCATTTTGTGCCCCTAAAAAGGGTCCCTTGTGCTGAGAAATTGGCTGACCTGTTTGTTAATCATGTATGGAAACTTCACGGATTGCCTTCGTAATCATTTTGGACAGGGATCCTGTTTTTACTTCCAAGTTTTGGTCGTGTCTACTGAAAACACTGGGCGTCACTCAAAAACTCAGCAGTGCTTATCACCCCCAGACGGATGGCCAATCTGAGCGTGTTAACAAATCCCTTGAGCAGTTTCTTAGATGTTTAGTTTTTCTGAGAACCAATCTAATTGGGCCCCGCCCCCCTTTTGCTGAATTTGCTATTAACCATGCAGTTCATTCCTCCACTGGGAAATCCCCCCTTTAGATTGTTTAGGTTTTCTACCTTCCCCTTCCCCCCCCTTTTTCCCGCGCCCCCTCTGTGTCGGCTTGGGTCTCTAAATTTTCTACATTTGGCAATCCGTCCGCGGTCCTCCCCCGCCAAGGCTTCCCACAAACGCTTCGCACCGTAAACGGCAGCCTAATCCCCTTATAAACCTGGTGATTTGGTATTCCTTTCTTTAAAATATTTCCTCACCCTCCCCATCTAGGAAACTTTCCCCTCGCTTTCTCGGTCCTTTTCCTGTGAAATGGGCTATTAATGATGTCTCTTTTGAACTGGATCTCCCTTCTTCCCTTAAAGCTATTCATCCTGTTTTTCATTCTAGTTTGCTAAAAGGGCCCCTTCGCTACTTCTTCACCGGCTGATGTTCCTAAGCCCCGATTATTTTTCTGCTGCATTTATGTTGCTATTTAGTCTTTCTGTATTTCTACCGTTCTGTGGTATTTTCTATGTATCAAAAATATATATATATATATATATATATATATATATTTGTATGTATTTTTTTTCCTGAAGGGGGGGAGGATGTCGGGGTGCCCCCACATTTTATTGCTTTTGTATGGCAGCTGCCTGTGGGAATGGTGATAGTAGAATGTTAGGTTATTCCTAGGTGTTGAACATTCCTTCCGGCTGGAATTTCAAAAGGGAAATGTTGGACAGATAGTCGTCATGGTGATTGGGGCCGTTTGTCCTTTTTACAACTATCTCAGGGGAAACTGTCCTTTTAAGTGTAGAGTGTGGGGCCAGACCCACTTCAGCTTTGACGTCTGAAGACAGCATCCCTTACAGTTACAATAAAACTTCTATCAAGTTTATTAATACGTGTGACGGAAATTTTTCCTGACAATGACAGTGGGATCTACCCAGGCCCACCACCCGCCATGATTGCTGGCCAGCAGGAGGTGCAGGTAAAGGCATTATCCCCAGCCAGGCATGGCTGTTTCCACCCCATACACACACTGAGTTTTTAAGAGGATCCCCATTCCTATCAATGCCCATGAAACTGGGGAAACTTGACTGCCCAAGCATTAGAAGGAGTGACCCTAAATACCTCTCCATCTGATCTGAGTGAAAACTGCATCCAGATCACTCACTGCCAGCCAATTTGTTCAAACCAAGGTTTAAACTCATTAGCTGGTGTTTCCACCTCTCCCAGAGGCTGTGTGAAAGGAAAACTAGTGTACTGCCATTCCAGGTGACTGCTGGTGCTCTGCTCCCACCCTGCAGAGCAAAAATACCACTTGGATAACTCACACAGCATTCTTTTCTCAGTAGCATCTGTATATTTCACCAAGGAAACTGCATGAGGCAGAAAACCTTGGGAACTGTTTTGGGTGAGAGACACTAAAAATTTTTGCAAGGCAATGAGTAGGTCTATTACAACTGTATCCCAACATAAACTGTACATAAACTGCAATAGAACTTGTTGGGAATTCAAAAATAGCTGAACGGTTTACATGCAAAAGATGCCAGATGTGATCCTAAGCAAATCACTGCAAGGTTTAAAAAAACTGCTCTTGAAATTTTGAGATTGCTAATGTCAGTGTGGACAATCATGAGCTAGACAGTCTTACTTTTCATATGGCATCTTTCCCTATGCTCCTAGAAAAATTCCAACACCTCCATGTGGCTGCAACTTGCTCTTTGAGGAACCCTTGATATGTTCTGAAATACAGGTTGAAAGCCACTAAATAAGGTCACTTCTCCTCTCCCCATTCCAAAAAAGATGAATACAATAATAGTTTGTTTATTTAAAGACTATTTGCAGAATTGTTTGTAACTACTGGAAAAGGGCAAATGTTGTCCCTATCTTCCAAAAAAGGGGGAAAAAAAAAAAGGGCCCAATGATTACCCAGTCAGCCTTGCATCAATACCAGAAAAGGTCTTAGAGAAGATTATTAGACAGTCTGTATGCACTTAGAAGGGAATGCTGTGTTTCTCAAAAACGAATCATGCCAGACTAATCTGGTCTTTTTTTTTTTTCTTTTTCTTTTGTAGGTTACAAGCTTGTTGGATGAAGGGAATGCTGTGGATGTAGATATCTTGATTTCAGTAAGGCCTTTGACAAGGTCCTCTATGATATTCTTGCAAACAAGGTAGCAAAATGTGGATTAGAGAAAGCTACTTTTAGGTGGATTTGGAATTGGCTGACTGGCTGAACGCAAAGGGTGCTAACCAATGATTTCTCTGTATCCTGGAGAAAGTAATTTGTGGGGTGCCACAGGGTCCTGTCCTGGTCCCAGGCTTTTCAACACTTTTTTCAATGACTTGGATGATGGAAAAAGGGATGCTTATCAAATTTGCAGATGATACCAAATTAGGGGATAGTTAGTAAGCCAGAGGACAGGATCAGAATTAAAAAATGCCCACAGATTAAAGAGCTGGGCCAACACTAACAAAATGAATTTTAACAGGGAGAAATGCAGGGTACTACATTAGGAAGGAAGAATGAAATGCACAGATATAGGATGAGTGACACCTGGCTTGAAAACAGTACATGTAAAAGGGATCTAGGGGTCTTAGTGGACCAGAAGCTGAACATGAGACAGTGTGATGCATCAGCTGAAAAAGCCAATGTGATTCTAGGCTGCATCAATAGGAGTATAGTGTTGAGATAAAGGAAGTAATAATACCACTCTAGTCTGCTTTGGTTAGACTTCAGCTGGAATACTGTGTCCAGTTCTAGGCAGCACAGTTCAAGAAGGATATTGACAGGCTGGAATGTGTCCAGAAGAGGGTGACCAAAATAGTGAAGGGTCTGAAAATCATGCCTTATGAGGAACAGCTTAGGGAGCTAGGTATATTTAGCCTGATGAAAAGATTAATTGGTGACGTGATAGCCATGTTTAAATATTTGAAGGAATGCCATTTTGAAGATGGAGCAAGGTTGCTTTCTGCTGCTCCAGAGACTAGGACACGGAGCAATGGATTCAAATTACAGGAAAAGAGATTTTACCTAAACATCTGGTGGTAAAAGCCATTTGACAGTGAACTATGCTGCCTGGGAGTGTGGTGGAATCGCCTTCGGAGGTTTCTAAACAGAGGCTGGATAGTCGTTTGCCAGGGGTACTCTTAGTGTGTGTTTCTGCATGGTGGGAGATTGGACTCAATGGCTGTTGTGGTCTCTTCCAACTCTATGATTCTATGACATACAGAGTTTGAGATTCAAAACTTTTTAGCTTATCATGGTGCCATTAATCATGAAGTGAGGTTTGCACATTCTATGGCTGAAACTTGTCCACATCTCCTCTTCTGCTTCCAGTGCCTGAAGCTGTATCCTGATGAACTTATCTGCCAACTCAAACAATCAGAATGTATGATCCACTATGGTATAAAAATGGATGAAAGCACTGAAGCTGTGACCATGCAACAATGCCATATTTGATTAGCAGCAAATTTTGGCTTTTATGTCAGTGGGATGGTAAGTCTGTTCTATATTTTTTCTGAATTTTTAATTTTACCCAAGGTACTGACACCTGTCTTCCAAAGAGGTTCAGCAACCTCAATACCTCCTTCAAAATTGGTTTTGACTCATACAGGCACCTGTACCCATCCTTCCTGGGGCTGTCAGCTTCTTTGTTGTTGTGTGCCTTCAAGTCGGTTCCAACTTATGGTGAGCCATGAACCTATTATGGGGTTTTCTTTGTAGAATTTGTTTAGAGGGGGATTGCCTTTGTCTTTTTCTGAGGTTCAGAGAGCATGACTTGCTCAAGGACACTCAGTGCAGGGATTCAAGCCCTATTCTCCAAAGACGTAGTCCAACATTCAAACCACTATACCACACTGGTTTCTTTATACACACACACACACACACACACACACATATATATATACATACACACATGCATACTAGTATGTTTACCTGGCATTGGCCGGGATTTTATTTTCTCACAGGTAACACTCATTACAAATACCTTAGGAACTACCTTACCTCACCTTACCTTCCGAATTAGATGCAGTTGAAATACACAGATTTGAGATCCTGTGTCTCTAATTCCCCAATCTGTCTTGTCCAGTACCTGTAACTTTCCCCCATATTCTCCAATCCAATATGTATTCGGAATTATTAATATACAGAGGATGGGTTCCTGAGGGAATACACTGCCCTCATTCTTGATGCTAGGCCTCATCTCCATAGCAACCGGCCTGAGCTCTCTGGCTGAGGATTCTAAAGGCCCCTCCCTGAACTGCCAACTCCAGGATTCCATAGAATCTTCGCAACCAGCCAATCATATGAGGTCTTCTTGCCTCACACAGCCAGTAATGTGAGGTCTTCTCCTGCTTAACGCAGACAAACAGACAAGATCACTCACAAAATTTGAATTTTATATAGTAGATGTAATTCTGTGTGCATGCATGTGTGTAAGTACAGTAGCCCCCTTTATCTGTAGGGGATACATTCCAAGACCGCCTGTGGATGCCTGAAACGATGGGTAGTATTGAACCTTTGCAGGGGCCATAGAGAGGCTTTATATTACCAGGTGGTATGAAGCCTCTCCATGGTCCCTGCCAGCTAGAGGGCTACTTCGAGTGATGCCAGAAACGCTGTTTCCTATGACAGTGTTGATGGAGGGGCAGTTAAAGTGGGGAGCAGGCAGGCAGGGAAGGTGCAGGTGGTAGGACTCAGTGCAGACCACATGGGGTTGGCCAGATGCTGGAGGATGGATGAGGGCAAAGTGGGGAGGGAGGAAGGTGAGTCTGTGAAGGAAGAAGTTGACTATGGGTAGCTGAACATGGAAAGCGTAACCAAGGATAAGGGGGAACTACTATGAATGTAGAGAGCCTGCATGGTGTAGTGGTTTGAACACTGGACTATGACCCTGGAGAGCAGGGTTCAATTTCCACTTGGCCATGGAAACCCATTGGGTAATCTTGGGTGCTTCAATCACTTTCAGCCTCAGAAAACCCTGTGATTTAAAGGCACACAACAACAAACCATACAAGTAACTTCTTATATGTATAACTTCCTTAAACATATAAATTCAATGTATCACATATTGATCAACACTTTATGTTGATACTATGAACTGCTTCACCTCAATCTCTGCATTTCAGGATACTGTTACAAAAGCAAAGCTATGAAGAAATGATAACAGTAGACCTGATCAGACATAATTTTGTTCATTAATTCCAGTAATTTTCTAAATGAAGCATTACAAATGAATTTTCCACCAACATCTCTAACAAATAGTACTGCATCTCCTTTAAAAATTCTTTTCTTTATATTCCCCATGTATTACACATATGAAAGCCGTGTTAAAATCTCTTAGCACCTGGACAGCAGGCTGAGGAGGTATACAGATCTCCTGGTTGCCTTTTTCCACTCTACTGTGAGATTTACTATATTTCTGTTAAAACTGTAGGGATTATTTCCAGATCTGTAACAGGAGCAAATTCTTTTCTTCTCCATACTTATTCATTTAAAATCTTATAGTCCTTTCACAGCCAAGGCATTTCAGAGTCTCTGAAGTCTTCTTCTTACACACATTCCCAATCCAGCTATTCTGCATTGCTTTTCTTTAACAAAACTTACTGTAAATTATTGATGCACATATTCTTAACAGATGTTCCAAGTCCTTCATAGACCTCTCCATGAGCACAGGCATACACAAATCTCTGTGAGCTATGTGTACGCATTTGGAGCACTGGCGTATGTAACAGATCCTTCATTTTTTTAGCTGTTTGTAAGAACTTTACCTGGGAGAGATTTACATTGACAAAGAGAATAATTTTCATGCTGTAAACTCTGGCCAGTTTTCAGATCTAAGCAATATTGATAAATTATTTTAGAAAGAAATCAGCAAAAACATACTCTAGTCTGAGCTTCCACTGATTACAAAATAAAGACTTAGAGCATTATCACATGAAGCAGGTGAATTGCAATTACAGCAAGATAATAGCATCTTTGGCTGGAACTCATCACGTTACCTCATTTTTCTTCTGTTTTTCTCCCAGTGGGAGACCATTTGCAAAGTGTTTCTTCTACAAAGGAGGTAATTAATGGATGGTTTGTGTTCTTTTGGTTATTTTATTAACCACTTTCAAACAGTCTCCCACTGGGAGAACAGCAGGAGAGAAATTAAGTTATGTGATAAATACCAGCCAAAGATGCTATTATACTGCTGCAATTGCAATTCACCTGCCTTGTGTAATAAAACCCTAAGTCTTTAATTTGTAATCAATGAAAGCTCTGATCTGAGTAATGATAAAGCCCATATTTAGAGACTGTAAGGTGAGTTTGTGTTTAGATTTCTTCTTGTCATTTGACAGAATGAATTCATATACCAAGGCCTAAAAAGCAAAGGAGAAGAATTTTTGATTTAAAACATCTCTTTGACTTAACTTCAGTGTACTTATTGCTACTGTTTTGTGTAGGTCAGTTATGTGTCCTGCATATTTGAGACTGTCTTCTATTTGAAGGATTCTTAGAAGACAGTCCTTCAGGAAGGTGTCCTCTATATGAAGGGCTGTGCAATCCAAGTTAAAAAAAAAGAAAAGAAAGAAGAGCCAAAATAAGCCCTGAAGTTGTCCATTCATGTCCAGCACCTAGATGGCAGAGGTAAGCAGATAAACAGGTCATCAGGTCACAGTTTTCCCCATCATGGTGAGCATTTCTATTTAAATCATAGCATTTTTCCCTCAGTCTGCATCTTTTTAAATGAGATAGGGCTTTCCTTACTTATCTGACAGGTTAGGGACTGTAAGAAAATGGCTGGAAAGTGGAACCCATATTTTGTACGGTAGCATGAAGGACCTACTGAGGCTCACTTGGGACTGACCATGTGCATGCTGCTTGCAAAGACTCTCAGTCAGCTTAGCACCCTTTTCCCCTCTCAGCTTGCTTTGCAAGCAGCACATGCATATGAATGATTCCACATGAGCCTCTGTGGGCAAGAAGAACTGACAAAGAGTGGAACACCTGTTGAATTCATGGAATTTGTCCTTAATCTAGAATCATCAAAAGAGTGAGTCATCAGATAATGGGAAGTCAAAAGGTGGGGACTTCCTGTAGTTTTAGGTCATCTTGTTTGGGATATGGCTGCCAGTAAACTAGAATGAAGATGAAGGAGGGTAGAAATTATAACTCCAGAGCAAATGTATCTGTTACCCCCTTCCTCTGGTTCTTTGGAAACAAGCACTGAATTGTAAATTTGGTATCAACCAGAGCTACTCAACTGTCAGCATGCCCAAGTACACAAAATGGATCGTTCTTAAAATGAAACGTAATTTGCCAAGATGGGTATCCTATCACAACATCTGTCAACATGAAATGATTTGGAGAGCATATAATGAAGTGGATTGAGTCTGCAAAAACTTATGCTGCAATTTTTTTTTCTTTCCAGTTAGTCTCAAAACTGTTTCTGGATTCCTCTATGTTTTTTTTACACAGACTGATATGGCTGTCTCTTTGACTGGAAGGCACTAAATGGAAGGCACCAAATTTAGATAGCAATCAAGTCTGAACTCTACCTAGAAGACAAAATGACTAAACTGAGGCTATTGTATCTTGGACATATCATGAGATTACATGAATCATTAGAAAAGATAATGATTGATGGGGTGAAGGCGGTAGGCAAAAGAGGAAGGCTGTGCTACAGAAAGAAAGACTCAATCAAGGAAATCATGACACTGAGTTTCCAAGGTCTTAGCGGGGCTGTTAATAACCAGGGCCATTTTCACACTAGCCCTTTATAGTGTGATTATTCCACTTTCAACATCCTATGGAATCCTGGGGTTAGCAGTTTAGGGAGGGGCCTCAAAAGGCACCTCCCTAAACTGCAAACCCAGGGATTCCATAGGATGTTGAAAGTGGAATAATCGCACTATAAAGGGCGAGTGCGGAAATAGGCCAGGTTTCTTAGAGGTTTCACATTCACAGAGGTGTTACATGTTGAAATCAACTTGATAGCAATGAACAGCATAACAACAGAGGAGATCCATCAGCCTCTTCAATATACTTGTTGGCATGAGAAGATACGAACTAAATTCATGAAAGCTTATATTTGAATTTTCTTCCTTAGAGTTAGTCTCAAAGGTGTCACTGGATTCCTTTATATCTTCTTTTGGTTCATAAAAGTTTTGAAGTTATTTTTATGAGACATTTTTTAGTGAGATATGCCTGGATCCAAAGATGGATCCAAATCCATCTTCATAAAATGAAACGTTAGCACCAGCATAACTAAAACCAAAGTAATCAAGAGATTCACAAAGCAAGCATTTATCTGGTCCACAGACCTCCAAGCATTTCTTATATTAACACAAGAGATTACTTACTTATGTATTGGGAAACCATGTGGACAATAATAATTTGCAGTCATGGGTTGCCCTAAGTTATCTTTAATTCTTTGGGTTAACATATGTTTCTAGTTCAAAAGTGCTTGGGTTTTTCTAACTTTACAAAAATACTTACTTTAAAAAAATTAAAAAATAAATAAAAGAAAAATATTTTGGCAACAATGAAAAAAAAATCTGACATCATACAAAATACCACAGATCATCTGGAGAAATATTTTGATATAGATTTAATGCAGGCTTTGAGAAACACATGGCATAGGGAAAACAAAAGGAATTATTCATTTGTTTTTCTCATCAGATTGCTCATAATTACTCACTGTCAGTTCAATTTCTGTAGGGAACCGCCAGAATTTCTGTTTCTTAACATTTATGAAGAAACACAGAAGAGTACACACACACACACACACACATCCCTTTGCATTAGGGACCACTTGTGACTTGCACCAAGGAGTCTACAGTCTCCTTCATAGAAGTAGAGTTTCCAGGAATACACCACAGATAGTTTATAGTATGCCCTAAAAAGATGAGAAACATGAGATTGAAGGGACTCAAAGATTGCAAGGCCAATGTCCTGCATCAAACTAGATCCCATGCATCATGATAGAGTACAGGTATATCCTGCTAAGATGACTGTTCAGCTCCAGATGACTGCAGTTCATAAGTATGGAACTCACATGCAACTTTTGGGATCATGGATGAGCCACATGCTGGTGCTTGATGATCAGCTGCTCCCACTTGCAGTGGAAACAGTTGCAGTGGGAACAATTTGAATAAATCACGAAGCTTTGTCCACAGTTGGTTTACCATGTCTTCTGAGTTCTGCAAATGGTCAGTGTCCATCCTCTGGTTTGTTCCCTCTGAGTCAAATCCACAGCTTAGATTGTTAAGTTTGAATATTATTTCTTTAATTTTGCTTGTTAGATGTTGGGAGAGAACAAGGCTGTCCTAATGCATAGGATCTCATATTACAACCTGATCAATTACGTTTTCTCACTGATTTATATCTCTCTTCTCTTCTTTCTACCCTCTGCCAGTATGTACACTGTTCACTTAGCTTTGAAACACTTTGTTAAAGGATAATGAAGAATGGCATTAAAGGTTAGCAAGGAATGATGTGTTCATTTCAAGCAGAGGGCAATGATCCATTGCAAGGGCAACTGCAGGTGGCTGGCTATGAAGATCAGCCAGTGAAACAAGGGTAGAGAAGTCTTAATCAGAAATGCTTTTAAAGCCTCTGGACAGATGCAAAATATTTTCCTGTGGAACTGAACCATCGCATCCTCTCTACCTTCCCATTCCCAGTCAAAAAATGTGGTGTGCAATTTCCATAATGGAACATGTTTTTTCCATTGCAGGAGCCAGGTATCCCAAGTTCGGCCAGTAGTGCTCATTTTAAAAAATCAGATATCTAATAAGCCCACTATTCTCTCCACCCGTCTTTGTCTACTTGTTTAAATCTCTAAATTCTGTGCTGTAAGGATAATGAAATAAAATATTTGTACTAATCCATTGTGTTGTCATTCTCTAGTTCACGTGACACATATGAAATGTTTGCAGCAAACGTTCAAGAGTTGAAATAGTCCAGGAGTAGTGAATACATGATCATTAGAGCAGCCTATAATGGCACCCTGGCCTTGCTCATCTTCTGAAACCAAATCTCTTGATTGATCCATCTTCTCACCTAAGAAAAATAGATTTATTACACATAGGTGCATCAATCACATATAGCTGGCAGTCTCATTAAATTCAACATGAGAGGATTCAATATGGGAGGATGAATGGAGGTGGGGGTGAACTTGAGGTAAACATGCCACTTATTCAAGTATCCAGTTCCATGTGAGCAATATACATATTAAAAGACTATAAAGGGTTTCAAGAAACTCACACCAAATAATAATATATAAAAACAGGAAATAAAATCAAAAATAGAGGAGAGCTAAAATGACCTGAAACTCCACTCCACCTCTTCACTATTGAGAAAGATTCCAAAAGCTTCAATACAGTGGGAGACACACACCAACCCTCAGCTCTAAAGAGTTTAACATCCTGAAAGGGCTTTGAACACCTCATGGCATAATACAAGGACTCGTCATTTTCTTGTTTCTTAACTCCACTCAAAACATACAAGCCAGTCAGCACTATCTTGATAGGTATGTTTTAGACAGAGACTAACTAGTTAAAACAAATTAGTTATCAATTCGGTTGGACATTTTCTAACAAAATGGAGCAAATTAATTAAAATTATTTTAAATTAATTGGCATAAGTTGGAATTTCAGTATTAACTTAATTTCAGATTTAAATTATTAATTAAAACATAATAATTAATTAAGTATGAGAGAAAGCTAAAGAGCCAACAATTTTTACACTTCCCTACACATTCTTCACTCAAAGGCTAATTCTTTAGGACCTCTGCAAAACTACTACTTGCTTTTTGTTAGTGTTAGAATGCATAGCTCCTGCCATAGGATTTATTGGGTCTGTTGGATGTATATTGAAATAATGTATTTTAACCTTTGTAGAAGTAGATGCTGTAGAGCTCTGTTAAGCTTATCTGTAACTGCTACAAAGTATCCAGCATTAATTGATGATTGTAAAAATGTACCTGTACAGGGGGCCAGCCTGGATTGTTACAGGATATCAATGGCTAATTGCTTTATTGCCTATTGCTACAAAGTATCCAGTTTGAGGGGAGAAGGAATGGAGATGAGAGAAAATAAAAATGTTTTACCCCAAAAGTTGGGTGACTTAGAGGTCCAGCCACAATGCCAATGACTATGTGGAATGGTGGGAAATTACTAGGTCAAAGGGAGGCCTGCAAGAGAAAGGTAATCTTACAGGATCTTCCACCTACATATACCGGTACTAATGCAAGGACACCAGTTTGAGATTGAACGCATGTTTTATTGAGGGAATATCACAATCACATGCAAGATTCAAGCAGTCTCACAACCACACAAGGCTAACCAAAGGAAAGGAAGGAAAAATTGAATAGCAAGAAGTTAGGGCAAAGTGGAGAATATTTACCTATCCTGCAGAGAAGAGACAAAGTGATGTGGCTCAGACTAAGAGTCCAAGGTTAGCACAGGAATAGGAATCTGAGCAGCAGAGTGATGGCTTATGTCCAGAGTACTACGAATTGTCTGGCTCAAAACCAAGGTTTAAATAACCTGTTTCTGCCCTGATGTGTTAATAGCTCTCTGGTAGGGCATACAGTGGGACCTGAAATGGATTAATGTCTCTAGCATTAGGTGACTAAGCACTGATGGGATTCTGATGGGATAGCTCCTTAATGGCTGGGCAAGTGAGCAAACAAAGGAGAATTTTGGTAGGAAGAGGGAATGAGTTGAAGGCAGTCAGTTGCTCTGTTGAGGCTGTTTTGGGTGCTATTGTTTTTGAGAGTTGAGTTGTTGAGGGGATTATCACAAGCTCATTAACACCAGAGCTTCCCAACTGATCCGTTGACTATGACCTGGCCGTGCCCTAAGGTCCCATCTGACCTACTTTCACACATGTTCAGCCAGTCCTCTTTGCCAGCATGGCTTTTCAACCATAACAGTGTATAATCTATATTTTGTGCCAATTAAATAATGTCCATTGCCAATCATATCTTGGAGTGGAGATATACGACATGGTAACAGTGTAGTCTGAAGAGGCTTGTTTTTTGGGAACCTAATACCTGTAAGACAAGGGGCAGGAGATATATGTTTGGGTCAAACTGGTCAATGACAGGGAGTGGAAAACAGACATGGGTCTGAGAAATGTCTGAGAAATGATGTGATGCTTGGATTTATGGCCCTCACCAATCACAGCTTTATGCATCTAAATTTTGGAATTGTTACATATAAAAAGGTGTAAGCTCCCTGTATGCTTTAGTCTCAATGACTTTGGAAGAAGTGTGCTGTTTTGTTCATATTTTGACAAATAAAGCTAATGTCTACCTCAGAGTGAAGTTTCTGGAGTGTGGGTTGTCCAGTACATGGCAGTTTCTTGGGGTTGGGAATGACACTGTTTATTATAATGTAAAATAATCCAATTTTAGTATAGTTTAGTATAATAGTTTAATTTATTCCATTTATTATATTTAATTTATTGAACTAACAAGTGGTAAGGGTTGCTTAGAATGCAGCAGTCTTATTTGGAGGAGATAGTTCTTCTATGTTCTACACCTGAGATTGTATAGAGGTTCCTCATCTGTCTTTGGAAATTTAGTTTAGAAAATCTTAACTCTGGGAATTTTTCTGGGATGAATGTGGAAAAGAAAAAAAAAGCATACTAGACTTTGTTTTTAGTTTTTTTGTCTAGTTTATTGTAAAAGAACAAACAAGAGGAGCAAAGTAGCCTTCTGACATATGACTTTATAAAGTAACCATGTAGCAAAGTTGTGTGCCTTCTACTACTTCCATTGAAAGCAGGTTTCTGACTTTTCATGCCCTCCAAACTAGCTGGCTCCAGCTGCTTCCTTGTGGTCAGTTTTGGGGGTGTGGTAACCAAAACCTCTCACATCTCATCTTTGGCATTGTCTTCACTTGCTGTCCATCTTCCATTTTGACAGAAATGGGTCTGACACAGTCTTCAGCAACGGTCCTTTGTCATTGTGGTTTCCACAAGTGGAAACAGAGCTGTTTAGACATTGTTTGGACCTTTCTGGTTATTTATATTTGTCTTGGGATGTGGTGGATACACACTTTCTGGCACTCCAGGGATCAGAGTGTAAGTGGGAGTGCAGAACACATAAGCAAAGAAAGACTGGGAGTTGTTTAAGGAAGCTTCATCCAAGGTTTAGATAATGACAGGTATCTTTGCTCTGGAGGATTTCCAGCAAACTCCCCACACCACAGCTGTTTTTAGTGAAATAAACTTGTTTATCTCAAGGCTTCAAATGGGATGAGAACCTTCTCACTCTCCAGGCAGCTCTCCTTTCTAAATAAAACATCTTTGCTTCCTGTTGCTCACACTTGGATACCAAATCTATTTTGTTAAATAATGGAGTTATCCTCTAACATTAGCACAGTCCATCAGGGGCTTAGGAGTTCCTGGCAGTTGCCTTGTGCAATAAGGCTTCTTCATGAATGACATTTTCCAATTGCTAATTGCCCTGGCCATACTATTTACAATACAGCAGGAAAATAGTTCGAGACAAGTCCACAATGCTACTTTGCTCAGTGAATACAACAAAATCCAAAAAACCATGATATCAGTTGTACTGTGGACCCTTTATATTTGTGGAGGTTCCATTCCAGTATCCCCATGTAAGTGGGGAAAAATGTGACTACTTGTGTTATTACCCTTTTCTTTGCCAAATCCTGTCCAAGGGTTACAACTTTGATATAAAATTAATCTAGCCCACCAGAGAGGTCCCTCAGATGTGCACGTAGGCAATAGAAATGGCCATACATTCAAAAAGGAGAAAATCCAGACCAGGCCAGTATACTCAGTCACGTAGCAACAGAAAGACCTCATGGTATATTGCCCTGATGGACAAATGGTATGTAACCATTTGAGGGGTCCACTTGAAGGTAGTTAAAAGTGCTGGGCACTGGAAGTGATAAAAACCTTATCAAACCATCTCCAGATGCCCATACCACAGCTTCAAAGCAGAGGAAGACCCTGTTATTTAGATGATCTTCCGATATCAGAAAAAATGCCAGGTGTGAAGATGTTTTGGTCTTCTGCCCTGTTTGTTTATCCTGGGAAAGGATTTTGTCTTCAAAGAAAATGTTTTCTACAAATAGTCCATGTTTTAAGGATAGAGCAGACAGAAAAACACGGACACACACAAGAAAAGACTCAGGAGAAGAGAATCCCTGCGTCCCTAACAGAGGACTTCAGGAAAGGTGTAGTATAATTAGCATAATCTCTTACTTTCACTCTTCTAAATCTATTAGCTCTTGAATGAATGTGGGTGTATTAGCTTAAGTACAACTTATTGTTAGTCAATAAAAGCTATTCATTGAACCCCTTTGTGTGATTTTTGACTGGCCTGACTCCGTTTAAAATTGGGTTTAATGATCCTTTAATTACCCTGTTCCCTTTGCATGTCTAAAGGAGTGCTCAGAGCTAATTTTTCCCCACTAGAGACAATTTTGACAGCTTTGGGGAATCCTCTCGAAGGAGTCCTAAGCAAACAGATTGGTGTAGAGAAAACAGGGTAACAATGTCTCATATCATTAAATAGCAGTGACATGGGTACAGATGCTTCAACATGTCTGTGCACGCATCACCGCCATTTAAAGTGTAGGATGCAACATTCTGCAGAGGTTGCTTATATGGATGGTCTGCTATATATTTTGATCATAGATTTATAAAGCTCCTACATTCAGATTTTCAGGAAGTTTCAGTGCTTGGTTAGAATGGGCTACATTGAGACAAATAAAGTGCTTCAAAATTAGGCTGGGAGCATCTATTCAGAGGTTTGCTGCATGTGTTTTTACCTGAAGACTGACTATGATGATCAAAGAGGCTGCAATGACAACTGCAAAAGACTGGTAGTCAGCAATATGGTTCCTATCTTTTCCAGCTGTGTCATAAAATGCACTGTAGAGGATAAAGAAAAACAAAATAACTAAAGTGTAGATCTCATGTGCTATACAGACGAAAAGTCTGCCCTTGCTAAAAAGGAGATTTAATTGCCCAAGTTGATACAGCCTTGGAAAACTAAGGCAGCTCTGTTCATCCATACCCAGAAAAACCAGCATTCACTGGAATTTTAACCCAAGGAGTATTGAATTGTGCATCCAGTTTAAGTGACTGTCATTCAGTCTGAAAAACAGTGGGTATATGTGACAGACAAGGTACTTTTATATGAGGCATGACATCTTCCTGAAATTTCAGAAGTTTTTCTTTAGTCTTAAAAGGTGATGCACATCCATGGATCAAACAAAACTAAATTGATAGGTGAAACAAAACTTGGAAATGTTACTGTAGAACTGACAGACTCTCCCGGTCAGCATGGCCATTGAAGGGTTCTGGGAACTGCAGTTCAAAAAGTAATATTTCCATGCTCTAGGCCAGGGCTGAGCAACTGTGCAGGGAGTGAGCATCATTTTCCCTCTGTACGCCTGCCCAGCAGGCTGCACCAGTGAATTTCAGCACACTTGAAGAGACACAATGTCACTTTTGGCTGCTGTTTTGCCTGATTTTTTTTCCTCTTTCTTGATATGACAGAGTTGAGGTGGTTGCAAGGCTAGGGAAACCAAACTGCTGCATTTGTAGGCAGTTTTGACCAGTTTGGGGGCAAAAATATTGCTTGAAAATTGTGGATCTGGAGAGGCTTCTGGGGGTAGAGCATTCTTACAGATCCCAAGGTCTGCATGCACATTTTTTCCACCCCTGCTCCAGGCCAAAAGGTGTGGTAATCTGGACCTTTCTCAGGTGAATGCAGCTACAGATAGAAGCACCTTCACAAAGGATCTTCATGTGGGCCAGAAGATTCAGCTGATCCCCTTGAAAAGCTAACTGGAAAGAAGAAAGCTTTTCAAGAAGTACTGGAAAGTGACAAAAGTATATGTGCAAGGTGTGCAAAGTATGTGTGTAAAAGAGATTATCATAGAAGCAGAGAAGCACAAGACTTGGAAGAAGCTTCATGGGCCATCCAGTCCAACCCCCTGCTCAGCACAGGATCTCCGGTGAAAGTGTCCCCTGCACATAGCTGTCTAGTCTCTTTTTGAAGACGTCCAGAGAATAAGATCCCACCACCTCTTTGAGCAATTGTTTCCACTGCTGAATAACTTAAGAAGTTCCTTCTAATATTCAATCAAATTCTACCTATCAGTAACTTAAACCTTTTAGCTGTGGTCCTACTCTCTTGGGCATCAGAGAACAGGCCTGCTCTTCATTTCTGTGTCAGCCTTGGTGTATTAAAAAGTGTAATTATGTCATCCCTCACTCTTCTCTTCACCAGGCAGAACATGCCCAGCTCCTTCAACCTTTCCTCATACATTTTGTTTCCCATACCTCTTATCATCCTTGTTGCCCTTCTCTGAATCTGCTCCTACTTGTCTATATCCTTCTTAAAATGAGGTGCCCAGAACTGAACACAGTGCTCCAGATGATCCCTGGCCAGCACAGAATATTAGGGGACAATTATTTTCCTCAGCTTGGAAACTATGTTTCTATTAATGCAGGCTAAAACAGCATTCACATTTTTTGCTGCAGCACCATACTGCTGGTTCATATTCAACTTATGATCAAAAATAATTCCAAGGTCTTTTTCACATGTAGTACTGCTTAGCCATATATTCCCCAGTCTATACCTGTGTAGAATTTTGCATTTGTCTCTATTATATTTCATTTTATTAATTTCTACCCAATTTTCTAGTTTATTTAGGTCCTTCTGAATTCTGTACTTATCTTCCACCCCGCCCAGTTTTGTGCCATCTTCAAATTTGATAAAGATTTTCTCCATCACTGATAAAACAGTTGAAGAATAGTGACCCTAGGACAAACCCCTGAGGCACTCAGGCCCTTTTCGCATTAAGGCTTCTCGTGCAAGGGGGGAGGGCGGCTCGCGCAAGAAGCCTTCTCCGGGAGGCTGCCGCTTCCCCCCTTCCTTCCGCAGGCGAAGGAACGAGGGGGAAGCGGCAGCGACGCGCGAGCTGGCCTCCCCCCCCCGGGCGAATCAGGAACCTGTTGCGTCCGCCCCCCCGCGCGCGAGAAAGGAGCCTGTCGCGTCCGCCCCCTCGCGAGCGCGCCAAGCAGGAGGCTGTCACGTCCGTCGTGCTAGCACCCCGCCCCGCCCCTTCCTTCCGCAGGGGCAGAGGGAAGGAAGCGCGACCCGGCTGCCTCCCCGACACTCCGCACAGGAGATAAGTGTGCGCGGGCGCTAGGAGCGTTGCGCAAGCGCGGGTGATTTTCACTTCGAGGCGAAAATCAAAAAAACCGCGATCGCGCCGCTTCAGCCCCGTGAGCTCAGCGGAAGTGGGAGTGCGTCGTGCAGAGCGACGCTCCCACTCCCGCGAGGCTCACAGGGCTGTCGCGCGACAGAAAGCCCGTACGAAAGGGGGTCAGTTTGAGGCATCCTTCCAGTTTGAAGTGCAGCCATTAATGGCAACTCTTTCAGCATGGTTTTCCAACTAATTATGGATTTGACACTGTTTCCAGCTATTCCACCTTTAATCAGTTTGCTGATCAGGAATCTGGGAGGAATCTTATCAAATGCTTTGCTGAAATCCAGATAACTGATATCCACAGCATTCCTGAATACCAAGTGAATGTATTGATTTCAGTTAATTTATCCGTGTGTTTCTTTATGAAATTAACTTATTGTCCACATTCATTAATTACATGAAGTGCACATTTCATTCTTTACAATGGGCCCACACCTCCAATATATGGAATATGGAATATGGGAGGTATGTTGATGCCAAGATGAAGAAAAGCGACATTCCACAGTGGCGAGTTCAGGAATGTCTCCTCTGTAGTGGTGTTCATGGTGTCAGTCTCTGTGAGATGGAAAGAAGGATTGCTAAGAAAGTGGAAACTTCTTCCAAAGATGCTCCCATCTGTACCAGTCAATATAGGATGTCGAGGTGTATGGGGAGTCTTCACGGACACCATCAGAGTGAAGCCATTAAACAGCTGCAATAAGAGATGGGGAGAGGTCACGGTCACGACAATAGTATCAATAACAGGACCGAGAAGGAGAGTGTTGACCACAGGATCAAGAGAGAGAATGGGATTGGGAGCATGAGGATTGAGATCTAGATCTAGAGTATCGGTGTCAAGGTCCAGGATGGTGAGATCTAGAATAGAGCCATGAATGAGATTGACGGGCTCAGGATGGAAATCTCCAAGAATGAAATTGAGACCATTGAGAAGGCAAACAGGATCTTCAAGACTGAGAGAGTGATGGTCAGTACCAAGAAACTGAGCAGTGAGATGGAGGTGCCAAGGCTAGCACAGCTGTTGGAGCTGGAGTTGGCACCAGTTGTGTTGTCAACAGACGCTGGTCCACAGAAGCGGCCTGTTCAGCTGTCTCAACCTGAGGAACAATCGGTACCAGTTCCAGTTCTGAGGGATAAGCTGAAGGTGATCACGGAGGCAGGAAGTGGGCTGAAGCCTCGTTAGTAGCTGATGTGGGCTTTGGAAGGACAGGGTTAGCATGTTTGTCATTCTTCTTTCTTTTGTGAGCCTGCAAGAGATCATCCATATCGGCATGCTGCTTCTTTTTGATCTTTCTGTGGACCTGGTGTTACCCTGTATGTTGGGGGGGTCCCGGGAGCGGCGCCCAAATAACCATATAAAAACACAAGTTGGGGGAATTTAGCTGGAGCACTCTCTAGGCTAAACGAGAGGCAGGGTAACTTTAGCAAGGATCTTTTTAACCCAATGTCTATGACTTTGGGTCAGAGAGCAGGCAAGCAAGCTTAAAGTAACAAAAAATGACAGTTTTATTGAAAAATAAACAGCAGATAAAACAACACACACACTAGCTAACTGGGAAACAGAAATGGGGCTTTTAGGGAAAGGCAATACGACACCTGGTCTCGTAGTCCTGGAGAAAAAGATAGGATTTCGGGGAAGAAAGCTCAGCGTGGCTGGCTGAGGGGAGCTCCTTAGACAGACCAGCAGCAAGTTGGGATGGCAGTCCAAAGTGATCCGAAGAAGTCCGAAGACCGTTTGGAAATGAGGGGTTTTTATAGGAGAGTTTGTGCCTACCGGCCATGGCATGCCAGGAGAGAACAAAGGAAGTTTAGAGCTGGACAAAGGATTTGGAAAAGGTCAAGTTTGCATGATGAGCTTAATGCTCGACGACAATAGTTTGGCCAGTATGTAAATGTCCTGTCTAAAAGGACTGGTCTGGCTGAGAGCCGTGCAGCTATTGTAAGGTTTGCAGTGGGAAGTTTCCTGAAGCTACGAGCGAGGCTTGAGTTGCTGGCCTCAATAGGATCTGGAATGTAAAACCATTAGCGGCCGCACCCTGTCCGTGCTTGTCCGGAGAACCTCGCAAACACGTGGAGTGAGGTGGCTGGAGAAAGGTCAAGCAAAGGCTGAATTGTTTGATATCAAAATGATATCTGGGGTCCTCACCAACAGTGCCATAACTGGAGTAACACTGGTACTGAGGATGGTGGTGGGCACAAAGATGATGTTGAAACCAACAGTTCAGAAGACAGAACAGGTGATATGGAAGCTGAAGTGGTGGTCATGATAGAGATGGCCTGCAGTGGCACTTGCATCATCGATGTCAATGGTGAGGATATTGATACTGATGATGATGGTACAGCAGCAGAAAGCATAGATGTCAATGGTACCAACACTAAGGATGAGACTGCTGTTAATCTTGGTAGCGAGATTGGTAGTGAGTGCAGCTGAGGAACACGAGAGACCATTGTAGACACTGTGAAGAGAGGCACATTTTGGGCTGCTTGCTAACAAAGACTGCTCCCAGCAGAAGGATCTGAGATAGGAGACTCAATTTTTAAGAGTCTGCGAGGTAAATTGCTTGCAGATTTTACAGTGAGCAACGTTGTGTTCCTCTCCCAAGCAAAATAGGCATGGTCATGAGTGTCTGAGAGAGGAACCTTACGATTGTAGGTGGAGCAGAGTCTGAACAGAGAGGCCATCAAATAGGAGAACAGGGAAAGAGAAAGGTGACTGGGAGAGGGGGTGGAAGTTTTTTTTAAAGGCTTTTGAAGGTAAGGACGAAGAAGAGATTTGAAAGAAGAAGTGAGAGGAGGTACTTCTCAATTTTGAAGAAAAAATGAAAGCTACCAAGCTCCGGAACAGACACACGGTGTGACTAGGTCAGCAGACGAAAAGAAACTGAAGGGAGAACATAGCTTGGTGGTACTGAGCATGTGCAGTATGTGGGAGGGGAGAGGCTTCCCACCAAGCTACTGAGCTCTGGAACATTCTGTGATTGGCTCTGTACACACACAAAACCCATTGTGTGAGGCACAGAGACGAAGAAGAATAAGGGATACCTCTTATAATAAGGGACACCTGGTAATCCTTCGTTAACGCCCTCAGTATTTGCTGCATGAGGCAATTGCTCCCTTCTGCTTCCTTATGGAGGCCAGCCTGGCAAAGAGGGAATGATGTGGCTGTGAATACTCCTGAATACAGCCCTCCATACTAGGGCTAGTGGCTCAGGACCCCCACAAAAGCGGGAAAATCACAAATATCAAAATATGTATATGTCTGTGGGAAGGGGGCTGAGGCATGTTGGGGAGAATGGGTCAGGGAAAGGGAGTGGGTCAGTATGGTGACCCTATACTTTCTCTCTCTTGCCCATCACCTTCTTTGGGTATAGGGGGCAACAAGAGAGGGTTTGGAGTGCTGAGAAAGTGGGCTGTAAGCCATTCTCAGTTGGCTAGGCAGTGACTGGAGGAGGAGGAGGAGGAGGAGGAGGAGGAGGAGGAGGAACATAAGTGTATTTCTAAAGAACTGTGTAGCTTGATCAGAGCTGCCAGGAGGGAAGGTTCCCTCAGAAAAGGCGGGGGGAAGGGGTTGGAGAAATTCACAAATAATCAAATTCATGAAGGTGAAACCTGCAAATGTAGGTTGCTAACTGTAATCCAAGAGATGCCTCTATAAGGTGTCGTGGGCCTCATTCCTCAGTTTGCACACAACTTCACTGATGCATCTAGCAAAACAGATGTTTGCTTGAGCTGACTGGACAGCCAGATTGGTCCTGGCTTTTCTTCCAGTATTTGAAAGCAATTTCTCTTCTTTTGCAGATCAGCTGGGACCAGCCTCAGCAGCCTCTGTTGTCTATGCAATTTTTACTGTCTAGTTTCATTTTTCAGGGAGAGGGTGAGTAGTCAGAGATGTCACATTCAAATAAATATTCAAATATTTATTTGCTCTTTTCCCTGCAGGGAGGAGAAGGGGAACTGGAGTAGATGTGAGCCAATACTTCTGAGTTCTCCCAAAGCATAAAAACCTGAACTGTCCCAAAGTATAGACATAGTTTTTAAGAAATGCACACACAAAAGTTGTTCCACAATGACTGGTGTAGATTTATGCTTAATGTTTCTCATTGAATAAGTAAGCAGAAAGTCCAGTGATCAAGTCATACCAGTAATAACCCGCAATATTTCCCTTTTAAAACATTCAGTTCAGTGAGAGAGACCTTCTAAGAAACCACCATATAAAAGTCAAAGTTACTTATATCTTTACATTCCTAAAGCTGTAAATGGGATTTATAAACACTGAAAGATGAATTCCAGTGTAAATAGGAGGTGCTCTGCTCATCTGGTTCTCGTTTAGACAATTAACAAAATGCACTGAAGAAATGAACAGGGCTGAACAGCAAGTATTCCTTCTGAAATGTTAAGTCAGCCACTACATTAGCTTAGGGCTCTGGGGAATAACATTGGGTGGGTTAGATGACTGTTTCACAGATAATCAGAATCTAGGAGGTTATCAAAACCTTTGAGAACAGACAAGCACTCATATGCCATTTTGAAGAAAGCTTTTCACCATGAGCTTTTATATGGCTTGGCACTAATGCAAACACAAATTGAAATATCTTTGTGGACAAGATAATTGCTTCCACATTTTATTAAGCAAACTTTTCCTTGAAGCCCTCTGTGATAATGTCTGCCTTCAGATGATCAAGATCTTGTTTTAATAAGACAATATATATGAATGGGCCCAGCCTCTTCGCCTCTCATTTTCATCTACTATATAAAAGTCAATGTTTCTCTGTGCGTTTGTCTGCCTGTGCCCTCACACACTAGGAGCTTTCAAGCGTGTGCTGTAGCGTTCGGAAGATTCTAGAACTTAGTAGCTTGGTGGGAACCCCTCCCCCATGCCGGTACTGCGCATGCTCCTCCCGCCGAGCAACGGTCACTCCTCAGTTCTGTAGTCCGCCGTAGTAACACAGGGACCTGAAAAAGAGGGGAAGGCAGGACGGGTGTGTGTGAGGGCACAGATGACCACTCGAAGAACTACAGTTACAGGTAAGCAACCTGTTCTTCTTCTTCGTGGTCTCTGTGCCTACACACACTAGGAGACTATGTAGCTTACCGGTTGGATGGCGGGTCAGGTCCTATAGAACGGAAGCCAGAACCTCACGTCCAAACCGAGCATCCCTGCGTGACTGGTAGTCAAGCCTGTAGTGGCGCACGAAGGTCGATGGTTGAGACCAGGTCACCACACGGCAGAGTTCATGGAGGTCAACACCTCTAAGGGGGGTGCAGATGTCGCCACGGCCCTGGTGGAGTGGGCCCGGAGGAAGGCTGGCGGAGGCTTCCTGGTGAGCTCGTACGCCAGCTGAATAGTCTGTACCACCCACTTGGAGAACCGCTCGGTGGATACCTTATGGCCCTTTCGTCGCCTGCCATAGCAGACGAACAGGTGCAGTGATTGTCTGAAAGCGGCAGTCCTGTCCCTGTAGAATGCCAAGGCCCGACGCATATCCAAGAAGTGGAGGAACCGCTCCAACGGTGTTGTCGGGTTCGGGAAGAAAGTCGGCAGGATGGTGTCCTGGCTGAGATGGAAGCTGGACACCACCTTTGGTAGGAAAGAAATGTCCGGTCGGAGAACGACCTTGTCTCTGTGGAAGACAAGGTATGGCTCGTCAATCCTCAAAGCTGTCAGCTCCCTTGCGCGCCTGGCCGAGGTGACAGCCACCAGGAAGGCAGTCTTCAAAGTAAGCAGCCTGTCGTCAGCAGTCGCCATGGGCTCGAAGGGCAGTCTCGTCAGCTGCTATAGCACCAATGATAACGACCACGGCGGTAGCAGCAGCAATACCGGTGGGTATAAGTGTTGGAGGCCCTTCAGGAACTGCTTGACGGTACTGTCTCGAAAGAGCGTTGCCGACGGGGATCATGGTGGTTGGTATGCCACAATAGCGGTGAGGTAGACCTTCAAAGACGGGAAGGCTAAGCCTTGCTGCCGAAGGTGTAGACGGAAATGGAGCACGGTAGGCATGTTGACCGGCGATACTGGCTCCCTCTTTCCTCAGCGAATGCCACGAAGCGGCGCCACTTGTAGTGGTAGTTGCGGCACGTTGACTCCTTCCTGGCCCCTGTCAAGACGTTGCCGATGATGGGGTCAGCTATGGTGATATCCTCCAGGCATGGAGGGCCAAGAGCGGCAGGTCTGGGTGGAGTACGCGGCCGCCGGAATGGGACAGCAGGTCCGGTGTGGACGGGAGCCTCAGGAGGCGGTCGCGGGTGGCCTTGAGTAGGGGCGCGAACCAGTGCTGCCTCGGCCAGTACGGGGCCACGAGGACAATGTCCGCTTGGTCGGTGAGGATCTTGGATATCACACGACCGAGGAGGGGAAACGGAGGGAACGCGTACAGGAGCCCCTCATTCCACCTGAATTGGAAGGAGTCCCCGATGGAATTCCGATCGTGGCCGGCCCTTGAACAGAAGCGGCGGCACTTCACATTCTCGCCGGTCGCAAAGAGGTCGACGATAGGCTCGCCCCATCAGTCTCGGATCATCTGGAACACTCTGTTGGAGAGGGACCACTCGTGGTGGAAGGAGGTGTCCCTGCTGAGCGCGTCCGCTGTGGTGTTCTCCTGCCCAGCCAGGCGAACCGCCACTGGATGGATTCCTAGCGGGACGCACCAGTTCCAGAGGTCCAGGGCTATGTCGAGGAGGGTGGTCAAGTGCGTGCCGCCCTGCCTGTTGACATAGCAGACCGCCATCGTGTTGTCCGTGAGGACCAGCACCGTCTGGCCCAGGACGCAATGGCGAAATGCTCTCAGAGCTTTGAATATGACGAGCAGTTTGAGAGCATTGATGTGGAGGATGGTCTCGTTGTCCATCCACCGGCCCCGGACTCTGAGTTCACTGGAGTGGGCTCCCCAGCCGTAGAGGGAGGCGTCCGTAGTCACTGTGATGTTCGGCGTCTGTTCCCGGAAGGGCATCCCGGATAGGAGGTGGTCGTAGGACTGCCACCAAAGGAGGGATGGCTGAATCTCCGACGGCAGTGTGAGGTGCATCTTCTGGTTGTCCTAGAGCGGGTTGAAGGCTCGGACGAACCAGTGTTGGAGCGGTCTCGCGCGGAGCCTGGAGAGGTACGTCACGGCGATGGTGGAGGCCATGTAGCCGAGGAGCTGCTGGATCCTCCTGGCTGACATCGTCGGTGCATTGTAGGCTGCCAACGTGGCCTGGCGTAAAGTCCGTGCGCGGTCAACCGGTAGAAAGGCCCTGGCCTATACCGAGTCCAAGGTCGCGCCAATGAAGTCCAGCACCCTTGTCGGCTCGAGGTGGGACTTCTTCGGGTTGACCCAGAGCCCAAGATGGGTCAAAAGTGTCAGAGTCCGGTGAATATCGTCGTAGAGTTTCTGTCTGCAGGACGCCACCAACAGCCAATCGTCCAAGTATGGGTAGACGGAGATGCCTTTCGTTCGCAGGTACGATGCCACCGGGGCCATGCATTTGATGAAGACCCTGGACACGGTGGAGAGGTCGAACGGTAGCACCTTGTACTGGTAGCAGGTGCCGTCGACTGCGAACCGCAGGTACCGTCTGTGCTGCGGGCGGATGGCGATGTGGAAGTAAGCATCCTTGAGATCGATGGAGGCGAACCAGTCCCCTCGGCACAGGAAAGGCAGGATCGAAGATAGCATCACCATCTTGAATTTTCTGGGGCGGATGAAGTTGTTCACACCCCTGAGATCCAGGATGGGTCTCAAGGTCCCGTCCGCCTTCGGTACCATGAAGTACCGGGAGAAGAAGCCGGTGTTGGAAGCTGAGGACAGGAGTGTCTCGATCACTCCCTTTTGCAGAAGGGACTGGATCTCTTTCAGCAGGGCCAGGCTGACCTGGGTGGAAAGGTAGATACCTCGCGTGGAATATCTTGAAATTCTATGGCGTAGCCAAGACGGACGATGGAAAGAACCCAAGAGTCCGTGGTGACGTGGCGCCACTCGGTGAGGTGTCTGGCCAGGGCCGGCTGATCTCAGAGGACTGCTGGCAGGCTGAATGTTGGTACTGATGGCGACCAGCGGAAACCCTCAAAAGTGGGACTTTGCCTCAGAGGACGACCTCTTCGAGGAGGAAGTCGGTCGCCGTCTGAAGGGTCTCCGGGTGGAGGAGGCAGTCGACGGCCTAGATTGGGCAGAGTGGGTGGACTTCTGCTGGTAGGAGGAGATTGACGACCGTCGCCAGGACTGGCGTGAGCCGGAAGATTGACGAGCCTGGGATGGCTGGTGGATCCCCATCTTCTTGGCCGTTAGTTGGGCCTTGACGATGGAGTCCATAGTCTTGTCCGTGGCAGAGTTGAAGAGCCCCTGGCCATCAAAGGGGAGATCCTCAATCCGCCTCCGGCTGTCCTCCTGTAGCGTTCGGAAGATTCTAGAGCTTAATAGCTTGGTGGGAAACTGCATGTCCACTATACATTTTATCCCCTTTGTAATATTTAGGGAATCTTTTCATGTCTATATGAGGCACTAAGCTACTTTCTTGCCCATTCCTGGTAAATCGGGCTTGGAATTCTAATTCTCTTAATTTTATTTCATGTTCCATTTCCATTTGTCTTTCTTTTAAAGCTCTTTGTGCCTCCAGTTCTTTTAAAGCTCTTTGTTCTTCCATTTCTTTTTCTCTTAAAGCTCTTTATTCCTCAAGTTCCTTTAAAGCTCTTTTCTCTTCAAGTTCTTTTAATTTTAGATCATAAAGCTGTAGTTCATGAGCTCTATGCTGCCTTTCCTTTTCTTTTTCATATTTTCCATATTTCTACACTCTCTGCGGACTCAAGTGTAGCCATTTCAACCAAGGGCTGTTCTTCCTCAGGGTTTTCCATTCTGGCTTTTGTCTTTTTAGATGGCATTAAAATTTTTAGATGGCATTAAAATTTTAGTATTTCCTTACAAATTACCCACACAGTTACCTCAGGAAATACTACTTTATTCTTTTGATAAACCACCTTGACAGTTTCTCAGAGAGAGATTACACAGTGCGTGCCTTTTATTCTTAGAACTGAGAAATTTTCTTTTGGGTGTTCCACAGATTCCCTTACTATGTACCTTCAAACTGTTAGCTCAGGGAATCTTGCCTACCAAATCTCACTGGATTATGTCAATCAGATCCCACCACTGATCAAATCTCTACAAATTTTCTGTTCTGATCCCACCAATTTTTTTTTTTTTTGGTCAGATCCCACTGCTCTGACACCACTCTTTGTAAAACGTGTGGAGAAAAAACCACCGCGCATCAGTGGTGAATGCAAAAGGTGCACCCAAGCCTCACACTCAAGGCCTGTCCAGACTGACACCTCTTTGTGCTCAGGTCTGAACAGCCAGGGAGATCTCTGAATCAAGCCAGGGCCAGGGCAAACGGGTCTGCCTCAGTTCTCCCTCTCTGAGAACACAGTCCCTTCCTCACTCTTTTCTCCCCTTGGCTTCTTCCTTTCAGGACTCTCCCCCTTTACTGCCTTCCCTAAATCTGCCCTCCCAGATGTAAGGATCAGGAGTGATTTATATTTTCCAAGACTGTGGTACTGTTGGCAGTAAGGTCAAGATGATATTATTGGTAGTGTGTATATTCCAGAATTCAGAATGAGACTCTGTGACACTGTGGTGGGGTCATTCTAGATGACCCCTGGGTGTGAGGGAAAAGCAGTTAATTTTCTCTGCAATTAAAGTCCCTCTGTGATTGAAAGGAATACAATGGAACTTTGTATAATGGAATGTTATCGGTTTGGCTCGGCTTGCTAGCCCTTGGCTTTGCTACAGAACATTTGCAACATATATAGACACTGGTGGGAACCTATGTACAACAGATCTGTTTTCTTTCTTGTTCTGTTTCCGTTTCTTGAGCATGTGATTATTGTACTGGAAAATGTATAAATCTCTGTGAACAATCCCACTGAGACATTGTGCACAATAAACGATTTTCCTTAATCCGTGGGTATCTAGCTCTGTTCTATAACAACACTGTTTTAAGGAACACAGAACTTCAAACATGTATTGTAACACTGTTGCTTTAAACATGTTTTGTATCTAAATGTTTATAAACAGCACACCATTCTTCTCTCTCTCTCTGAATTCATTCACTATCTTTCATACACTCAATTTCTCAGTTCTTTCTCCCACAGAGCTCTTCAAATCTCCAACCTCCTTCAAACATACCACAAATCACGCTCTTCTTCAAACACCCACCAGGCAGTTAAAATCCGTTATTTTCTTCTTTCCACCGGCCCCTCCCCTGGGCTATCCAAGGTTCCATTTCACCAGCCAATCAGCTTAAGCACTCTCAGTTGCCAAGCAGGCTCTGTTGTCAAAACTCCCTCCCATCAGGTTTGTCACACAAAGCAACAGCTGATAATTCCTACATAAGTCACTGCAGAAGTCAAAATCCCATCCAGTTTGGTTGAAATTAGGGGAATGGAATCATTATGTATAGGACAGAAATATTTATCTTGATATTGGCCCTTTCTGCACGAGGCGAGGGAATTGCTCCGTGCCATTACCTACTGCTTCTTCTGGGGTCCGAAACAATGCAGACTGTCCCTGAAGCCCTTCCACAGGGCTCCTTCTTGGTCCAGGGTGAATCGGAGCAGTGTGAGGTCTGTAGATTCACACTGCTTCGGCTTCCAAAATGGTGGCTTCCAGCTTCCAAAATGGCAGCTTCCAGCTTCCAAAATGGTGGCTTCCGGCTTCCAAAATGGCAGCTTCCGGTCCGTCGTAGGTCCCGACCAACCGCTGAAGCTCGCCACACCTAAAGCCCACCCTCTGCAGATCGCAAGCTCGCATTGGTGTGAGCCTGTGAATCTGCACAAGGGAGTAGGAATGCAATGGTGAGTTCCAGGAAAATAAAAAACTGGTTTTTGCGGTCTTTAGAAAACATGCTGGAGGACCACTTGGGATCATTTTGGAGCGGACTGAGGTGCGGATCTCCGGTAAGTAGTCCACTCCTAGTCCGCTCCAAGGTGCAGACTACCTCTGTGAGAGGACACACTGCCCCCTTCTAATTGCCTGGTGCAGAAAGGGCCATTATTAAACCGATGTTGTATGAGTGTTGTTTAAGCATCTGGAAGGAACAATCATGCACTTTCATTTTCTTTCATCTACTAAAACGAAACAGGTTTAAGAAACAATCCTATAATGAAATATACAGAAGACACATTTTGTTTCTCTGGCTTGTAAAAGTCAATGCCATGATAATCTTACCTAGGCTGTAAAGCCACAGAAAAAACTGAGCTAGTAATGCATTAAAGTGAAGGCAATATTTTTGCAGGAGAAATACGAAAAGAATGTGCACATTTAGATAAATGGCAAACTGCCATGAATAAGCAAAAGCCTCTGAATGTATCTGAACTCAGCAAGGAAGAATTGCTGTTTAATATGGCTTGGCTGCCTTCTGACAAACCTGCTGACACCTATGTGGACACCCCCAGAAAACAAAAACAGAAATGCATTTTTGTATCAAGGAGATGAAAATAAATTTATTTGTTGACAATGCTCTGATAACAATGCTCTTCAAATTATAATTAAATTAATAGAAATATTTTAAATTTGTTACAAATTATCAGGGTTTATGTTTAATATGAATAAATTAGAAATAATGTTTACGAATACAGATGAGCGAGAATCAAAAAGAAATCAAACCATTTCAGCATTGAAATTAGGGGTTAAAAATGAGATATTTGAGTATAAATTTGTCAGTTAAATTAGACAATATTATAGAAGGAAATTATAATCAATTTTGGGGAAAAAATAAGTAATCAAATTTCTAAATGGTCTAGTAAAAATTGGAAAATGCTAACAAAAATTAGAATGTTTAAAATGATGTCATTACCAAAATGTTTATATCTCTTCCAAACTATCCCAGAAATAATCCCTATAAATGTTATAAGGAAATGAGATACTTCAATTATAAGGTGGATTGCCGGAAACAAGAAAGTCTAGATTACCTAACGTATTGTTATATGGACATCAAACAGATGGAGGTTAGGGGTGCCCTCTCTTGAATTATATTTTGACACAATTCAATTGCTAAGAATTTTAAAAATAGAATATGATCAACAAAAAAGTGAGTTAAAATAGAAAGACAAAGCAATAAAATGGATTATATATCTACCTTTTAAGAAAAGATAAGGAGTAGGAAGGATAAAGAAAAAATAATTGGACTAATGGTGGTTAATTTTAAAAATGGGATAAATGGAGTAAAAAATTAGGTATGATGGGAAATGGCTACCAATAGAATATTAAATAGGAGTAATAATGAAGAGTTTGGGAAAATATTAAAAAAACTAAGACAAGTGGAATTAAAATTATTGGAGATTTATATGATAGGGCAGGGAAACCAATAGAGGACAAATTATTAATTTCAATGATTGGAGGTCAGCACTGGATTCAGGTAAAAGAGATTATTAAATTTTTACAGGAAATAAACTGAGCACAGTAGAATAGAATATGTTCTTAGAGGAAATAATAAAAAAATAGAAGAAAAAGAAAAAGGATTAATAGGGACAATTTATAAAAAATTGTTAACGGCCCAGTATAGAATGATCAAGGTAAGTCCTAAATTTAAAAGCTTCTGAAACAGTTTAGGTTTGGACTCAAAAGGATGAGGAAGTTAAGTGGGAGAGGGAAGCAGTGGAGGCAACCAATGGCCATTTCTGCACTATACTGTTCTAGTGCTATTATTCCATTTTATTGATTGATTGATTGATTGTATTTCTAGGCCGCCATTCTCCCAGAATTGGGACTCAAGGTGGCTTCCAACAATAAATACATATTAAAAAACATTTAAAACATTAAACACATTCAAAACTTTCAAAACAGTTAAAAACATTAAACAGATATAAAATCATAAAAACACTTAAAAGGATATTCCAGTACAACAATTAATAAATGAAACTGCCTGGCTTCCATGAAAGCCTGGTTTTCCATGAAAGACGGGTTTTTGCCTGTCTGTGAAAGGAGAGCGGGGGGGGGGCATGCTTAGCCTCCTGGAGTAAAGTATTCCACAGAGTGGGAGCATCCACTGAGAAGGCTGTCTCCCATTGTTACCCTGTATGTTGGAGGTCCCGGGAGGGGTGCCCAAATAACCAAATAAAAACACAAGTTGGGGTAATTTAGCTTGAGCACTCTCTCGGCTAAACAAGAGGCAGGGTAACATTAGCAAGGATCTTTAACCCTATGTATACAGCGTCGGGTCAGAGAGCGGCTAGACAAGGTTTTCAAAGTAATAAACAATATTTTATTAAAGACAAGAAACACACAAGACAGGACATAGACTAACTGACTGAGAAATAGAAACGGAGAGCTTTTCGGGAAGGCAATATGACACCTGGTCTTGTAGTCCTGGAGAGAAGCGGGGTTCCGGGGAAGAAAGCTCAGCGGGGCTCGCTGAGGGGAGTTTCCTTAGACAATCGGCAGCAAGGCGGAATGGAAGTCCAAAGTAGTCTGAAGACGTCCCAAAAATGGGGACCTTTTATAGGGTGGAGTTTACCTACTGCCTATGTTATGCTCGGTGAGAACAAAGGAAATTTGGAGTTGGACAAAGGAGTTGGAAAAGGTCAAGTTTAGCATGATTAGCTTAGCTCTTGATGACAATAGCGTGGCCGGTATGTTGATGGCCCACCATAAAGGAATGGCTTGGCTCTTGGCTGCAAGGCTTTGTGTAACTCCAAGCCCAGCAGAGCTGGTTTGCAGGGAGGTTTTTCCCTGAAGCAACGGAGAGGCTTAAGTTGCTAGCCTGAATGGGGTTTTAGAATGTACAGTCATTAACGGCCGTGCTTGTACGTGCTCGTCCAGGAGACCTCTGCAAACACGTGGCGTGAGATGGCAAATAGAGGTCAAGCAAGGCCAAATTATTTGATATCAAAAAGGATATCTAGTGCTCTCACCTGACATAGCATAACTGTAATAACAATCCCCCCCCAAAAAATGGGAGATATTGGGACAATATCAATCATTTTTCCAATTAAACCTTTACAATCAAATTTAGAGCCAAATGTGGGGCTACTGCTCCAGGGTCGTATCGCTCCAAGGGTGAACAGGTTAATAACATTACTAACTAGTAAAGACAGTCCCTAACTAACCGAAATCCTAAACCTAACTACAAACATATATACAAAACCCAAAATGTAACGGCTGAATGGTAAATGGCAATCAATAACAGCAATGAACAGTGGTCAGTGAAAGAATCCTCCCGTAAAAGAAAACAGCAAAACAGTAATGCAATATGGAAATAGCAAAGAAATACGGTGACCCAGCAAAGCTGCATTGTAGCAAAGTGGGCAAACGAAGCGGCAATGTGGAGAAGTGGGCACAAGTACTGCTCGGTGCAAAATGGACCATGGAATAGACAGTTCTTTGGAGAGCGGGCATCAGTCCCAAAAATGTATGGAAACAGGAGTCCGTGGCTCGGGGGAGGTGAAGTGTGAGCCAAAAGTCTCTGTGCACCCCCCCGGGTATAGGAAAAGCTCGGTGACTGGCACATAAGTCCAAGTTGGTTGGAAATGCGGGCAGCAAATATCCAGTAGCTGGAATGCGGGCAATGACGACAAGACCAGCTGGAATGCAGGCAAAATCTGGAATGCTGGCACGGTTGCAGGGCCAGACAGGAATGCGGGCAAAATGTCCGGGCTCGCAGTTCAAGCTAGCCAGGGTGCACTAGCTCTTAGCAAAGTGCGGCTTGCAGAAGCGGCAAGTGGAGGAGTCCCAAATGGTAGGGACTAGGCAGTCCGTGACAGAGAGTGGCGGCCAATTTGCAAAGTCCGTTGGGGAGCGACTGGAACTGGGTCCCCAACTACGGCAACTGGAGCAGAAAGTCGTCTCAGGCTGGTCCCTCAACTAGAATGGTGGTTTTTGACACACACACACCCTGTCGGTGTCCGGGGGTGTGGGCGTCTCTGGGAATGGTCTCGGCCACAGGAACCGTTGACCTATTTACTTGGGAAAGAGCAAACTGACACAGATAACAGCCAATACCGTAAACCAATGCAAATAGATGACACGAAGCCTGTCGGGAATTGAATTCGGGTCCTGAAGACTGGGGATGATGGAAACCTCAGTGGTGTTGTTAACAAGACGGCAGGCAAAGTTAAGATACCTGGAGGGGACAGGGGTGACTGCCTCAGACCGGGGCCACTGTAAGGTGGAAAGTGGTCTGGCCGCACCTCGGTAGAGGGGACCTCCATGCAAAACATACCGTCTGAGGTGGACCAGGCCTCCAAATTGTGCTTGCTCCAGCATTTCACTAAGGAGGCAGCTTTCCCACAATCACGCATAAGTTGCTCCAACTTGGCACATTTTGCACAATTATACATAAGTTGGTCCCCTTTCAATGGAGACTGGGCCCAGAGGTACCGTATTTGTCTTGGATGGACTAGGTTAGACTCTGGCTTCCGCCTGGGTGGAGGCTCCCAAATTGGTGAAAAGAAAGAATTAATCTAAGCAGAGACAAGCAAGGGTACGCTTACTCGTTGCCAGAGTGGACACTGACTCTGCTGGAGATTGTCCCGGATGGTGGGGCTTACGTATGCAAATGTCCTACTAACATATGCAAATTGCGAACAATGCACCAGGGTCAGTCATCCTAGCCAATTGTGGGGGTCTCCGGCCCTTATGGGGCATCGGAGGCATCTCTAAATTTAGGGGCACAAAGCTGAATCGCGTGGGAAGTGGATTAGCGGCTTGGACTGCTCTCACCCTAACAGTCCAGGCTCACAGAGAGAAAGAGGAGAGAAGCTCCCGGGAGGCGGGAGGCAATCTGGTTGGTGAACCAGAACTCCAGAGTCAGACCTGGTCCTGCTGAGAGGGAGACACCCATGTCTTGCCCCTTGGTCCCGTGAGGGATGACAGGCGCGCCGGTCTGACTCCCCTACCTTCCTCAGGGTACCCAGGCTGACTCTGCAGGCCTGCTTCATCTCAGAGGACTCCCGCCCAAAACGGTCATAACAACAGGCAAACCACAAATACCAAACCTAAAATAACTACAAAACTACAGGCAGAACTATATACAACCACTGGGAGCAAGGGAGGAGTTCGCCACTCCACCTCCGCTCCACACAGCCAGGGGTCGTTCAACCAGTGTTGAATGCCTCATAAATAGAGACAAACGTCTCTGACAAATTAATGGCTGTCACTTCCTTGCAATTGAAGGAAGCCTGGCAAATTAGAGGGCTTACATTGGGTCATTGGGCACCAGGATCTTCCGGCTCTGGGGTTGCCACAGAGGCGGGATCAACCAGCTGACCCTTCCATTCCTTCGTGAGGGTTCCCAAGACTGCCTGCAAGAACGCCAACATTTGAAGTACCTGCAGGAGCGACCACACTTGCTCCTGAGCTGGGACCCTTTTACACAAATCCATGTGGAGGTCTGGGTTACGCTCACTGGCCTCAGACACAACAGCCTTGCTGGTAGAACAGCGGTCGTCAGGAGACTATAAACCGTCTTGCCCCAGCTAACAGTTACCAAAGTCACAATTAGGGTGCTGCCAGTGCCCTTAAAGGCAAAGCGGCGGCAAAGCAGCCAAACGGAGGGGCTGGCAGTAGCCACAATCGCCTCCGTGTCCAGGCTTTCAGTCTGTTCAGGTGTTAACAGGACTGCAATGGGGACCTCAATGGCAGCACCGCAATGCACAGCTGGAACTACCTTTGGTCCCTGAACTAACAGCCATGGGAGCATGCTCCTGCTGCTGGCAATTGACTCATGGTTCCGTGGGAGAATGGTGTCCAAGAGGCCATCATTTTCACCACAGCTTCCCCAAGCCAAAAACGCGCAACGGAACATTTCCAGGGGCTGAGGAATGTCCTTCCAGGTTAGTGCTAAGTGACACCCCCCCCGTGGTATCCAGAAGACTGGACACGCTCGGGCGCAGGTTCGCAGTGACTAACCAGTTTGGGGTACAGCACACTCAGTACTACACCGGGTTCCACTAACGGGGTGGCAGGAGGTTTCCCCCTCTCGGTCTCGGTGCCTGCCTGCACCATGCGTTTCTGCCTCCTACTGGGACGAAGCTTCATTCCAGTCCTACGGGGAAACGTTGTGTTCCCTATGCTGGCAGCTCTATGTCAGGGCAATAACCAACTGGAGGAGGACCATTGGTCACTGCACTCACAGGCTGACTATTCCCCAGCAGTAGATGTCTGTCAAGGGCATCGAGGAGCTCGATGTTGGGTCTGCCATTGAATTGGCTCATTTCCAGTCCGAGGTTGCGCAGCATATTCCAAATTCTGGTTCTGGTTGAGGGGATCATCTGGGCCACGGGATCGTGGCTGCCAGAAGTCTCCCCAGGGGGACCAGACTCAAAGGATGGTTCAGGGGCAGGGGGCTGCTGTGGGGGATTCCCTGACTTGCCTGCCTGGCTGCGGGTGTCACTTCCTTGCCACTGCCTATCCTGTCAGGGAGTCGGGCGCGAGTTCCAATTCCATCTGGGAATGGAATTCGGCGTGGACGTCCTATGTTGGGAATGGGGTCCATAGTTAGAGTATGTGACCTCCGCTATGGGTTCCCCATTCCTGGTGTCTCGCTTCTGGGTTTTGGGGGGAGGTCTGACGGAGCCAGCCTCTCACAGCAGGTCAGCGACCCTGCAGAGGTTGTTCCCAAATTCCTCCCAGGACTTTGTGGCCGGATCCACCAAACCCAGGGCCATCTTTGTCTCGTGGTTCAAGCCTCCGTATAGCAGAGTCTTGAACTCCACAGAGTCAAAGTTGTGTCCACGGGCAGTCAAGGGGACCTTCTTGGCCAGAATCGCGAGCAGCTGCTTCCACACCACGTAAGCTTCAGGGTTCTCACGAGGACCCTGTTGCTCTATGACGTAGAGCACACTCACGCTCTGTCTGGGCCAAAGTATCCGAACTACCTCCCTCATCCAGTCGTGGGCCTCGAGCCTAACAGGCTGTGAGCTGCCACAGCTGATTCCAGCGTAGGAAGCTCAGATGGGGACATACAAAGGCGCGCCAATTGGGTCAGGTCCTGGCCATTGGCTGTCAGGTGAGAGTGTATCACTGTGTTTAGCCACATGATGCCGGTGGACCAGTTTAGGGGGCCCAATTGGTCAGCGATGGCTTTCACCTCTGTAGCACGCCAGGGGACCCTAGTCTCGGTGACCTGAGTCTCCTGTGTCTCTGCCCTCTCGGAGCTGCCTTCTCCTACCGGGGTGGTCATCCATGTCATGGACCATGTCTCTACTGGGTGGACTGGGACCTTAGGGTCGCTCCAGTCAGGATTAACGGGAGAGGAGGCCAGAGCTCTGATTGTACCTAGAACTAACAGAAAAATATTCTGGGATAAAGAAAATGTGTATGTGTGACAGGGCCTACTTGTTCCTCCCTCAGACTGGTATGGTAGCTCCCCAATCTGATAAGGTGTCCTGTCACTTCCACAAACAGCTCTGCCTCCATAGCACCACCTTTGTGTAAAGGTTGAGGCTTTTCAGTGGTTATTCAGAACCCCTTTTAGTTCTATGGTAGCTTGTTTTATGTGTGTCTTTGAATACTGCATACCATTCAGCCAAGTCAGTAGTTATAAAAATAAATGGACATATTTATTAAAATAACATACAAAAAAAGTACTGGAATTCAGATGTATGTCAAAGCTAATACAGAATACTTTTAGTCAGTTCCCTTATATCTTTGAACTATCATATAAGCACAAGTAACATTAATGGCCCTTTGGCTACGTTCAGACCAAAGACTCAACCCCCTACTCTAGATCACACTTTCTGACCAGGTTCTATAACGGTTTAATTACTCTTCTGCCTCTCTCTAGGCTTCCCTGAGAATTAAACCCATTTCCCACATAGACTGCCTCCCTGGCTGATTGAGGGACTTTGCTCCAGACCTCTCACTGGCTCAGGGACTGACTTTAGAGTTCTTTTTCACTGAAGACTGCACAATAACAATCAGTGCTTGCTTTTATATATCTTTTTCTTCATTCACCAGCTCATCTGGTTTCTCTCTTGAAGAGCTATTCTGGTTGCCTGGCAACCTGTTGCTAAACTGCTCTGGCACTCAGGATAGCCACACACCCCAGAATTCTGTCACAGTATAGATCTCCAAAATAAAATTGGGAAGAAAAGGAACATAATCTGGGACCTTCTGGTATTTTTAATCATATTGCATGCACGCACTATTTAAAAGGAAATAAAGAGGGAAAGATTCTAAAAGATTCCAAAAACCTGGGTCTTTTTCAGACAGCACAATAGCACTTGGGTACCACTTTAGTTGACATGGCTGCATCCTACAGAATCCTGGGATTTGTTGCTTTGGTACTCAGAGTTTTCAGTCAAGGAAATCCAGTGCCTTACCAAACTACAAATTTTAGGCTTCCACTGGATGCAACTATTGCAGTTAAAGTGGTATGAAACAGCTTCGTTTGAGTAGCATGAAAAAAACCAGCAACAGTATTGTATTCATGAAATAGCCAATGTTTCAATCAATGAGAAGTTATAGTTGTAGCAATAGGTAAAACTATATTTGATGTGAAAGATAAGGACTGGATATTTTTACTTTAAAAGGAGCATCCAATTTTGATTGAATGCTGTGTCTTAGGCCATTTCCGCACGCGGCGAGGGAATCGCTCCCTGCCTCTACTCACCGGATCTTCTTTGGGTCCGGTCTGGTCCGGGGCAAGGAGGAGCAGTGCATGATCGCATCCAAAATGGCGGCTTCTTGTTGGTCGTGAGTCACGACCAATCACTGAAGCTCGCCAGCCTAAAGTCCACTCTCCGCAGCCTGTGAATCTGCATTGGAGAGCAGGCACGCAATGGTTTTTCAAAAACATGCTGGAGGACCACTTGGGGTTGCTCCAGAGCAGACTGAGGTGTGGAACTACGCTAAGTAGTCCAGACTCAGTCCACTCCAAGGTGCAGACGTCCTCTGTGGAGGACGTGCTGCACCGTTTTTTTTAACCTGTGCGGAAATGGCCTTAATTCTACCTATTGTCTGGACTTACAGAAAGTTGCAGGGAGGGATTTAGACAGTGGAAATGAAATTGGGTAATGGTTACATATCATTCCCCTTGTTTAAAGGGTTTTGGTTTTTTGTTAAAGAAATCCAGTTTAAAGAAATCTCCAGCATGATATGTGGCTTGGCCTTCACTCTGTCTGGTGACAGTTTTATCACAAAAGACATACCAAACATCTAAACTGTGAAACTATCAACTGGGAGAACAATTTGTCTTTGTCCAAGGCTACAAAAATATACCCCTCAAAGATACCATTTTCCTCAAAATGTATACATGCTGGATATTTTATAAATATAAATTACATCCTCATTTGTTGTGTGCCTTCAAACTGACTCCAGTGTATGGTGACTCTGTTATAAGGTTTTCTTGGCAAGATTTGTTCAGAGTGTGTTTGCCATTGCTTTCCTGTGAGGCTGAGAGAGTGTAACTTGCCTAAGGTCACTCAGTGGGTTTCCATGGAAGACTAAGGATTCATACCTCGATCTTCCAGAGTCTTAGCACAAGACCCAAACTACTACCTTACAGAAGATACAAGAGAATGAAGTTATGACAGAACATTTAATCACCTACTGCACTCAAAAAATACTTCAAGAAATATTTCTTTCATAAATGTAAATGAGAAGGAGCAAGAACCCATCAACTGAAAGTCCAACCAGAGTTTTTTTATCATCCTAGCTATTCAGAAGAGCATTTCTCCTACTTGTTTCAAGATCTGGAAGATTACCAGCAAGCAAGAATATCTATAAAAGTAAGATTTTTTCCCCCTGTTATGACAAGAACCAGGTTTCTTAATCAAAGCCAAGTGTTTTTGTATCCCTGTAAAAGCCTATGTTTAGAAAAACCACTCGAGGTATCCTAATGACATTAATTTGGTACAGTAATGACTTTCAGGTCAGTCTGTGCTCTCAAATAGCAGACATCAGGAACATATTCAGCATTATGCCTTTTTGCCTCTGCCTTGTTGCTTTTTTAAGCAATTGGCAATGGCTTGTGATAGTTGTCTCATACTAGCACTTAAACAATACCAGTGGTCAATTCCTAATTGAGAATGTTTGAGAAAGGAAAAGAGCTGCCCCCAAGTTACTAATTTGATTTCCATTCTGAAGCCATCCAAAAGTTAACATGTCATTTCTAATTGATCCTTGCAGCTTGGTTAGGCTTTATATTTAGTTTTCTTGTGAAATCAGTCTTTGGGAAAAAAATCTGTCATGGTTAGAGCATCAGAAGTACATGATTATTAGCAGTGAAGAAAAAAGGAAATAATCCAGAACAATGCACTCACAAGACTGTGTTCTTTTATTATTATTTTATTATTATATTATTATCACAGGAGACAAGTTCTTGTTCATTTTTTTTCTTGACTTTACAAATTTGTCATCATACATTTGTCCACCACAAAGATAACTTTAATCAAAGAGACATTGACTGAGTTCCAGGGGCCATACATCCAGTTGCATGAGAAACCCCTAAAGACAGTTAAGTCTTTGCTTGATAAATTTTCTGCTACAGCACTTTGCACTGCAGAAGAGTTCAATCTTTGTTTGAAAGCTGAATTGGATTGCTTTTTCAACAACAGGAAAGAGCTAAAAAGATCTTGCTTGATATATCATTTGCTCCTGAGCTGGTTTGGTACAGCCTCAACATCAACATTCACAGCAATAGCCAGTAAATATCATAAGAACAGCTCATCACGCATCATACAACTTTTAATACCTATTGTACTCATATTGTTGGGAACCGAATCCACTCACAAATAATATAGCCCAAAAACAATATTTTATTGGCAGTGAAATACATGTAACAACTTTAGTGGCCAAACTGAAAAGCAAGAGAGGTGTGAAAGTGCTTAAGCATCCCCAAGCTAGAAATTGCATTCCCGCGTTCAATACCAGGCATTGTTTACTTAATGGCTTTCAAGCTGCTACTACTACATCTCCCATCAATATTATGGTGGGGCAGAGTAACTATCAGACACTTATCCTATTTCTGGGCTTCCCGTAGACAACTGATTGGCCAATGTGGCCAATGTGGATTTCCCACAGCCAGTCCATAGATGCTATCAAATAATATTGAACACTGTTCTATGTTACTATTAGGTGGATTCATTATTGGTTGATCAACCAAACTTAGTGAGTGCTCACCAGTGGTTCCTCTTCATGCTAGACAGAAGTGGGTAGTGGGGTGCCTCAGGGTTCTGTCCTGGGCCCAGGGTTGATAAATGACTGGGGACTTTATCACATGAGGCAGGTAAGTTGCAATTACAGCAGGACAATAGCTGCTGTAGTCTGTGCCTGGAACTTATCACATGATGTCCTTCCTCTTTTGTTATTCTAAATGGGAGATCATTTAGAAAGTGGTTCTTTTACAAATGCAATAAAACCCATTAATGACCTCCTTTGTAAAATAAACACTTTCCAAATGGTCTCCCACTGTGGAAACAACAAAAGAGGAAGGAGGTAATGTGATAAGTTCCAGCCAAAAATGCTATTATCCTGCTGTACAGTTCTCCCTCTGCATTTGTGGGTTTCACTTTTGCAAATTTGATTATTTGCAAAGTGTCCGCTTGCCCCTCATTCTGTCCCCCATTCCCTGGCCTGGGTGGGTGGCGGGAGGGTACAGGGAGGGCAATTGCCTGTTCCCCATGCTCCTTCCACCGCTGTCTGTGTGGGTGCACCCTGGGCTGGCAACAGAAGTGCAGGGTGGGTGATCACTCATTCCTCACGCTCCTTGCACCGCCATTGCTGGTGCAGGCCTGTTCCCTGCATTTCTTCTGCGGCCAGCATGGGCATGACCTGGGCAGGTGGCAGAAGGTGCAGGGTGGATGATCACCCACTCCCTGCACTTCTTCCACCACCACCATCTGTGCCAGGACACCCTGGGCGGTGGCAAAAGGTGTGGGGTGGGTGATTGTCAGGTAGGGTGAAGGGGAAGGAAGATTCTGCTCTATGCTCTGCTGCTACTGCTGCCCACCTGATCCTGTGGGTAGGGACAGCAAGAAAGCCAAGTGGGGAAGATCTTTTCCCGTTTGCTGTTTCCCCTGCCACCCCCACCCATGCAGTGGGGGAGAAAGCCAAGCGAGGAAGCTCTTTCCCCTGTACCCCTCACCTGCACAATCATGAGTGTGCATGTGAGGGCCTGCAGTTATTCACTTTTTTCACTTTCGCGGGGGTTCTGTTTCCCTATGCCCCATGAAAGTGAAAGGCCTACTGTAATTGTGATTTTACCTGCCCTATGTGATAAAGCCTTTAGAAAACAGAACAGAAGGCAGGCCTATTAAATTTGCAGATGATACCAAATTGGGCTAGCATGATATAGTGGTCTGAGCACTGGACAACAATTCTGGGAGACCAGAGTTCAAACTTCCACTCAGCCATAGGAACTCCCTTGGTGACACTAGGTGAGTCACACTCTCTCAGCTTCAGGGGAAGACAATGGCATCTCTCCTTGAACAAATCTTGCAACAACAAAAAAATCCCATGATAGGCTCTTCTTAGAGTCACCGTAAGTCAGAAACAAACTAGAGGCACACAACAGCAACAGCAGTCACAACAACAGGATACAATTGGAATTCAAAATGCTAAAACTTAGTATTAAAACTCAGGGTTATGCCTTATAAAGAAAGAGCTCCATAAGCTCTAGAACAGGGATGGGTAACTGTGGAAGACTAGCTAATCCCACTAATCCCAAGGAAACCATGGAGAGCCTCACCCCTTCAGCACACTTGCTCTCTTCTCAAAATAAATAAATAAATAAATAAATAAAAAATATCAAGCTTTTGCTTCAAATGTCCCCTAGACTACATTTTGTGTCCTTCCTGGGTCATTTTAGGAAATGAGTATTCACTTCCTTTTTCCCAAAAAAAAAAAAAAAAAAAAGCTTTTCCTGGGCCTCAATTGACCAGGTGTGTACCAAATATAATGGAAATGTGCCCCACATCACAGAGGACATTTTAGACCAAAAAGTGTTTTTTGTTTTTAAAAATTGTAAAAACTATTTTTCACAAGGGGGGGAATACCTTCCACACCCCTAGAGGGGATTTGTAGTCCTTTTGGAGAGAGAAAAACGACACTGGGGAGGCATAAAATGGCTGCACTTTTGCCATCCCTGCTCTATTTTTTTTAAATAATTTTTATTGATTATACAGCAAAGAAAAAAACATAAACAAAAAAATAAAACACCATGTGATATACATAATAGTGAAACAAAAAAATTTCAACCAACACAAACTTACATTATTATTTCTCTCTATTACCATTAGAATCATAAACTTATTCAGCTTATTCTATATCATACTACCTGTATATTTTTGTTACCTATCTTTAATTCTTATTCTCATTATACTCATTTTTATTATAATAGTTTCATTCTTAATTCTATATTTTTCCCTTAGATTTAATCTATTGCTATTACTAAATATAATCTTATTACTTAACATATCAAACTATCTCTAAAGATAAACCCACTCCCCAAAGCTGATTATATTTTAACTTACTTTTTTTTGTTTTGCTTTACAAAATTAAACAACACATATCCAATTTAAACAATACACCACATAATTAACACACAAAAAAAGTGAATAAACCCACCCCCCAGAGGCCATCCCTGCTCTAGCAGAATAAGAGCCTGAGCACATAAGACAGCTAGAACCATCTTCCTCATAACGGCATTCCAGAATCAGGGTGCCACACGTGAAAAGACAGTCCATGTCGTTTCCCTGAAGGTCTCTTATGATGGGGTTAAATTCATTCCAAAGACATGGAGACAAAGTATAAAAGGACTTTTCCTTCATACCCACCAGCCTACTTACAGACGCAAATGAGCCAGAAGGCCTTAATTGCTGATCCAAAAGGGTGAGCATATTGGAATGGATAAAAGTGATTCCTTTGTTCAGACCCAGTCAGCAATCTACCTGCTGTATTTTGAAATTTTCATTTAATTTCCAGTTTCCATTATTCGTTTAATTTCTGGTTGGCCTCTCCCTAAACTGCAAACCCCAGGATTCCATAGGATGTTGAAAGTGGAATAATAGTGCTATAACAGTCCAGTGCAGAAATGGCCCATGTGTTACAGGTTACCATGCATCATATGTTCAATATCAGGTAAAATCTGAATGAATGTTGTAACTGTGTATTCAGCCATGCTATCAAGGCATAGCTCTGTTTACTTAAAAGTGATAGCAATCAACCAGCGATTTACTATGTATGAACTTTAAAGTAACTACACTAGAACTTCATGTAACAATGTATTGTTTATCAAAGGAAAGGGTCAATGCATCTTATCCTTTGAAGAGGGATCAAACAGAATAGGTTGAGAGATGCCAGCCTCCAAGTGTTTGGTCAGGGTTAAGACACAAAGAACTGAGATAGAGATTACACTGGAGATGTAAGATAAACCTGAGAAAGTTTGGAAGGACTGGCAAGATCAAAGTATGGAAATAAACAAGGTCCCATGGAACAGTTGGAAGTTTGGGAAAGGAGAAGACCCTGAGAATCCACCAATGGGAATTGTGCAGACATAAGAGTTATTTAGCCAAGGCCATTTCTGCACTGGACTGTTATAGTGCTATTATTCCACTATCAACATCCTATGGAATCCTGGAGTTTACAGTTTAGGATGTTGAATTTCAACATTCCATAAGATGTTGAAAGTGGAATAATAGCACTATAACAGTCTAGTGTGGAAATGGCCCAAGTGTGTGTTATAGAATGTTAGCTTCAGCAACAGTTGTATGCTATGCCTCAGATACCTCATTAAACATGGTTGGAAAACCCAAAAGTAGCCAGCACACAACACTAGCTTCATATATACTAAACATTTTGTAGTCCAAATGAAATTTCATTACAGTATCTGAGACCAAACTATCCCAATTTGGCAGAAGCTGCAACTGGCACACATTTTTAAAAATAAAGACAGTTAGTGACATGTTTTTCAGAATCCTGGAAGAAATACATGGTGTTGCCCCCCCTTGGTAAGCCCTGTCCCGGGGTCTACAACTTTGATATAAAATTAATTTAACCCACCAGAGAGGTCACCCGGATGCGCACATAGGCAATAACAGTCGTACAATCTAAGGCACCAGGTCAGACCAGTAAACTCCCCAGTCACGTAGCCACAAGAGACCTCATGTTGTGATAACATGATAAAAACAGCCACAAGAAATCACAATGGATAGGATCCGAGAAACAGGATGGTGGCCACAGATGAAGTAGGATGTAAACTAATGGGTGGACAACTGCTTGGCTTGTGCCATGGTTAATGCTGACTCTACAGGTCTCAAAGCTCCACTCCAACACCAGAGAATTGAGGGACCTTGGTCCCACATCCAAATAGACTTCATACGACCTCTTTCTGTAACACTGCGAGGAAACAAGTACTGTTTGACAGTAATCTATCACTTTAGTAAGTGGATTGAGGCTTTTCCTTGTCGCAACAATACCACTGCCACTGCTGTGCAATTGTTGTTCAACAATGTTTGGGAACTCTGGGAAGTGACATGTGACCTTGATTGTGATATGGGGGTTCATTTCACTGGGGAGATCACCCAAGAATTATGCAAAGCTTTAGGAATAAGACAGCAATTCCATGTAGCCCATCATCCCCAGAGTTCAGGTCAAATAGAGAGAACAAACCGCTCCTTGAAGGAGGCACTCAGGAAGGTAGTTCACTCATCAGGAAAAGACTGGGACACCAAATTGCTCATAAAATTGATGGCCTTTAGAGGCACGGTTGCAGCCCATGGTTTTACACCACACATGGTGATGACAGGGAGAAAAATGATGTTACCGGAGGCTTTCTGGGTTGACATCCACCTCCCTTCTGAATTAGAGCCTGTCGCGCTGAACAATGAATGAGTCAAGAATTTGATTCAACAAATAGGTCAGATCCATAAGCAACTAGGTGCCCAGCTAGGGAAAAATCTCCAGAAAATGGACAGGAGGGTAGGATGGGTACACCATCTGTGCCAGTGGGAAGAAGGACAATTGGTCTTATATAGGAATTTCTATAAAGACAAGCATTCCTTAGCTGCAAAATGGGTAGGACTAGTTCCTATTGAAAAAAAGAGTCTCCCCTGCTGTATACCAAGTGTGAATTCCTCACAAGAAGGGAGACCGTCTTAAGTTTTTCCGTGTTTCCCAACTCAAAGAATGGAAAGGGAGACCAGTAGAACTCAGTCAGAGCTCCCTTCCTGAATCACTGGAAGAGGTCCTGGGGAAATCCAATGTGAATGTCTTAACTCCACAGCGATCTCTCAATTACCAGGAAGTTCCTGAGATTGATTTGTCTGAAATATTCACATCTGTCTACTCACCCTTTGATTCGGGTTGAAGAATTAGGATAAGACCAGAAAGAGCAGGTTGCTCCAGTCTTTTATACCCTCACTCCACTTATTTCTGTAAATAGGGTTTTAAAATGGTATTTACACACCCCACATTCAGTGTTCCCTACAGGGAAACAGGATGGGCACTCTACCTTGGATCTGGATGTTACTGGGAAGTGTTGTGGGAGTCTCTCAGATTAGCATGTATCCTACGCAGCTCATCACTGACTGGGAATATAACATACAAGCAAACTCTCAGTGGAATTATTATATTGGAGTAGAGGAGCACTTGAGAGAAATTGGAATGCTTCCCTGGTATAAGCAAAGGTACCCTGTAGAAATTTACACTCGCAATATATAGGAAAATGCAGGTTAGTACTGTTTTGAGCCTTAACATCCCAGGAGTAGTGGAGTGAATTATCACCTTTCCAACCCCCCATTTTGCACCACTCACTGGTTTTCCATATATGGGTAAGAAGGAAGAGAATCCTTCAGTCATTATAGAAGTTTCTTATCAACTTTGTAAATCTTCCTGAAAGTGGAAGATAGCCTTTCTGACTTGTACTAACATTACCTGTGCTCCCACTTACTGCAATGTTTCTTGTGATAGTATATTCTGTCCACCTATCCCTTTTTCTAAGTCCTGACCTGCGAATTTCACACTGATGTATATAGGCAGTACGGTGATTTGCAAGGACGTCTACGTCTACGCTTACTCTTGAACCCAACCTATCAGCACTACGGTCGTGCTTGATTTCACAGTGGTGAATGTTTCTAGGGCATTGCCTATGTGTACACCCTTTTTAAAAATAGCATGGGCTCAATGGGAGCACTGGGAGAAACGTTGGCTCTCTTTTTCACATGCTCACTCACATAATAAAAGGGATATACTAAGTACTGTGCTAGGTGGCATAGGAGCAGGCGGAGCAATCCTTAACACTATAGACACAGAGGGGACTCAGCAGGGTACCGGTTCCGGTGTGGAAGCATGTAAGGTAGCTCAGTTAGAGTCTTCCTTTTTCACTTAAAGTTTATTGCTTTTATCAAAAAGTTCCTTGGATATAAGTATATATATATTCTTAATTATCTTTTTAATGCACGAGAAAAAGTAGCTACCTATTTGAAACTTAAAACTAATGAAGCTCTGGCGGACTGACCTTGAACAAATTGTAGTCGGGAGTAACTGATATACTGAGACGGATAAGAAACACTGGGAATGCTGTAAATTAACAGCTGGTCAACTTGGAAGTTATATAGACAAACAGCAAGTTTTGTTCCAGCTCATATGAATCAGTTCATTTGCTAACAGCAGCATAAGAGTGGCTGTGCCCCTATTAAGAATATATATCGTGCTTTTTAAAACAAATGAAATAATTGCCTTAGTGGAGGGGCAGAAGCTGAGCTTACAGACAGCTGTGCTAAGTCTTGCTAGGATTCAGGAGTAGATCTCTGGACTTCTGGATGGGTGTATAAGGGGATTCATTGAGTAGAGTTTATTGATAGCTCTATACACCTTTTGGAGCCAGTCAAATTTCAACCTCCTCAGTCATGGTCAAGACTCGAGCTCAGAGAGCTCAGGCTAACAAAAAGAAGAGTCAGGCAAAGGAGGCCCAGGCAAAAGAAATGGAAGTCTCACTCAGAAATCAATCCTAGATTATTGTGTTCCAGTAGCTATGAGTGCTCAATATGTTAGTAGTAACTCCTCAGGCATTACAGCTTTAGACTCACTGGTTAATCAGTTCAATGGAACAAATGGAACAAAGAGTAATATAGAAGACCAAACAAACACAGTGAAAGAGGTGCTTCAGGTTACCCCTGGCAATTGGTCCATGGACCCAGAGTTCTTAGCCAGAACAGCAGGAGACATAATTTGTAAACACCTTAACTCCACAACCCCTATAGCAAACAGTTCAATGGTGGAGGAATCTATAGAAAAATCTCAAGGGGTTGAAAGTGACCACGCTAAGATTATATAGACACAGAGGTGTTGGCTAATAAATTGGGAGTAATTGGTACCAAGACTAAAGACATAGGAATCTCTTCTGCCATGGGACTCCCCAATCTAGCATGTGGTATAGATTTAATTGGACAATTGATGCCACAATGGGTGGGAGTAGAAAGAGAAATTATAGGAGAATTAGGAACGTCTTGGGTTAGAGACACTCAGAATTTGTCATTAGCTATTCAGTGTCCGCAATTGCAAGGCAACGTAATTACTTTCTCTGCTCAAGTAATTCAATCCAACCTCGTGGGTCTGTTACATCCTGAAATTCTAAGTTTGCTTAGGGAGAGGTATCTGGACTCTTTACAGCACCCTTCCTCATTGTTTTGGGTAAAATGGGCTTCATGGGAGAGTTTAATACTTTACTTGGAAGTCCTTCATGAAAAGGTCTTGAATCCAATAAAGTTAAACCCGGTATCTTATCTCGGACTGTCTTTAGTTCAGACCAATGCCACTCTTCTCCCGGACAGACGTTTCCATTGGTCTAATTACACACATTTATTTGATTTAACAGGATATATGTTTACCAGACAACGGGTTCACTGTTTTGATAATTTACAAGGAGTTTCACAGCACAACTACACTATCACATCAGTCCTGTGAATACTTCTGTGTTCAACTCAATCAAAATTGTTTTTGTCTGAGAACCCCTTGCTCATGTATATGTTCCTTGCCTGGTGATCAACGTTAAGAGAACAGCAGGGAATCCTTGTTTTTGCCAGTAACACATTAAGGACTGTTTTGGGCAAGAGTTCTATTTGAAGGATGCCATTAAAGATGACATATTAGAGGCTGAATACATGCCACAGCCTTCTGAGTTGGAGGGGTTCCACTTAGAAGATGAAGTAAAAGTGTCCATGTGGCTTCGCAATTTAACCGATTTAAACAAAAGAGTTCAGGAAGTATCTCGTGAGTTGGATCACCTTGCAATTAAGGTAAACCATACTGCCCAGCATATTATTTCCACCTCTAAGGAACTTGCAGAAACAACACATCAGTCCTGGTGGGATGTCTTTATGTGGTCATCCACTGGCAGTGCTATTGCCCAATGGGCACTGCACCCATTAATTATCATTTTAGTATTTCAGATTGTTTTGGTTGGGTGTCTCCTTTTATTAGCCTGCTGGGTCAGCAGACAGATCTTAAGGCTCCAAGTGAGACAGTTAAATATAAGTTGATCATTCTGATTTTTACTTGTAAAAGGGGAAGGGAGTGTGGAAGTTAAGGGTCTGGACCAACTAAAAAAACCCAAGGGATTAAGAAACCCAAGGTCGTTTGAGGTAGATCAAGCCTTCAGAGTTAGCCCTGGTACCCCGAGGAAGGCAGTTTACACCATGGCATCAGGATCTCCAAAGGCCAGAGACACTGCGTGCAATGACACCATGGGGTGACTGTGAGAGGTCCTTTAGCAAACCTCTCAGATGAAATAGGTCTAACTCTGGGGAGCCGGTCTGAACGCCTAGATGGGATGGGACACCTAAAAGACCATCTAGCCCATCCAGCAGGATAACTCTTCAAGTGAGGATGAGATTTATTCGTTACATAAATGAGACCGTTAACACTTCCCATCCAAAGATACGTAAGTATGATTTGCTTTCCTCAATGATTTCCCTTGTAAATAAGTTTTTTTATAAGCTAGATGTTGAGTTTTATAGTTTTTAGTAGATATGCATTATGGGAAATTTGCATAATCCCTTAAGGCATTAGCATATTCACTCTCCTTTGTTTAATTGTCCGAGAGCTCAACTGCTTCCCTTCTGTTCAGAATTTGGTACAACATAATCGTACTAGCAGTTGTGCGAAACCTATCTTTTAACAGGAAAGGTTACCCCTGCTTTGCAAGAGTGAAGAGCTGAAAGTCCAGAGTTTAATCTAATTCAAGCCAAAGAATGTCCATTACCGTTACATCAGTAACTTATGTGTAATTGTTTGAAACAAATGGACGTACTGGATGAAGCATAGTCTGCCAACATTGAGGGCCAATCTTGTGTGGTGCATCTGATTTCTGAAGGCCTGGTCTAGCCCAGAATTGCAGCTTGCCTCCGGAGTAACCGGTCTGGACAGAACGAATGCAATGGCCAGCTATGATTATTTACTTCTTGCAAAAACTTCTGTGCAACTGCTTGGCTTGATTATAATATCCTTCCATTCTTAGCTTGCTTCAGACCTCAAAACAAACTGAGGAAAACCTTCCTCAGGAGGATTTCAGATCCCATAATACTTTTTAGCTTATGCTTGATTGGATGATAATTTGCATAATAGCTATTAACTTAGTTTTTCAGTTACTCTCTCCTAAGTAGGTGAAGAGGAACCGTGGGAACCAAAAGGACCAATCGCGACGTCCATAGAGGCCTAGTTCCAGATGAATCCAAAGGAACTATGGAGAGGGGGGTGAGAATCCACGCCATTGAAATAACTAGAGAATAAAACCTGATATTTTTATCCATCTGAATCACTTGCTAGTCTTAACTGTTTCCACGATTTTTAAGAGAGGACTTACATTATTTTGCCATTTTCCTGAAGAGGTTTTTGGACTTGAGGGGGTGGTGGTGGACACAAATACCACCAGCTATTGCAACTTTGACTATGGACAATTCTTGGCTGCAGTGATTCTTCTACATTATTATGGAGTGACCATGCAATTGCGTTATCCACGTTATGCATTTGTTATGCTTTATTGTTGTTTATACCCTGTTGGTGCTTTTCCATTGGTGAGAGCAATTTTTTTTACAATATATTTTACACTGTATTGGTATGAATGGGTTTAGGGAAAGTAGAAATGTAATCGACAGGATCTGTACGTTCCTTTCTCTCTCTCCTACATCTAAACGTCAGTCCCTTTTTAATGGTGTACTGCAACTTTACCTGATTTCCTCCCTATATCAGTGGTTAGGAATCTCACTTTCAACCTAGCTCTTTAAGACTTAATTGGAAAATGTACAATTTCGTACCCTCATCATCCATTTTTTGGGGGGGGGATTGTTGTCTTCTTGGTAAGCCCTGTCCTGGGGTCTACAACTTTGATATAAAATTAATTTAACCCACCAGAAATGTCACCCGGATGTGCACATAGGCAATAACGGTTGTACAATCAAACACACCAGGTCAGATCAGTAAGCTTCCCAGTCACATAGCTACAGGACACCTCATGTTGTGATAACCCATGGTGGACAAAAAGTCATCAACCTTTGGGAGTCCACTTGAAGGGAGTAAAAGTGTTCCCGGAAAGTTGGGCACTGGAAGCAATAAAATCTTATCAAATTGATCTCCAGAAACTCACACTGCAGCCCTAACGCAGAGGAAGATCTGGCTGTTTGGATGACACCCTGTTATCTTCTGATATCAAAGAAAATGCCAGGTGTGGAGTTGTTTTTCTTTTCTGTCCCTGTTTGTTTTCCCTGGGAGAGGATTTACCTTCAAAGTAAATGTTTCCTACAAATAGTTCCTGTTTTGGGGCTAGTTAGGCAAGAGAAAGGCAGAGAGGGAAGAAGAGGAGGAAGAAGTAAGATGCCTCCCGGTCTTACCAACTGACTGGTCCCCCCTCCCGATAACTGCGTGATCTCCTCAGCATTTCTTCGCTGAGCTGCTGTTCAATTGCTGCTTCCCAAACCAAGGACTTCAGGAAGAGGTGCAGTATCACCCACACTACGAACCCCTCAACAATTCCTCTATCTTATTTCCACTCTTTATTTCTTTTAGCCCTTAGCTGCGTGTGTGCGTGTCTGCGTTAGTGCGAGCTATTACTGTTCAATAAAGTCATTCATTGGACCTTTTTGTGATTTGTAATTTCTGACTGAGCCTGACCTCATAAAAATTGGGTAAAAGATCTTGCTAGGTTACCCTGCCTCTCACATCGCTGTTGCTTGTGCTCCATTGAGCTTATTTTTCCCATCACTTGGAGCATATTGAGATGTTCCTCTGGGACCCCCAGATTTTCAGAATAACAATGGGATGTCCCCACAAGTATTTTCAGTGTCCCACTCCCATTTTTAGTCATTTGGGGACTGACTGAAAATTTCATGGTGGGGCAGAATTCTTATGTGAGGGCAAAGCACTTAGCTTGGATAGGTAGGAAGCCCCCATGCCAGTGGCAGAGGTTGGGGTGTGTGGAGGGGTGGGGTTATGGCATGAGGGACGTGGCCACTGTTCACAGGGGCACGGCTGTGGTGTGCATAGGCATGGCTGCAGCATGTGGGGGTATGGCCAGGGCGTGCGGGGGCATGGCTACGGACCTGGATGCCCAAAACAAAAAGCTGCCCAGAGCGATTTGCCTCCCCCGTCCCTATGCGACTGCCCCACCCAGAGTTCTTAACTAAAATTTAGAGCTAATTTGGTTTGTTTATCATTAGTATAGCACCAATCATACAATTGCAATAGAGAACAATTAAAAATGCCACATCCAGAGTGCACAGGTACTTGTCATCGTTGTTGTATGTCTTCAAGTTGTTTCTGACCAAGGCAAACTTATCAGAGTTTTCTGAGACAAGTGCTATTTTGCAGCCTGAAATTACTGGTTTTGTAAAATTTTGTTTTCAAATCTTTTTATTGAACTTTTCCACATCGAATTTCAACCAGTCCATATCATTCACATTTCAAATATACAATTTGATTAATAATAAAATATATTTAGCCCAAAAGAAAAGAAAAGAAAAAACAACAAACAAAAAAACAACAAACAAAAAACCACACACATCTTCCCTTATTTTATTTTCTCTATGCTCGTTGGTTCTTCCTTAGATTTTTCTGTCCCACGGTACTCCTATAATCCTTTTCCTGATACTCCGCTTATTTACCTTATTATGCTTTCGCTAAATTTCCCTTTTTTCCTCTCTAGGTCTTCCTTAACTATATATAAACCTCAACACATCCTAATACATGTCTTAGCACCCCTTTAACCCTTTGGTAGCCATATTCCCCCATCTTGTCTCCAATATGGGAAAAATCAAGTCCCAGTCTACCTCTGTTTTGTCTTTTAGATTATATGACAGTGATGATGTTAATTTTTCCATTTCCATTATATCATATATTTTTAGTAGCCAATTTTCTACTTCGGGAGGTTCCGCCTGTTTCCACCTACTTGCATAACACATCCTCGCCGCAATTATCATTAAGGTGAGCAATTTATGGTGGGAATGTTTTTCTAGTGGTCCTACAGATTCATACATGTTTAACAAATATATTTCTGGGTATAACGGAATTTTTTTTTGGATGATTTCTGTTATATTATTATGTATTTGTACCCAGAATTTTTTCGCTTTTGTGCACGTCCACCACAGGTGGAACAAAGTTCCTTTCTGATCACATTTCCAGCACTTACCCTTATCTGTTTTGGTCATTTTCGCAATTTGAGTCGGCGTATAGTACCACCTGTACATGATCTTAAAATAATTTTCTTTTAACACTACACTCTTTACCGTTTTATTTATTCTAGACCAAGATCTTTCCCAACGCTCCAATTGTGTCGGTCTCCCTATATTCTGAGCCCATCTCAGCATATTCTCTTTTACTACCTCTCTTTCCAGTTCTAAATTTAAGAAAATTTTATATAACTTTGCTATACGGTGATCAACCCCTGGTTTTAAAAGTTTATCCAATTCATTTTCTTTGTTTTCTATCCCTACTGTTTTCTGATATAATTTAAATTTTTCTACTATCTGTCTTTGCAGTAGCCAGTGTGTAGCCAGTCCACTGTCTACTAATTCTTCTTTTGTTTTCAACCGAATCTCTCTCCCATGTACTTTCACTATGTCCTTATACATGATCCATCTGTCTATTTGCAGTTTCTCTCTCCTGTAGAAGGCTTCATGTGGGGATACCCACAATGGGAGCCTCTTCTTTTTATACAGCAGCCACACTCTCAAAATAGATTTCCTAATAAAATGGTTATTAAACTCCCTGTTTATTTTTGCCTTCTCATACCATAAATACGAGTGCCAACCGAAGGGCAATTCTGCACCTTCCAGTGTCAATAGTCTCTCGTCATCTAATCTGACCCAGGTGGTCGCCCAATCCATACAACACGTGTGATAGTATAGTCTCAGCTCCGGTGTTTCTAAACCTCCTCTCTCTTTAGCATCTATTAAACCACACCACTTTATTCAGGGTTTTCTGCCATTCCAGATAAATTTAGACAGATCGCTTTTCCACTGTTTGAAGACCCCATCGTTAGTTATAATGGGGAGATTTTGGAATAAGAAAATCAATCTTGGCAAAATATTCATCTTAATTATTGCAATTCTCCCTAACAGAGATATGTCCAATGTTGTCCATCTTTTTAAATCTCCTTTCACTGACTGCCACACTTTCTTATAATTCTTAACATATAAATCCATATTGTTTTCAGTCAAATACATTCCTAAATATTTAACTTTATTCTCTATTTTAAATTGCGATTCACTCTCCAGCTCCTTTTCCTCTTGTTTGTTCATATTCTTCATCAATACAGATGTCTTTTCTGGATTTATTTTGAAACCTGACACTTTTCCGTATTCATGTAAGATCTTATTTAACTGCTTTATGCTTTGTGTCAGGTTATCTAATAAAACAACCAAGTCGTCTGCGAATGCCCTGAGCTTAAACGCATGATTTTTGATCTGTACACCCCTTATTTCCGGATCTTGTCTAATATGTAAATTTAGAATTTCAATCATTATTAGGAAGATCACTGGTGACAATGGGCATCCCTGTCTCGTCCCTTTTCTAATATCGACTTTAGGTGTTTTTCCACCATTTATTATAACGTATGCTGATTGGTTCTTATATATCATACTTGTCCACTTTAGGAAATTCTCCCCTATGTTTGTCTTTTTCAGAATTTCCTCTATAAATCTCCATTTAATTTTATCGAAAGCTTTTCTCCATCCAAAAATATCATCCCTAACTTTTTCTCGTTATGTTTATGGTAGTGTTCTATTATATTCAGGACAATTCTCATATTATTCTTTATTGGTCTTCCCGGAAGAAAACTGCTTTGGTCTTCATTGATCCACTCTTTTAATACTTTCTTTAGTCTTTCTGCCAGAATGGTCGCAAATATCTTGTAATCTATATTGAGCAATGCAATTGGCCTGTAGTTTTTAACATCAGAGTGATCTTTACCTTCCTTGGGGATAAGGCTAATTGTAGCCTCTCCCCAAGTGAACGGACGTTCCCCGTTTTCTAATTCTTTTAACAACCGGTGCAGCGGTTCTACCAACGTATTTTGGAAAGTTTTATAGTAGAATGCTGTTAAGCCATCCAGCCCCAGGGCCTTTCCTACTTTAAGCTTTTGTATTGCATTTATGATCTCCGTTTTAGTTATGGGTTTATTTAGCTCTATCCTAGATTCCTCTCTTATTTGTGATAGTTCTACTTTTCCAAGATATTTCTTCATGGTTCTGTCTATATCAACAGAATCATTATCTTCATAGAGCATCTGATAATATTTATAAAATACCAATTTTATCTTATCTTGTTGTCTATACAGTTCGCCCCTTCCTTGATTTCTAAAATTGTTCTTTTCTCCTTTTCCTTTTTAAGTTTATACGAAAGCCATTTCCCCACTTTATTAGAATGTTCATAGTATCTTTGCTTTATATATTTCAGCTTCCTTTCTAGTTCTATTGTGTTTTGCATAGAAAATTGTTTTTGTAATACCTTGATCTCATTTTTTACCTTCCCATTTTGAGCGTTTTTCTTCAATTCATCCTCCTTTCTCTTAAGTTCCTCAATAATTTTTTGCTGGGTCTCTTTTCGCTTCTTGTTTCTATAAGTCTCCTGTTCTATTAAGATTCCTCTTATTACCGCTTTTCCGGCCTCCCACACTATGCTTTCTGATGTTCCTTTTCCTGAATTCTCTTTGAAATAATATTCCAATCCGGTTCTTACCTTATTTACAACTTTGTCATCCCTTAGTATATCGTCCCTTAATATCCACCAATACTCTGATTTCCTTTCTCTAAAGGACATCATTATAGGGCTGTGATCAGACCATGTCCTAGGTAAGATTTCCATCTTCTGAATACTCTTACTTAATGTTTTGGATGCCAGGACCTAAACGTTTCTGAATAATATGTAAAATCCTGGGCATTCCCATAAAGATATCACCATACATCTAGGAGTGCATAGTTTTCCATGAGGTCAAAAACGGTTTTTGGCAATTTCCTTTGGGCCACTTTCTTTTCCGTTTTCCTATCTTGTGTGGGGTCTATTACCCCGTTCCAATTGCCCATTATCATGACTTTTTCATAATCATATTCTCCCATTACTTCTGACAGTTTGGTATAATATTCTGATTTGTTCTGTTGTGGTCCATAGACTCCAACACAGAAGATTTTCCCTTGCCTTGTTTCTACTTCTACCCCTACAAATAGTCTGCCCTCATGTCTAAATATTTCTTCCGATTTATATTTTTTATTCACATAAATTGTAACACCTTTTTTCTTCTTGTTGCATACAGATGAAAATTCGTTACCCAATTTGTTATTTTTCAAGTACTTTATGTCTTTATCTCTTATATGTGTTTCCTGGAGACAGATCACATCAGCTTTTACCTTTTCCAAGTAATAAAATGTTCTTTTCCTTTTAATGGGCGCATTCAAACCTCGGATATTCCAAGAAAAGAATTTCATAGTTCCCATTTCTTTTAGTTTATTTCTTGATCTATATCTATCTCTGAATCCTCATCTTCCTCTTCTGGTCCTTCTTCCTGAATGTCTTCATCCTCTTCATCCTTCTCTATTGGTTCATTAACATAACTGCCTTTTATTTTATTTTATTTTATTTTATTTATTTGTATCCCGCCTCTCCATATGGATCGAGGCGGCGAACAACTTACAAATAGCATGTATTTTGAAACATTTCTATACATGCCCCCAACAAGCTGGGTACTCATTTTACCGACCTGGGAAAGGATGGAAGGCTGAGTCAACCTTCTCATCTATTTTGTTACTCAGGGTTCCCCTCGCACCTAAATCCTTCCTTTGGTCTTTCTCTTCCTTCTCTATTTCTGGTTCTAGATCTCTATCCCTTACCAGCTCTTTGCCTGCTCCTTTTGAGGTTCGCCCTGTATCCTTTACTGTCTCCTTATCCCTCTTGATTTCTGACGTTGCTAAATCTCCTGTTTTTCCCATTTTTGGAAATATTTAATTCTTCTTTGTGTCTTTTCATGAAATCTTGTGCTTTATAAATAGAATTCAGCACATATCTCCTCTGTAAGAACGTAAATGTCACACCCTCTCCTTTACACCACCTATATTTAATTCCCTGTCTCCTTAACGCTTGTATTAAAAAGCCATATTCCTTCTTCTTTTTGAGTACTTGAGAAGGTACATAAATTTCTTTGCCTTTTTACCTGGAGAAAATTCTTATTCACCTCAGATAAATAGGAAAGATGACCAAAAGATGCAGAAGCATGGCCATTTACCTTTTTTGCTTTGTTAAAGCAATTTAACCTTTTTAAATTAGAGGAAAAAGTCTAGCTCTGGCATGTGCTAATTTTCTTCCCCCATGTGTCAGTGGAAACTGTCTAATAGGATGATAACAAATGGGGCCATTTATATGGTGTTTTTATGTACATCTGTAAACAACAAAACATACTAGATTCTTTGCAAAAGGTGAAAGATTTATACAATCTGAAGAGAAATCAGAGTAAAGTGAAATTCCAGTGGTAGGCCTCTCTCACTTCGTACTATTATGATTAACAGGATAAGAATGGTGAAGCAGAGAAACTTACAATATAGACAGTGTAAAAAATCTATTGTTATATCAAACTGATCTACCTCAGTAGGTGCTGAAAATAAATACCCTCAAGTGCAGAAATAATTGGTTGAAAGATTTGTTTACAATTGGGCTCAAAAATCTCAAACTCTTCTGCCACAACTATCTACAAGAACAACTCCTGAATATTCAGAGTGGACACCTACATCCAGAATTTGTCAGTTTTATACCAGTTTATACTAGTTCCAAATCCTGTTTCTCCCCAACAGATTGTTTCTATTTATCTCCTCTGCCAACCTCTGTTTAAAGTCCTTCAAAAAAAGAAAGTCCACTGTCTTCTGAGGCAGCTTATTCTGCTGTTGAACTGTTCTTACAGAAAAAAAAATTCTTCCTAATGTTTAGATGGAATCTGTTTTCTTGTAATTTCAATCCATTGGTTTGTGGTCTAGTCTCTGGAGCAGTAGAAAAGCTTGCTCCATCTTCTACATAACATCCCTTCAGATATTTAAAGATGACTACCATATCATTAATTTTATTATGATTACATTGTATAAAAAAACATTTCTCATTGTACATTTTACCAAACTATTACAGCATCTTCCACACCTCTCTGGATTTCAGTACTGTTATTTCATTGACATATCAATATTTATGTATTGCATTACATTTGTTAGCATACAAGATAGATCCTGCTCTTCATCCCTACTTTACTTGTTCCATGATATTCCTCTGATTTTTACTTCTAGCTACTCATGCTACCATGAATCAAGAATTGTTGCCTGTCAATACCCAACCCATTTCCAGAACAATTTGCCATGGATTTCTCAAAAATAAGTCATGCCAGACTAATCTTATCTCTTTTTATGATAGAGTTACTAGCTTGATAGATGAAGGGAATGCTGTGGATGTAGCATATCTCGATTTCAGTAAGGCCTTCGACAAAGTTCCCCATGACATTCTTGCAAAGAAGCTAATAAAATGTGGGCTGGACAGCACTACTGTTAGTTGGATTTGTAATTGGTTGACCGACCGAACCCAAAGGGTGATCACGAATGGCTGCTTTTCATCCCGGAGAGAAGTGACTAGCGGGGTGCCACAGGGTTCTGTCCTGGGCCCAGTGCTGTTCAATATCTTCATCAACGACTTGGATGAAGGAATAGAGGGCATGCTCATCAAATTTGCAGATGATACCAAATTGGGAGGGGTTGCTAATACACCTGAGGATAGGATCAAAATTCAAAATGACCTGGATAGTTTGGAGAGCTGGGCCAAGGCGAACAAAATGAAATTCAACAGAGAGAAGTGTAAGGTCCTACCCTTAGGTAGAAAAAATGGAATCCACAAATATAGGATGGGGGACAGGTGGCTGGATAGCAGTACGTGTGAAAGGGATCTAGGAGTCTTCATAGACCACAAGCTGAACATGAGTCAGCAGTGTGATGCGGCAGCCAAGGAAGCCAATGCAATTCTCGGCTGCATCAATAGGAGTATGGTGTCTAGATTGAGGGAGGTACTGGTACCGCTCTACTCTGCTTTGGTTAGACCCCATCTTGAATACTGTGTCCAGTTCTGGGCACCCCAATTCAAGAAGGATATTGACAAGCTGGAGCAAGTCCAGAGGAGGGCGACCAAAATGGTGGTAGGCCTGGAAACCATACCCTATGGGGATAGACTTAGGGAGCTGGGTATGTTTAGTCTGCAGAAGAGAAGGTTAAGAGGGGACATGATAGCCATGTTTAAATATTTGAAGGGATGCCATGTAGAGGAAGGAGAGGGCTTGTTTTCTGCTGCTCCAGAGACCAGGACAAGGAGCAATGGATTCAAGCTGCAGGAAAGGAGATTCCACCTGAACCTCAGGAAGAACTTCCTGACAGTCAGGGCTGTCCGGCAGTGGAATATGCTGCCTTGGAGTGTAATGGAGTCTCCTTCCTTGGAGGTTTTTAAGCAGAGGCTGGATGGCCATCCGTCAGGAGTGCTTTGAGGATATTCCTGCATGGCAGGGGGTTGGACTGGATGGCCCCTGTTGAAGGAAGCCGTAAACTATTTCAAAGGGGGGTTTCCCAGTAGAGGTATGAACCGCAGAATTGATGGCAAACTCAGCGAACGGAAGGAGCGGAGCCCAATCATTCTGGTTCTCAGAAACAAAACACCTAAGAAATTGTTCAAGAGATTTGTTAACACGCTCAGATTGGCCATCTGTTTGAGGGTGATAAGCACTGCTGAGTTTCTGAGTGACTCCCAGGGTTTTCAGTAGACAAGTCCAAAACTTGGAAGTGAAAATTGGATCCCTGTCCGAAATGATCACCGAAGGTAGTCCGTGAAGTTTCCATACATGATTAATGAACAGGTCAGCCAGCTGGTCAGCACGGGGTAGTTTCTTTAGAGGCACAAAATGACATTGCTTGGAAAAGTGATCAGTAACAACCCAAATAACATGTGTGAAGAGGGAAGAGACACGATAAAATCCCATGCGATGACCGACCAGGGGCTAGCAGGCGCAGGCAGAGGTTGCAGGAGCCCTTGAGGTTTAGATGTGGGCGATTTAGAAACGTTGCAAGTGGCACACTGCTTAATGTAAGTTTGCACGGAGGGGTTTAATCCAGGCCACCAAAAAAGGCGGCGAATCGCATGCAATGTCTTCAAAAACCCAAAATGTCCAGCGGGTTTGGAATCATGATAACGATGAAGTACCTGCTCGCGGGCAGCAGGGGGAATGTAGACCTTGGTGCCATAAAAGGGGAGATTGTCAACCCATTCTATTTTATCCTTGTTTGCCGGTAGCCAGGAGTCTGCATGCGCTGCATGAATGATAGCATCGCGGAGAGCGGAGTCACAAAGAGAGGAGGCAGAAAGCCTTGTCTTTGCTAATGCACGAGTAGTCACTTGAGAAGCCAGAGAGGAGGCAGGAAACAAGGTATTGGAGTGGGAGGATGTAGCAGGGGATTCCGCAAAACAGGGAAGTCGAGAGAGAGGGTCCGCCAGTTGGTTAGTTCGGCCAGGTTTGAAAACAATTTTAAATCGGAATCTCTGGAAAAATTCAGCCCATCTCGCCTGCTTAGGGGAGAGTTTCTTAGCCGACTGTAAGGCTTGCAAATTCCTATGATCAGTCCAAACTTCAAAGGGGAGTCGAGCCCCTTCAAGCAAGTGACGCCAAGAGGACAGCGCAAAATGGATAGCCTTGGCTTCTTTCTCCCAAATAGGCCAATTAGCTTGTTGAGGGGAAAATTTCTTTGAAATGAAAGCACAAGACCTGAGTGCTCCTGTGGTGTCATGTTGTAAAAGAACGGCTGCCATGGCAAAGTCCAAAGCATCCGTTTGCACAATGAATTGCTTACAACTGTCGGGAAAAAGGAGTAAGGGCTCAGACGTAAATTTAGATTTCAAATGGTCAAACGCCGATTGACACTCAGGCGACCAACAAAGTCTATGCGCCTTGCCCGCAGTGGATCCTTTAGGTTTCCGTAGAAGGTTGGTGAGTGGAAGCGTTATGGCAGCAAAATCCTCAATAAAGTTCCGGTAGAAGTTCGCAAAACCAAGAAATTGCTGCAGTTGCTTCACAGTTTTAGGGACGGGCCATTGCAAAATGGAGTTAATCTTCGAAGGGTCCATTTTAAGTGAACAATCTTGAATCCTATATCCCAAGTAATCAAAAGTTTGGGTGTCAAATTGGCATTTAGATAGATTAACCACGAGGTTGTTATCTATAAGCCTTCGTAACACTTCACGTACCAAGGACACATGAGATTCCATGGAATCTGCGTAAATTAAAATGTCATCCAGATAAATCAGAACCCCCTGATACAACAAGTCATGGAAAATGGTGTTCAAAAACATTTGGAACACAGATGGCCCCGATTGTAAGCCAAAGGGAAGAACCGTCCATTTAAAGTTACCTAGAGGAGTTGCAAAGGTGGTGAGCCACTCAGAGTCCGGGTCCATTCTAATCCTATGAAAAGCCTCTTTAAGATCAAGTTTGGTGAAATATTTTCCTTGAACAAGATGGTCCAAAACAGTCCGTATCAGAGGTATGGGATAACAATTGGAGGAAATAACCTGGTTAATAGCAGAGTAGTTAACTATCAGTCTCGGATCCGCGCTGGGATCTTTTCTCTTTCGGAAGAAGACAGGACTCGCCGTGGGGGCTGTAGAGGGCTTGATAAAGCCGCGAGCCAAGTTTTTATTTAGGAACTTCTTGAGAGCAAGGAGTTCTTTTTGGCTCATGGGATAAATTTTCGGTTTAGGCAGGGTGGCCCCGTCAACTAATTCCAGTTTACAGTCAAAGTCCGTGTGGGGAGGCAATTTGTCAGCCTCCCTTTCGTGGAAAGCCTTTTGGAAGTCTCGGTAGTGTGAAGGAATTTGTTGCAATTCTTCATGGGGAATAGAAAAGTTTTCATCTGAAGAGGACATAGTGCCAGCAGTCCAGTTTATCTGGGGGTTATATTCACGAAGCCAATCGATTCCCAAGACCAATTTGAACTGCATCGCCTTGGGAACTAGAAATCGCATGCTGTAATTGTTTTTGTCCATTTGAAATGAGATGGGCTTAGTGATTTTACTAATTACTCCCCCAGTCATTGAGGTCCCATCCATTTGCGTTAATTTGATGGGGCGTTCCAAGGACTCATAAAGAGTTTTCAATTTTTTGGCCAATTTGGGGTGTAACAAACTTCTGGAGCAGCCAGAGTCAATTAATGCCCTATGTACATGCAAAGTCCCATCGCTGCCACTAATCGCAACCGTGGCGTAGAAATGGGGAATTTTAGGAGTACTTACAGATGTTCCCGCCGCTTGCCAGTCATCGCAGTCAGGTTTAGAATCTCCATCTATGTCAGATGAGGACGAAGAGGTGGTTTCATCATCGGGATCGGAGTCTCCTGTCGCCGCTGCAGGGTCCTTAGAAGTGCGTCTAAGTGGTTGTTTGGCGGCCGCTGTCTGATGTGTGAATTCTATATTCTTTGGGTCTGCTCGTGCTCCCTTAGTCCCAGTCGGAGCTTGGTTTCCGCGGCAGGTGTTGGCGAGGTGGCCCGGTTTTCCACAGTTAAAGCACATGCGCAAACGGAGACGTTTGTTCCGTTCCTCAGCATTGAGGACGGTGGGACCGCGAGGTTGTCGTTTTGGCACGTCTTGTCTTTGTCGGTTCAGCTGAACAGTCTGGGTTATGCCTTCCATTTCAGTAGCTAGTCTGACGCAACCTAGCAGGGTCTGTGGATTGGCCTGCATTAAGCACCCGTGTAGAATATCAGGATTTAGTCCATCTTTGTATAACTCAATTAGAATTTCATCACTCCACGGGACTTTGGTGGCCAGGTTTCTAAATTCACGGGAATACGTCCCCACATCGTTCCTGCCTTGTTTCATTCGTTTCAGTTGATATTTGGTGTTTTCCAATAAATGGGGGTCTTCAAAGCGTTCCCGCAGATGGTTCATGAAGAGCTGCAGATTTTCAGTTTCGGGGGCGCGGGAGTCATATAGGTTCGCTACCCAGTCTGCTGCCAGTCCTTTCATCCTCTGGCTTAGGTATCGAATTCGGGCCGCATCATCCCGAAATAGATGGCCATGATCAATCACGAAATTGTTTGCCATAGTCAAAAAAAAAGAGAGTTTCTCCCCCTTCCCGTTGAAGGTCGCTTTCAGGTCTCCCACATTTCTGAGTAACAGTGGCGCTGGTGTGTGCCCTGTTGGTTGCTGGGGCGGACCAGGGGTGCCTGCCGCCGAGACAGCCGTTCGTGGTTCTCGTCCTGGTGATCTCCCTGTCTGCGAGGGACGGATGCGCATCTCGCGTAGCATGGTCTTGAGTTCGAGTATCTCCTCATCTTTTCTTTCCAGTTCGGTTTCCATTTGCTTTATCTCCTCCAAAAGGGATAGGTCTTTTGCTGATGTATCCCATCTAGCAGCCCTTCTGCGTTGTCTCAACGACGTACGTGGCTTTTCTCCCCAGACCCAGATTTGGCCGCTTGTGGGGGTTTCCATAGCCTTGGTCAGGCGCAATTTTGTCTTGGTATCCAGGGGCACTTCAGTTTCTGTAGCTCCATCAGATTCTGCAGATCCTTGCTCTTCTTCAGTAATCGGCTGGTCCAGCAATTGGTGCATTTTTTGAAAGGATTCTCGAGCTTTCTGTCAGGAACAGATTCACTCTTACACGGATCAACAAACTTAATAGAAGATTTATTGTAACATAGTAAGGGATGCTGTCTTCAGACGTTAAAGCTCGAGAATGAACGTTTTCCCCCACCTTACACTTTAACAGACAGTTTCTCCTAAGATAGTTGTAAAAGAACGAACGTCATCATGCCAAACGGTTCCTTTGAAATTCCAGCCAGAAGGAATGGTTGGCGCCTGGGAATAGCTAACAGCCTACTATCACTATTTCCTCAGTCTACTGCTATCCTAAAACAATAAAACATGGAGGACTCCCGACACCTGTGGTCTCTTCCAACTCTACATTTCTATGATTCTATGATTCATTCTTTGTAAAGATGATTACCATATCAACTCCTCTTTTCCTACATCATTCCTTATAAGGCAGGTTTTCGAACTGTGGGGTGGGACCTGAAGAGTGGACTCAAGGGAGAGCACAAAAATGTCAGTCCATCAGTACAGAAAAATGTGAAAAAGGACAAGCCTATGTGTGTGTGTGTGTGTGTGCACGTTTGTGTGCCATTGAGGATGGACTGCTCTTGTTACCCTGAAATCGGGGGTCCGCGAGGGGCTCCCGGCTCTGCCAATTAAAATACCAAAGATGGGGAAAGTAGAACTCAGAGCACTGGTTTTGCTAGCGAGAGGCAGGGTAACGTAGCGAGATCTTTTACCCTATGTATGCAACATCAGGTTAGAGAGTGGCTAGACAAGGTTTTAAAATAATGAACACTTCTTTATTAACAGGAACACACAGAAGACAAACACAGACTAACTAACTGGAAAAGAAAAGAGTTGTAAGAGAGGGCAATATGACCTGTTCCGTGGTCCTGGAGAGAGGTTGGAGATTCGGGGAAGAAGACTCAGTCTGGGGTGCTGAGGGGAGTCCCTTAAACACACCAGCGGCAGGGCAAGATGGCAGCAAAGGTGATCCGAGGATCGGTTAGAAATGAAGGGTTTTTATAGGGAAGATTGTGCCTTTCGGCTATGGCAGTCCCAAAGGAGAACAAAAGAGGTTTCAGTGCTGGACAAAAGGATTTGGTGAGGTCAGGTTTAGCGTGATGGGATTTGCATGTAGAAACAATACCTTTGGCCGAGACGTTGATGGCCCAGCTCACAAGAGTAATTTGACTGAGAGCCACGTGGCTATTGAGGAGTCTGTGGCGGGAAGTTCCCTAAAGCTTCGGGCGAGTTTTGGGTTGCTGGCTACAAAGAGAAATGGAATGTAAACCATTAACTGCCACTCTCTGTCCGTGCTTATCTGGAGAACTTTGCAAACACGTGAGATGAGGTAATCGCAACCAGTCCAGCTAAGGCCAAATTAAATGATATCAAAAGGATATCTGGGGGTCCTCACTGGGGGTGCCATAGCGGAAATAACAATCTCTGCAAAAGAGTGACACAAAGCATCTTCCTGCCTTGTGCCTTCCTCCAATCTCAGATATAGCAATAATCAGCCTCCCTTTTTTATGTTTTTCTCACTTGGCATCGCCAAGTGTTCTGTTGTTGGCACAGCAGACACATGCCCCACTAAGGAGCAGTTTCTCAGGTGGGGGGAAGGAAGTGAAGAGAGGAGGTGGAGAGTGTGAGAATTCAGTGTTTAGACAGAGGGCATGTGTGTCATGAGGGGCCTGAGAGAGAGCAGGAGAAAGAGGCATAGAATAGGATAGGAGGGACATGAGGTAGGGTGGGGGGCACAGCGTCCTCATGCAAATCTAAAGGGAGTCACAGCTATAAAAAGTTTGAGAATCACTTTCATAAAGTCATTCCAGATCTTTGATCCTCTTGGTTGCCTTTCTCTGGACATATTACAGTTTATCAATATTCTTCTTGAGCTGTGATGCCCAGAACTGAATACAGTATTCCCCTACATAGAACCAGTTCATCCATGGAAATGAAAACCTGCCTTTTTTGTCACCGGTTAATACTCAGATCTTCATGCTGGTTACTGATAAAGTGGCAATCATTTACAATATCCTAGCAATCTGTCTTGTATAGCAGTGGCACCCAACAACTTGGTATATTGTGTGCCTTCAAGTCATTTCTGACTTATGGTGACCCTAAGCTGAAATTATTTTCTTCAGGGTTTTCTTCAGAGGGGGTTTACCATAGCCTTCCTCTGAGGCTATGTGGGGGTATTCGCCCAAGGTCACTCAGTGAGTTTCAATAGTCGAGCAGGGATTTGAACTGTCTTCCAGAATCGTAGTCCAAAATTCAAACAGCTTCCCCACACAGGCTCTCACAATTTGCTATTAACTATATAATTCACCCATAAATCTGATATAAATTGAAACATCTCGGTGTTATGGCAGCTTCGATACATAAGTGGCTTGGATTGACATATTTTATTTGTGTCTCAGCCATGCTGAAGTGAAGGCCTACACCAGTTTCACCAGTTTCACGGCATTCATATATTATCAGGTGTTTGGGAGACAATGCAGCTATTCAGTGTAAACCAGTAATGACAATCTGGCCCAGATGTTGGCATATACCTCCCTTCAGTCTTAGTCAGCACATCAAGTGGTGAAGGATAATGGGAGTTGCAGTCCAACAACATTTCTAAGATTACAGATTCCTCATCCCTGGTGCAGACAACACTGAAGTAAAAGATTTATAGTCTGACTAGGCCCATGAGGCAGCTTCCCATGTTATCTGAGAGGTATATTAGCTGCTTCCCAGTCTTCTCCGGTAACTTATTCATCTAAAACATTTTTACTCCAATCTTCAAAATCACAACCCTCCCCTTTTCACTGAAAAATAAGTGGGAGAGAGGCTGGAGAAAGGGAAATGGTGCATGCCTTCTCTGAAATTTGCAGCCTCATCACAAGGTTGGTTTTGGACATTCAGTTCCAGTAACAATGAATCATCATCATGGCATTCAGGAATATGAATGAATGCTGACCAAATATGTAAACAACAGGAAGTGACTATGGTGCTGTAAGACACCAACTTCTTGGACTGGGCAGCCTGTTCTGGGCTGGGAATGATGTCTTCATTCTTCTTCTGTTCTAACATCTTGAAAGTGCTCCTTCTTTGGACTGAACAGCACAGCCCCATGTGTTTTGACACACTGTGGAATCCACTCAAGACAAATTCAGGTAATCTCACTTGTGGGTTTCAGATTTTACACTCTAAATAACTCTTACTTATCCTGGATACTGAATGAAGGAGTAATACTTCTACTGGCTAGAGAGGATTAGGATGGAGCCTTCTATTCAAGAAGAGCCTTTCCACTGAAAAAGAGGTGTTTCACCAGCAGGGAGTGCCTATATTGTTAGCCCCCATAGGCTCACAGGAATCTCTCTTCCTCTCTCCACAACAACCAATCTCCCCCTGCCAGCATTCACATTTTTGCTATGATAGCCTTCCTCCATGGCCATTCAGTGGCTTGTGGAGAGTAGGGGAATTGGAGAAGCTATGTCCCCATAGCCAGACGCAAAAGTATTATATCATCTGCCAAGACTGCCAGAGGTTGCCAGCATATTTTGCTGGATGATGTCATTCATCTGCATCTAACTCCTAGGGAGAAAGCTTTTGGATCCCCCCATCCCTTCCATCAGTTACTGAATGGATAAGATGGGGGCTATCCCAGCAAAACAGTGAGTACTGGGGATAGTGAGAGGAATTCTGACTGGAAAATTTTTGTTGCGCTCAATGATATAGGGCCTCAAACTGAGGCCATCATTAAGGCCCACACACTCTCTGGCTGAGAATTCTAAATGCCCATCCCTAAACTGCAAACCTCAGGATTCCATAAGATGTTGATAGTGGAATAATAGCACAATTAACAGTGTAGTGCAGAAATGGTCTTAGAGTGTCACAAAAGGCCAAAAACTGTTTGTTGTTTCTGCCACTTCATCACCACTATCACCCTGATACACGCACTTAATAATTGCTCTCTAACTGGAAAAATGCACAAAATCATACCCTCCAATATTTCACAGACGAAAACTAGGCCATATGTGGCCAAATAATATCAGAGCAAGAGTCAAGGTGGCAAAAATTTTGAATTAGGAAGAGCAGGCTCCTCAGAAGCTAGGAGAAGCTGTAGCAGTTTGCTTTTGCCTGAGCCTTCTGGGAAAGAAAAGATTCTGCCTCCTCCTGTCCTATCCCACTGCAGAATTAATAGAATGCAAATTACTTTTGCACTTTGAACTCAGTTTTGCAGCATCTGAAGTAAGCTGGAAACAAAGGGGGAGAGTGGAAGGAGGGAACTAAAACTGGGACCCTTTAAAAGCAGCCAAAGAAGTAGATCAACAGAGGATTAATTGGTACTGTCCCTGCCAAATTGAGACATTTAGAGAAGCTACAGATCCCATGGTAAAACCATTCATGGGTCATGGCTTTTTTGACAGTGGTGGGAAGGGACATGGACTGAATGCACAGTCCGTTATATAGTACTGAGACTACAGTCTCCCACAGGATTGACAAGGCCACTCTAGAATCTTACCCCTATAAGTTCTTGTTTTTTGCAGAATTTCTCTATGGGGCAATATTTCATCATATAATTTCACATCTAAAATATTTTTTAAAATGTACTCCTGCACATAGTTTTACCACAAACCTATGTGGCCCTAAACATGAGTGTGAATGGTTTCTGGCATAAGAACTACTTCACAACTAATTAAAAAAAAAAAAACACTTTAAAACACCTTTTTTGTTCATTTCTCCAAACCTAACATGAACTTTCAAGAACCCAGACAAAGCTACATTTCAAAATGAAAGGAAGAAAAAAGGAAAGAAAGAAATTATGTTCTATGTGTCCACATTTAACACAAACCATTGCACAATTCTATAACCAAAATATGCCTTTGACATTTAGTATATAGTATGATGGTTTAGAAATATTGGTTACAAGCAGAACCCTTGTTTTGTTTCTATAACAGAACTTTCTTTGCTTTATTTTAATGTTTTCCAGAAGGTCTTAGAGAAGGTTAGAAACTCTGGCATTTGAACTTTGCAGTTCAAATATAGCGTCGTTGAATCTTCTTACCCAGTAAATTTAAAGCCATAATATATTTACATCTGAAAATAGCATGATTATTCCTAGCATCTCATATTTTGCTAGTCAGCTAAACTGATCCTGTAGCAGTTTTTTATCTGCATTTTTTCAAGTTAATTAAAGTTTGGTATGTTCTGATTCTTCTTTATTTGTTAAATTATAATAATGCTGTATACTCAAAGAGGAAACACATGGATGTTCATTTATAGCTGAAAATGGTGCTGCTCGTGGGGTGTTATAAACCATTCCAGTTTTCTGCTAAGCTTGACAAGGTCAAAGTCAAATGTGTTTGCAATTTTCATAGTAAAAGCCAAATTTCCTGGTTGTAAAGAAATTCATATTGTTTATACAGAAATTAATTAAAATTTATATTGGATAACACAAAAAATGACATGCTATTTGCAGTTTATAGGCTGCAGCCTAACTGCTAAAGTCAGAACCATAAATGTCAGCATTCAAGAAGTAAGGAAGTGTCCAATGGAAAATGAAAGGGACTCAAGACTTTACAATGGAAGGGAAGAAGGAAGGTCCAAATTAACTGCCATGCATCTTTCAAGTTCAGAGAATGTTTCATCTTAAGTTTTCAATACCATAACAGTGACACTCTTCAAAGTACTTCATGTATATAAATATTTAACTCTGTTTGCTAGAGTTCTAAATCGTTTAAATATCAAAATCCAATGGAAAATTGTCACCCATTCTTCTCTTCGTATAAAGTATATATGGTTCCCAGATTTTCCAATATGATTGCATAGATTTCCCCTTCAACCATCCTGATAATTTCTCTATTTTTGCTACTTCCATCACTTTAACTAACCATTCATGAATTAATAGAACAGATTTTTGGTGCCAGTACTTTGCAAATATTATCCTTGTTGCTATTATCAAATAATATAACAATATTTTATTTTCCCTTTCAGTTCCATTTCTTCAAAGTGAGGTGATATGTTTTGATCAGATAATTTAAATGATGTCAGGTTATGTGGGAAGCCAGGGGGTGGGGTAGGTACTAGGCAAGTAGATGCAAGATTTTTTGTGTTTTTGTCTCATGACTGGTATGTTTCTTCTTTCTTGTTCTGCTCTCTTGTCTTGTGCTGTAATCTTCCTTGTCTGTCTGGACAGTTTACTTTTCCTTATGTATTTCCTTTCTTTTTTTTTTTCCCTCCCCCATTTTTATCATTTTTTTCCCTTTCTCTTTTTCTTTTTCACTTTTTAGATGGTAAGTGTAATTATGTATAGTAAGGATTTTTTTATATTTATCTTAGGATACTGGGGTGATTTTTCTTTGTGTGCATGGGTTTAAAATTATTGCTGGTCTATTTTATGTGAAATTCAATAAAAGTATATTTACACATCAAAGTGCTTCATGTACATTATATTATTGTAGCCATTGATGGTGTGAAATAAAAATATGGATTTTATGAAGAGAAATCTGTTAAGTTGTAGTTAGAATATAATGGGTCATGCAATCAAACAAATACTCTTTTAAAACACATGCTGAATCCAGCATGAGAGGACATAATTGTTTATTCTAGTCCTAGGAAGTGTGCCATTCTCTTTGCAATGCAGACAGACATTGACATTGATAAAAGTTACATTTTGAAACTGGAACAATGGGAGTCTATAGAAGTTGACTGAAAATAGAATTGCAGATCATAGAATTATTGAATCATAGAGTTGGAAGAGACCACAGGGGCCATTGAGTCCAACCATCTGCCTGCAGGAACCCACATTAAAGCACTCCTGACAGATAGCCATCCAGCCTCGGATTAAAGACCTCCAAAGAAGGAGACTACACCACACTCCAAGGCAGCATATTCCATTGCCAAACAACTCTGACTGTCAGGAAGTTCTTCCTGAAGTTTAAGTGGAATCTCTTTTCCTGCAGTTTGAATCCATTGTCCTAGTCTCTGGAGCAGGGGAAAACAAGCTTGCTTCCTCCTCAACATGACATCCCTTCAAATATTTAAACATAGCTATCATGTCCCCTCTTAACCTTCTCTTTTGCAGACTAAACATCCTCAGCTCCCTAAGCCGCTTCCAGACCCTTCACCATTTTGGTTGCCCTCCTCTGGACACGTTCCAGCTTGTCAATATCTTTCTTGAACTGAAGTCTCAGAACTGAACACAGTATTCAAATGAGGTCTAATCAACGCAAAATATAGTGGTATCATTACCCCCCTCGATCTAGACACTATTCTCCTATTGATGCAACCAAGAATCGTGTTGGCTTTCTTGGATGCTGCATCATACTGCTGACTCAGGTTCAGCTTGCGATCTACCAAGACTCCTAGATCCCTTTCACACATACTGTTATCCAGCCACGTGTCCCCTATCCTATATTTCTGCATTCCATTCTTTCTGCTTAAGTGTAGGATCTTACATTTCTTTCTTTTGAAATTCATTTTGTTAGCTTTGGCCCAGCTCTCCAATCTGTCCAGGTCATTTTGAAATTTGATCCTGTCTTCTGGTGTATTAGCAACCCCACCCTTTTTGGTGTCATCTGCAAATTTGATCAGCATGCCCCCTCCTCCTTCATCCAAGTCATTGATGAAGATGTTGAATAGCACTGGGCCCAGGACAGAACCCTGTGGCACCCCACTAATCACTTCTCTCCAGGGTGAAAAGCAGCCATTTGTGAGCACCCTTTAGGTTTGGTCAGTCAATCAATTATAAATTCACCTAACAGTAGCCCTTTCCAGCCCATATTTTACTAGTTTCTTTGCAAGAATGTCATGGGGAACTTTGTCAAAGGCCTTACTATCTGGTCACCTTGAAACATTGTAGTTAAGAGAATCAACCTAAACTGGATTGTTGGGAGGGGGAAGCAGATATCCATGACTTACAGTTACTTCTAGCTTATTATGCTTCATTAGAATATTAACTTACACACCCTCAAGGTGGGATCTGGTATTGTAAGTTGGGACCACCCATATAGACATGTGCAATGCTTGAATGCTGACATAATAATCTATCCACGACATAGTTCCTATATGTATATATTTGGAGTAGCCAATTAACTAATATTTCCTGCTTCTGTAATCATGCTTAGCAGGATATATAGCTGCCTGCGTGCAGCCATTTCTTTGGAGTTGTTTGTCTTAGATGCATGAGCACAGCTATTCCCCACTTGTGCAAACAAAATAAAAAGAACCCTTTTGTTATGATCCGAGTGTTACTTGAGACTAGGAAGCATCTTGAAACTTCTCATCCTTCTCCCCAACTGGTCTTCCTCATTGGGCAATTGTCCCTCATGACCTCTCTTGCTCCTTTTGTGATGCTGACCTCAATAAATGTAACTTAAATCCAATGTACCATTAACACTTTATTTACCTACAGAGGAGACCATTCTTCTCCACTATATGTTGCTCAGATAATGGGAGAGCCTATTATCACACCATCAATCAATCAATGCTGTGAAATGTAGCAAATTGCTTCATATTCCATTAGGTAAGGTGCCCATTTTGTCCCGTATTATTACTTCTAACTGAACTTCAGCTAAGCACTTTTTCCTAACCATTCCCACTTGACTTTTTTTACAATGGAGATGTCAGTGTAGGAATACTTTAGTTGCCAAATCCTCTGAGAAGCTTGTTTTTCACAGAAGCTTTTTACACCTGCCCAGCCACTCTTAATGTCATGTCAGTTGTGCTCCATGCCATGATTAATAACGTGGCTCATCTAGAATAATGAATGCCTACTGATTATGCTATGCCCCTTATGCTGTATGCTGTTATAAAACATTGTTGTAGTGAGTTATCATCCTGATATAGCAAAAGGCTTGGATTACCATCATGTGTTACAGGTCACCAAATGTTATGTGTTAAACTTTAGGTAAAATCTGAATGATTATAGTAAGTATGTGTTTAGTAATGCTGTGAAGGTGTTTACTTAGACATGACAGCAACTGACAAGTGATTTACTATGTATGAGGTTTAGGGTATTTTGTAACAGTAAGAGGACCTATGCTAGGACCGTATATAACAATGCATTATATATCAAAGGAAAGGGACACTGCATCTTATTCTAGTGAAGAGGGATCAAAGAGGGTAGTTGAGTGACACCAACCCCAAGACATCTGGTCAGTGTTCAGATGGATACACAAAGAACTGAGATAGAAAAAACACTGGAGATGCATTACGAAACAACTTGTGTGCTGATAACAGCACCCAAGTTTAACAGGGTAGCTGCTTCTCTTTCTTTTATTAATTGTACTTTCATTGATGTTTTTACATATTTTCATTTAATTATATTGGTTTTATTTGTTTCAAGATTTTAAGGGCTTTCACATGAAATATTGTAGATACGTTCACACTGTATGATATACTATACATGTGTCCACATGGTCAGAGAATCTCTGTATCTTTGTTCCCTTGTGATTTGTATCCAGGTACAAGAATGCTCATAAGTATAGAGTACAGATCAAAAATGAACACATGGATATTCGCATGAACTGATGAACACATTCACTTTACGAAAGTATACCAAGTCTGGGCAGCTGTGACTTGGTTGACTGAATCTATCCACCTGCATCAAGGCCTTTCTCTTCCTACTGCCTTCAACTTTATCAAGCATTATCATTTTTTGTTATGAGTCATGTTATCTCACAGTATGTGTAAGGTAAAAACACTGTGTCTATATTAAAACCAGGAGTGAGCATCCCACAGTTCAGAGACCCCTTCTGCAGTCCACAACAGCTGCCAAGTTCTGCTGCTGTTCGTTGCCCTTCCCTGTGCCCTCTCCATGCCACCAATACTGCTGCTGCTGCTGACACAATTCTATTAGTAGTGAAGGTGCATGGGAAGAATTCTCCCCCAGCCCTCTTCCCTAGTACTACCAACCTTCTTACAGTCTCCCAAACAGTTGCTTGGTAAGCTGTTAGGACTGGAGCTCAGTAGTGCTGGGAAAGAGGACACCTAAAATGTTTATGTGAGTGCATTTGCATATACTTTCATATGTGCATATGTATATTTTTCTTGAATCAGCAATGTGTGGTTCTCATAGCTGAAAAGGAGGTCCGCCCACCCACCTAATTTTAGTTACACCAATTAAGAGCCAGCGTGGGTAGTGGTTTGAGCACTGGACTGTGAACCTGGAAATTAGGATTTGATTCCCTGTTTGGCCATAGAAACTCACAATGTGACCTTGGGTGCATCACACACTCTCAGTCTCAGAAAGTGCCAAGATAGGTTCACCTTATGGCTGCCATAAATCAGAAATGGCTTGAAGGCACACAGCAAAAACAACATATAATTTAATATATGATATCTTATGCAGACTTCTGTCTCTTCTATCCCTTTTTTTGGTAAAGGGTTTCTCCTTTTATTCCACAATGCACCCCCTTGAAAACTTCATTGTAACCATTGGGGTATGTTGGATAAAAAAATGCAATGTCATTTGCACCATTGGAAAATAACTTTGATGAACATCTGAAACATCTGGGGAATGACTAAGCAAGTAATGACACATTTCCTAGGGGACATGCAGTAAGGGCTGAGTCATGACACTGCAAACATTGCAAGGTGTTGCATCATGCTAATAGCCCAGATGGATGACCTGTAAGCAGGACTGCATAAAAGAGAAGCGTGAATGCTTGCCCTCTCTCTGCTTGCTTGAATCTGTGTCTGCCATTATCTCTGCATGTATCTCTGCCTGTGTATCTGCTATTGATCTGTGTATCCTGTACATAGTTGTATGTTTTGCAAAAGAGAAGATTAAAGGACACACTCTGTGTCTGTGAGTAACTAACCTGTGCGTAGAGTGGTCAGAGCAATAATGTATCTTTTGTTGTATTTGTACTCTGTTGCACACACTTTTGCTGTTTTTGAAACTCTACTATATAAGATTGCCTCTGAGGCAATGTGTCCAGAGAGCATCAGCTTCGGAGATCATTTTGTCTTGGTGCTTTAAATCATCTCCCGACAGAGTAGGAGATAAATTTCTATTAACTTTATTAAACAAAAAAAAAATGGTGAAAAGGGCAGTTAAAGACAAATCTGATGACACTGCAGATTAAAGATTTGGGGATTCTGATGGAGCAAGACAAATATTTATTCTTTTGGAAAGGGTTTGTGCAAGGGCATAGCTATGAGGAGGAAGACAAAATGAAGACATTGCCTTCCCAAATTAAAAAAAAAAATCTGCCTACCCCAAAAGGAGTTTTGCTTCAGTTCCCAAATATCTAGCACTGCAGAGAGTGATATGCAGCAAAATGCTCACACTTGTATTTGCTATGTTCTCATTCCCTTGGTAATTTTGCTTTGACACCGAAAGAAAATTTCATTGGGAGGCAGAATTTTTTGGGGGAGGATGTCCTCATTTTGACCCCTTTCCCCATAGCTACACCCCTGGGTTTATATGTTGGAAGGCATATGTGTAGTAATTTAGAAAACTGAAGTGCAAAACCCATTTCCCAACCCCAATCAGAGCTTGGAAATTATCTAGTCAGAAAGAACATGTTGCTTGTAATTAAGTTTCTTCTTCCAATAACAAAGTTACAAATGAATTAACATTGTCTTTGCAATTTGACAAGAGGTAACATCACTCTTTTTGCAGTGTAATTGTAACTTTTTAGTTAGTTCTATAGTTATAGGGATTCCATCTCACCTACTGATGAGGCAAAAACCAATATAAATCAACTGATGTCTCAAGTGCTCTTGCTGCATTTGGATAGTTATTCTTTTTAAAAAAAATATTTTTATTAAAAAACAATAGATTAATTCCTTATAAAATTCACATCTTCAAAAATATTTCTTTTCTCAAAGTTTAACGGTCGTCTCCCCCTCGACCCCCTGATTCCATTTTTTTTGTGCTTTCTCCAAATTATACCCTTTTATTGTTTTTACTTTGCAACTTCCTTTATTGAATTGTATTGTGGACTTTTTTCCAAATTTTTTTGGGAAAATGGCACATTCACCACGTATGATAACAGGTACCCACATTTCCAACATGACCTGTTCCCTTTTTTCTTTATCTTTTTCAATTTCTGAGGAGTCATGTACCACCTATGTAACATTTTGTAATAATTTTCCCGCAAATTCAAGTTTGGGGTAAACTTTATGTCCTCTTTCCAGACTTTAGTCTACTTCTCCAATTCAATTTGATGTTTTATATTTTTGGCCCACTTGATTGTTATTTCTTATATTATATCTTGTTCTATCTCTCATTCTAAGAGCAGCTTATAAATTTTAGATATTGTTTTTTTCTGGTTCTCTGTCAACATTAGATCCATTTCATTTTTGGTTCATTCAAATCCTACCAAGTTACTATCTATTTTAAATCTCTCCCTAATTTGTTTGACTGTCAGACAAATTAGCACAGTTATTCTTTAAAGTAACTAAAAGTGTCTATTTCAGTTACTTTGGAGAAATGGGATAGTAAAGAGTTACTTTAAAAATGCAACTGTGATTGAAGCTGTTTGGGTAGTTGTTTGGGATTATAAATTTTAATTAACTACTTTTTAAAGTAACTTTCCAAGATGAGGTTAAGTTTGCATGATGCCACACTGTATTCTTGCAAGGCACTTACTTATTAATACAACTGCTCTTGGCTGTTGCCAGGAATTCAGAGCAAAGTCAGAATAATGAAGGTGAAGGATGTTTTGAACAAGGTCAGTGTGGGAAGACGCTTCCCCATTGTCAGAATAAACACAGCAGTAGTTAGTTTACACAGAAGAGTTCCCTTCTGGCTCAGTATCACAGTTTTCACTTTATGTGCTATTTTTACTCTATGTTCTTTAAACACAATCAACCATCACTTTGAAAGGATGATTTTTCAGTGTGACATCTCCTTTGTGTCATTTATATGCTTAGGATAACCATCCAAGCTTTCTGTTTTTGAGCTGTGAGGGTTTTATTTGCCTGTTGTTTGTTTAAAGGGATGGATGTCATTCTAGATGTCTGATGGCAAAGGAAAACTTCAAACATGTTGCTATAAAAAGTCAAAACTATTTTTTTAACTTTTTCATCCCCAGTGATAACTAGCATACAAATCATGTTTGTATAACCAAAACATAAAGGCTTCCATATGCCTTAAACAGTGGGTGAAGAAACTCTGTTATCATAAAAATGATTCAATGTTAAAATCTTCTTGATTTTCAAAAAACAATACCCTTTTAATGCTTGAATTTGATGTTGTTACCACTCTTTTTGTGAGTTGCTTGTGGAAATCTTCTAGTATTAGGTGGTACAGAAATTTGTTAAATAAACATATTAATAAATGTACTGTAAGTAAACTTGAGAGAGCCAGCATGGTGTAGTGGTTTGAGCATTGAACTACAACCCTGGAGAGCAAGGTTTGATTCTCCACCTGGCCATGGAAGCCCACTGGATGACCTTGGGTGCATCATACCCTCTCTACCCCTAGAAAAACCCATGATAGGTTCACCTTATGGTCACCATAAATCAAAAATGACATGAAGTTACGTAGCTGCAACTACCAGTAAACTTGGCTTCAGCATACTGCCATTATAACTAGCTTTAATATCATTGATAGCAGTGAATAGTTTATGTGAAGCAAACTTTTTTTTAAATTTAGAACCTGTTCGCAAGAATACTACTTCCCATCATCTCTCTCAGCTGAATTATACCTGGTTCAGTTCTATTTTCTCCTTTAAAAATGATACTTTGTTTTCTCCCTTTTGTATAGTTCTCAAACTGTGGGGTGGGATACCTAATAGTTTGCTCAAGGGAAGGCACAAAAACTCAGTCTGCAAGTACAGCAAATGTGAAAAAGAAGGGCAAATCTGTGTGTGCATGCATGTACATGTAAGTATGCATGCACCATTGAGAATTGACAAGTCTCTGGAAAAAAGTGACACAAAGCATCTTCCCCTGTTACGACTTTTTCCAACTTCAGACACAGCAAAAATTAGCCTCCCTTTTTTTACGCTTTTCCCACTCGGCTTCTCCAAATGTTCTGTTGCTAGCACAGATGGCATGTGCTCTTCAGTGACCATGAGGCAGTTTCTTGGGTTGGGGGAGCAAAGTGAAGAGAAGAGGTAGACAGCACAAGAATCCAGCATTAACACAGAAGGTGCATTTGGCACGAGGGCCTGTCAAAAAGGAAGGGAGAAAGAGGTGTACAATAGGATGGGGGGTGGGGAGCATGATGTGGAGCTGGGAACATAACATCCTCATGTAGATGTAAAGGGAGAAAAAAGTATGAGAGCCAGTGGTTTGACTTGTATCTATCTATTATAGTCATATTATACATTGGGATCCTTTACCATTTTAAATGTCTTGGCCTGCTCCTGATGTTTCAGTAGCTAGGTTGCTGCACTCCAGGTAGAGACGACAGTTCAAATCCCCTCTGGACAGTCACACTATTTCAGCAAAGCCTACCTCACATGACATCTGTGAGGGGGGAAAATGGTGCTAGTAGCATCAAAAAAAAAAGGAACATACATACTGTTATGAGTTCCTTAAGAAAGAGAAGGAATAAAAAAAAATTACAATAGAAATATTTTAGGAAACCTACCTGATTCATTTGCTAATGGCTTGGGAATAATTTGTACTCTTCAGAGCTCTATTGATACAAAAGCACAGTCTTTTGTGGGCTTTCCCCCTCAACTCCAAAGCAAACTACATTGTAATTAATGGGAGCTTCTGGACCAAGTTCTCCTGTATATTTTAGTGTTATATGCAAAGAGCCCAGAAGGACTCTGCTCTTGATCTGCAATTTGCAGGTACTAGAATAAGTTGCAGTCCCACATTTGGGTGCCTCCCAGCCTGGTAAAAGTCAGACATGTGTTATTCCAAGACAGAGAACAAGATTTTGGAAACCACACACTCAATTCTACTCCAGTGATTCAGTAAATAAGCATAAAAAGATATCCTTTTATGGCTGAAAAACTGCATCTGTGGAAAGGTCAGGAGATTTTGTATGTGATCTAGCCAATAAACAGATAAAAATGAGTAATTTCCTCAGTATCAAAGCTTAGTCATAGTAATATAAATGCCCTTCCAGAGCACATTCATGTGAAAGGCTCAGCAATAGGGATTAATTCAAGCCAAGGCCCAGCCCTTGGAACCTGCTTCATTTGCCAGGGTTTAATTTGACTCTTGTACATGTCAGACATGATACAAATACCACTAATTACAGGCATGGAATCTGCAGGTCCCCTAGGGTGGAAAGAAAATGCTGCCCTGGTAAGCATTCACATGGGCTGCAGTCCTGTAGTCTCCCTCCCTGCGTTAAAAGATGGACAGAGAATCCAAGTATTTGTAGCAGTGAGATCTGTGGCCCTTTCACAGTTCCCAGTTTACAGCACTATGGTTGCACATTAACTGCCCTGGCTGCACCCTATGGAATCTTAGGGCTTGTGTTTGGTGACGCACTCTGCTGTTCTGGCTGAGAATTCTAAATACCTCTTCCTAGACTGCAAATTCCAGCATTCTATAGGATGGAATTATGGTAGCTAAAGTGGAATCATTGCACTAGAATTAGGTAGTAATAAAGACACCCTGCAGGAAGGCAGCACTGAGATAATTGCAGACGCAGCTTAGAATGTCCTTCTCATTCCAGACCTGGTAGAGGAGGTGCATTAACAGCACAGGTGAATAGAACAAGGAAGGGAAAGGCAAATACCTCCTTACCAATTATGGGAAAACTTTGGAGCTGGACTCAGAATTTGCTTCCAACAGGTAGAAAGGTTCCGTCTGCTGGTAGAGCACTTTTGAATCCATGGATGATTGCTGCTAATGAAATTATGAATCATGTGATTATCTATCTATCTATCTATCTATCTATCTATCTATCTATCTATCTATCTTATCTGCCTGCTGATTCCTCTACCCTCTTGCTGCTCTTCATGCCACCAGAGGTTTTGGGGGACCTCAGCATGTAAAGTTGCCCTGAGAGCTGTAGGGGAAGAAGGTACCATCTCCTGCTTCCTTCCAGCCATAGCACCCTGAGAAGACTCTCACTCAGAGCAGAAGCAGACTTTGGCTCCGATCCTATATTAATGTTTCTTACATTGCAATAAACCTGTCTCAGTCACTGACTGAACCGTTTATATATATTCCCAGTTTTAATCAAAAGAAACGGGTATCCTACAGAATGAAGATTATACAAATCATATCATCACCCATTATCCTTCCAGATAGGTTTCTATGACAAGATCTAAAGCAAGGGGTGGGTAAAGTGTAGCCACATGTTGTCCTTGGGACTCTTAAATGTAGCCTGTAGGACTCATCAGATGCCCTTCAAAGACACCCTGCAAATATTTTTAAAAATTGTTTTGGGGTGTTTTTTGCCTTCAGACTCCCCCACATCTCCCAAATCTGCCTAAAAAGGCAACCGTTTGCTCTCTTAAACATTCCCACCTCCCCAACCAGACAGAAAAAGAAAAGAAAAGAAATTGGCCAAAAATGACATTACATCACTTCAAATATGCTGAAACCCACTTCTGCAGCCTGCCAGGCAGAGGCAGGAAAGAAAGATCATAGAATCATAGAGTTGGAAGAGACACAGAGGCTATCCAGTCCAACCCCCTGCCATGCAGGAACACATATCAAAGCATTCCCAAAAGATGGCCATCCAGCCTCTGTTTAAAAACCTCCAAAGAAGGACACTCATGCCATGCCATGTTTGCAATTGCCCACCTCAATCTAAAACACTCAACTTTACATCAATGCTTCTGCTTTTTCCTCCTCCTCTCTCTTTTTTTAAAAAAATAGTCTTTTGTGATGACTCAAGTAATTTTTGTGTGAATTTAACCCATTATAACATCACTACATTGGCTGTTTTGTATCTCATCATTCCGCCAAGGTGCTTAAAATTACTTTCATGGGATGGACTCACTTTTATCATCACAACAATCCTGGACACTAAATCAGGCTGGCTGAGAGACAATAACTGGCCCCATGAGCCTCACAAGCAAGCAAAAATATGAATCTAGTTCTCTTTGTTATCCATTACAATATATCATGCACTGTACAAGGCAAGATGCTGTCACAGAATCCAACTCTATGATTCTATGATCCCATTATGTACTGTGAATGTAGTACAAAAAAAGTATCAACCTTTAATGGGCAAAAAAAGTGTTATTATTTGGAAGTATGCTTTCCTTGGTACCTAATGGACCTTAAAAGAGGAAGAGGAGGAGGAACATTTAAGCGCCTTCAAAGCTTCAGCACTAGCTTCATTCTAGCCAACACAGCTCATTTAAAATTCCTCCATTTTTTCACTGACTTTTTTCTTGTAGCCAAACATATTCATTAACTTCCATCGACATCAGATCAGCAACAAGACTTTTTACCATCCATTGAAGATTGTGTACTGTTTGAAGTAAAAAAATCTGCATCCATACAAACCAAAGCAAGACAATTACACATTATGAGATCATGTCTCAAAACAGATACACACAAGTGCTAGCCAAGATGTGCTGCATCCAAGTTAATCATTAGAGCATGGTCTATTTCTTTCTTCTGAACTCTGATATAGTAACAGTACTACACTATGTGATCACGTTAAAATAAAGTATTCCCTAGCAAGAAGGTAAGAAGAGTTCAGTGCTGCACCAGGCCAATGGCCTGTCTAGCCCAGCATTTTATTCCACAATAACCACTCAGATGCCTAGATTACAAGAAGGTCCAATAACACTTTCTTCAGTAACTACTACTCAGAGAGAGACACAGAAGTTATGCAGAGCCCATCATGACTAATAGCCATTAATGGCATGTTCTCCAACTGTCTCAATTTTGCAGGGACAGTCCTGATTAATGTTCTACCGTCTCACTTTGGCCTTTTCCGCACCGAGCTATTAAAACGGTGCAGAGCAACTTCCAACGGAGGTCTTCTGCACCATAGAGTGGACTGGGGCGGACTACTTTTTGCAGTTCCATACTCAGTCCACTCCGGAGCGACCGGAACTGGTCGCGCAGCGTGTTTTTTAAAAACCTCTTTTTAGAGGTTTTTAAAAAACGCCGAGCGCACAACTCTGTGTCACTCCGTCACCACACTCCGGGTGCAGATTTGCAGGCGTGCGCAAGTGCGTGCCTGCAGATCTGCCAGGGGCAGGTTTTAGACTGGCGAGCCTCTCCAGTTGGTGAAGAGCCTCCACCAACCGGAAGCTGCCATTTTGGATGCCGGAGCAGTGCGGAGCGATGAGCTCTCACTGCTCCTCATCCCGACGGACTCACCCAGACCGAGAAGAAAGCTGTGAGTCCCATTTTTGCCTATTTATTTTCACACATGTGGAAAGGGCCTTTTTCAACTGCTTTTAAAAAATCCCAGTTTCTCTCTCCTCCCACTTTCCTCTTTCATCCTCAGTTAACTTCAACTGCTGTACACTAAGTGCAAAGCACAAAAAAACAGAGCTGATTCATAAGTCACCTGTACAATATTGCTGATTCTTCCTTGTTACTCCATTAACATCTTTACAAGATAATCACATTTTAGACAAGTGACATTCATTCTAGCACAGTCAAGGCAACAATATCTGTGTCATGGGAAGCTATCTCAATAGTCAGCCAAGTCAAACGTTTGTTTATTACAAATGTTACTAGAGAGGGATAGGAATGTGCTTCTTACAAGCAGTGGCCATACCACTGAGACTATGTCCAAATCAAGCCAAACCAAATTGTACTGGGGACAGGGTCAATAATTCTGCAATTGCTTTACGCTAGAAAATCTTGAGTGGTCCAATGCATGCTGGAAGCAGAGAACAATGAAATGATACTCACCCGAAGAATCAGGAAATTTCACATGAGGTAGCTGCACCAAAATCAGAAATCTAGGGGGATCTGGGTGTCTGCCTTCTTAGAATCATAGAACTGGAATAGACCCCAAAAGCCACCCAGAGCAAATTCCTAGAAACAGCTGAGGTTTCTTATCCCATCTCTTAAGACAGAGGGGCTGAAGGTTCTTTGCCATTTTATCAGCTCATCTGCATACGTTTGGAGGTCCCTCTCATTATCTTCTGGTTACCTGTGCTCCCAACTTGTGATAAAACGGTATAGTCGAAATAGGCAGATTTAGCACCAACAGTTAAACATTCCCAAGTCTTGAACTTTGATGATATTTTAACGTGGGAGAATAAGCATGATCTTTTAGGCTATTTTATTAAAATGGATAAAGATATATGGATACACACACTTTGGGGAGGAATGTAGATAGCTTATATATTGACTTTACATTATATATAAGGATCACACTTCTTATATGATCTGTGGATGAAACATGCATATATTAGTAAATCAGGCATTTATCTCTCTAGATAAGAAGTATTTGTTCACTGTAGCCCATTAAATATTGAGAGCGAAGTTTCTCTCTTATTCTCTCTTACCAGCATTTTAAGGGTACTTAGCTACAAACAGCATCAGCAGTATAAAAACTATCAAAGAATAAGCTTTCTTGAGGAAGGTTTTATACTATATTAAGTTTCTAACTAAGGCCTATTAAAGTCAACAGTAATCTTCTTCTTCAATGGAAAGTAAGATTTCTATGAGACCACTTAAGGATCCAATAATTTAAGAATATCACTATCAACCCTTTCTGGCTGGCTGCCATCAGAGGATTGCATCAGCCATGAAATGATTGGTGGGATTGCGACTGATTGTATCAGCATAACACTGTCAAACCAATGCAGTACACCTTTTGGTTCTTTTGTTATACTTCAGTCGCTTAGTTAATATTTTCTGCTTGGACTATTTCCTCCTTATCTCTTGCGTTTTGGCTTAGGTGGCTTTATGCCCAGAACTAGATGGTAATCCTGTACTCTTAATATTTTGCTGTCTGATGTACAAGCATCTTACTTTTAACTTTTAAAAGACACATTGACATCCTCACTATTCATTCTTCAAGGGCATAAATTTTGCAAAATATATACTCAAATTTGTTGTGCAGCAATATACTCTGCCATGCAAGAATCCATCACTAAAGCATCCATGAGATATGTCATGTAACCTCTATTTAAAAATGCCGGGCAAAGGACACCCCCAGACTTTCCAAAGCAGATTCTTGCTTATCTGTCATGCTTCCATGGTTATACAGACTATGTATAATCAAGAGTGATTTTACTTCCTTCCGCATCAGTCTTTTTCCAGGTTTCTCTCTTATTTGTAGCTAGCCTGGGATCCTAGGTAGCTATATATCCTATCCTTAGAAGAGTTCCTGTTTGTTTTGTTTCCACTAAGCTTGTCCCTTTGCTCCAGATTTGCATAGATCCAGTACTTGACTCCTTTAAGACAAATGTGTAAAAGCAGAGTGATCTCCAGTTCTGAGGAACTATGCAAAATTCCCTTCACATTAGGCTTACAGCATGTGCTGGGGCAGCAACAGCAGTCAATGTAATGAATGCATGGTGGAGCTACTACTTGATGCCTTTAATGTGGTGTTGTTCTGAGGCCTTATGGGAAATTTCAAAGGAGCCATCATCCACATTTTTTGCAGTATGCTGAAATACTAATATTTTATGGGCATTAGGAGAATTAAAATGGTACTTTGTTTTTGGATGGGTATGTGGAGTTCACCACACGCTTGTAACTCTTTCCCGGCACACCGCCTGGGAATTTCTGAGTAAAAATTTACAGTAATTTTCTTTTGCAAGGAACAAAGAAGAGTTGGAAGTATTTATTTTCTCTGTTTCTGCAAGTCCAGGAAAACTAATCAGCACTGATGTCCTGGCTGCTGAGTCTTGGCATGTGTGTCATTGCACTTTGCTTGACAAAAAAGATCAAGTGTTTGTTATTGTTTTGCCTTTTAACATTTAGCCTAAAAAGCCTTTACAAATTGCATCACTAATAGCAATTTCTTCCATTAGTATTACGAGTATACAAGGCTGCTTGTGCTTGAGGGTTTTGCCCTGAACACTTAAAAAAACTTTTACTTGAATGGTATTGAAATCATAACATTGATAGTCATTTTCAGCAGAAAATGTAACAATTATATAAATTGTATTTATTGTGCTACATAAAACTTATCTGACTTGAAGTCCCAATGAACCCAACAGGTTTTAAATTTGAATAGATCTGTACAGAACTGCAGCTAACATAGTAATAGGGTTACCACTTTTGCCTTGCTAATTATAGTTTTCTGCCCCAGCATGAATTTCACCTGAAAACTCAGTTTGATTAACCAACCTGCTTTCCTGGGGCGAAGAGCTGTTGTTCCAGATGATTAAACCAAAAGAGAAGCAAATAACTTCCTTCTCACATAATGACAGAGTTCCAAGATACAAGTTAAGCAATTGGTACTTGTCAATCTTTTGAATGTTCTGGTAATTAATTCCCATTTTGACTGCTAAAAGAGTTGGCCCCATCTTGAAGTAGCGATACCCCTCCCGCAAAAAAAGATTCTGTAGAGGCCTCAGCCTGGCTATTTTTTTACTATTGACAGAATTTCAAAGATAGTATCAGATCTCCACAACAGAAAAGAGTGTCCTTTGTTCCCTCAACCAAAAGTGTTGCCAGGTTTCCAAAACAAGAATAAGGGACAGTTGAAATTCATGACATGCAGAGTTAATTGTTAGGAATCAGTTACTGATAATTTTGTGTTCTGCCTAAATACCAAACAACATTATTGATTTCAGTCAATTTTGCCATGTATTTCTCTGAAAAAAATAATATATTGTCTACAATCATAAATTACATGAAATACACATTTCTGTATTTATAAAGGGCTCACACCCCAAAATATGGAAGTTTTTTGACATCTTGTTCAATCTGTATAAAAGCTTTCCAACCTTCAAATAGGAGACATTCATTCTAATATGAGTCACCTGCCAGCCCTATAAGAACTAGCTTTCTGGCCCTCAAACAAGGGACATTTTTTTTATAATAAGGGACACCTGGCAATCTTACCTAGGCCACATATATAGTATTCAAGGACAGGGGGAGTTTCTGCACTACACTAGTATAGTGCTATTATTCCACTTCAACATCTTGCAGAATTCTGGGGTTTATAGTTCACTGAGGCCAAAGAGCTCGCTGCTGAGAATTCTAAACGTCCCTCCCTAAACTGCAAACCCCAGGATTCCATAGGATGTTGAAAGTGGAATAATAGCACTGTAACAGTGTAGTGCAGAAAGGACCATAGTCATGTTAGCTTGTTTCAGCATAAAGCGGTATAAATGAATCATGTAGCACCTTTGAGCTTCAATGTGAAAAAGATATTTCCAGCAAAAACTTTGATCAACCCTAAACCACTTCATCCACACATCTGATGGAGTAGACTGGAGTCCACAAAAGCTTATGCTAAAAACTTTTCTTTTCTCAATTAGTCTCAAATGATTCCTTTATATCTCTTTTGGCAGTATACAGTTTGCCAGTTGCCACAGGACTCTAAAGTATTGCATGCTAGATGGATCCCTGAAACTTTTTTGAAATGATCTGTTTCTGACCACCACAGCTTAATTTCAGCCACAATCATTGTAAATAAAATATTGTAAATAAAATATTTATCAATTCCCTACTGTTTCTTTTATATTTGTTTATAATTTTTTCCAATGTTTATTTAGTAGCAGTCAGTTTAAGGAGTCATAACTTCTTCATGGTCTCTGTGCTTCACACAATGGGTTTCACACCTACACAGAGAACCCACCAGAATGTTCCAGAGCTGAGTAGTTTGGCAGGAACACCACCCCCTTGCATAATCTTGTCCACTAAGCTACCTTCCCCACAGTTTCTTTCTGTCCACCAATCAAGTATTTTCTAACCATTGTCCCATCAGTACTGCTTCTAATACCTGATTCAGCTTCAATTTTGCTACCTCTGCTACCTGAAGCAGAAATTGAGACTGAGCCATCAACTCCAGCCAACCTTTCAGTACTGAGAACTACTTCACACCTTGTGTGTGCCAGCTCTGCCTCCCACTCCAGGTAGCCATTCATGTCATAGCTGAGACCATTCTCCTTCTTTACCTTGAACAATCTTACACCTTCTCAGGCCACCTTACAGAGACTATGGACTCCATAGATGTGTTCCTGTGCTTATTTCTTTAACAGAAACTCCTTGGTACCAGAGATAGAAATAACATGGAAAGAATAGGGATAGGTTCCTACATCATAACTTAACCAAATAACCTCTCCTGGTCTGGCCTGCCAAACTTAATGGAAATGTCATTCATCCATGCTCCAATTGCTAGCAGAATGGACCTCCTTCTCCCCATGCAGCTGATGCCTGGCAAAGTAGCTTTGAGAGGGAGTAAAAAATTATTTACAATTGAGATCCAGCATGGTGTAGTGGTTTGAGCATTGGACTATGACCCTACAGATCAGGTTTGATTACCAGCTCAGCCATGGGAACTCACTCGGTGACCTCGGGCATAGCACACACCATCATCCCCAGAAAATGCTGTGATATGTTCACCTTAAGGTTTCCATAAGGCAAAAATGGCTTGAAGGCACACAACAACAATAACAACAACGAAAAGCAATTGTGGCAATAGTGTCACAATCATAAGTAAGCAGCAATTGTGAATCTGAAAAGGTTATTTTGATTTACTCACCTGTTACTCTTTTGTATTAATTTTTGCTACTTAGTCATAATTGTGACACCGTTACCACAGTTATGACTCCCCCTCAACCCTACTTACAGGGCATCAGCTGCATGGGGAGAAAGAGGTCCATTCTGCCAGTGAGATGTATACTGTACTTTCCCATTAATTAATTCTCCCAGTGTTGGGTTGCAGCACGTTCCCTCCCCACTTCACGAGCCGCCGTACTGCATGACATTCCGGCTAACCAGGTGCTATCACGACCGTGGGTAGTGCTGTAGTCGCGTTTTTTCATTTACGCCTGAAAGGCAAAAATAACCTCCTTTTTACATATTGCTCACGCGACCAGTGGGCCTGTGGAGCCATTGTCCGGTGTGCTCACACGAAGGACCCGGGAGTGGGCGGGGTGCAGGCAGTCCCAGCTGCCTGTCTGTCACACAGCAACTCCTAGGGGAAGCCCCGCGCAGCAGCAGGGACGCGGCTGCCCCCATGGCAGCAGGGAACACTGCCCAGCACATCGCCACAAGAGCCCATCCCAGGGTTGTGTCGCCACACTTGAGACAACAGCAGCCCCCGGGATCTGGCTGACTTTTTTTTTAAAAAAAACAACGGCGTTATCATTAGCATGTTAGCACCGTAGCATGTTAGCACCGTAACACGGATCAGCATCTCAAAAACAAGCAAACAGATACAAAACAGCAAATATACAACTATATAAAACAAACATACAACACACAACTATATACAGTGGCCGCCTCCAGCAACAGTTCAGCGGGGCCCTGTGACCTGCTCTTTCCACTGGAGCAGCTGAGCCATGTTCTGCTCCAGTGCAGCCAGGCGATGCTGAACCGCCATCTCGAGGAACCCCATCCTCTGCACCACAGCTGTCGCCATGGCCTCGACGGACCTCAGGAGGGTCTCATCTGCGGCGAAAAGACAGGTGGAAACAAGGTGTCAGTCCGGCCATGAGAAGCCTGGCGGCAGCCTCAACATCATGCCCCAAGGAGTGGTTTGGCAGTAGCCACCCGGACACTCACATTCGCTCCTGTAGTATTCCTCCGACAAGGTCACCTGCTCCTCAAGCTCCCGCATTTGCGGGAGCAAGTCTGGCACCGTGGGAAGCACTAGCCCTTGGACAACTCCAGCTGCACCTGTTGGAACAGCAGTCTGTCACTGAGTGACCATGGGTGTGCAGGAATTGCCTCAGCTCCCACAGTCAGCCACCATCACTGTGGAAGGGCCTGGGACAGGGGACTCCTGTCAGGGCACCACCCTTTCCTGCACTCACCTTCCGCACCAGCCGCCAGCACTGGAGAGGCCGCATGCTGCACAGCTGCCCCCAGGGGCTCCACGCCAGCCATCTGCTGCTGGAGGAGAACAAGTCCCTCTCCTGTCAGAGATGACACAACAGCAGAAGCTCAGGGAGGAATCCTCCTCGAGCTTCCGTGTGCAGGAAAGCTGGGAGAAATGACCACACATGGCTGTGTGTGTGGCAGCAGACCAGTACCATCTCCACTCACTATGCACATGGCTCGGCCCCGCACTGGGTGAGCTCCCGGCCCTGTCATCCGCCATGCCAATGTCCTCCTCCGACGTGGTGGTGGTGGACAGTCCCTGGGGAGTGGTTCTGGATGCAGCTGGAGGGGTGACGACAAAAAGATCAGCCACAGCTGCAGCTACCCAGCCCTCCCCCCCAGAGGGGAGCGGGGAGCCCAGGCAGGATTCCTTGTCAACTGCACGAATGCAGTGTGGCTGTTGGGTACAGTAGACGGGGGGACTGGCAGTGGACAGCCCTGCTGGTCTGGGGGACTGCATGGGAGGACAGGGGTGCTCACCTGTACTGGCAGTCTCACCCGTGACAGGCGCAGGGGTACGGGCCTGGCGAAGCCTTGCCAGCGTCCCCTCCCCCTCTGACGACTGCGAGGACTCCGGCAGAGGCCTCGTCCTGTGGCGAGCTGCAGGCAGGGGAAAAAAGCGGATCTCAGCTGGGTACAGCACGGTCAGTGCCAGGGGCTATGGCAGCGCCCCTGAAGAGGGGTACTGTCACTGTCTTGGCACAGGCAGACCCATGGGCAGATTGGCCCGGGGACACCTACCTCCTTGTCATGTCCCGGGCTATCCTGCGGCACGCCTCCGAGCTCCTGCGGGAACAACAGAAGTGAGGGGACAGCAGTGAGACGACTGACCCCCCATGGTTGTCCCTGTGGGCAGCCCTTTCAGGTGGCCACCCAGCCCTGAGGCCAGCAATGTGGCTGAGTGGCACACGAAAGTGAGGTGGCACCATGGCCAGGACTTCCATGGCTGGGCTGTTACCCCCCCCCACAGGGCCATGGTGGCATGGAAGCAGGGGCAACATGGGTATGTGCTTTGTCACTTACCGCCCTTGTGCCTCTCGGCCCACCTGGGCTTCTCCGCCGCCTTCCAGATGCGGAACATGGCAGCAAAGAACTTTGGCCGGGCATGAGGGGGCGGATGGCCACGGAAGAGCTCCATAGTGTCGAAAAAGCGACACTTCAGAGCTTTGAATTTATTTGTGACCTGGGCCGCCGTCCTCTCGAAGCCCTTGGCTGTGAGGGCCGCTGCTAGGCCCTCGTACAGGGCCTTGCTGGGCAGTGGAGTACTTTTCATGAGCACATCCATGGCTTCACTGGCCTCGATGAGGGAAAGGAGGACCTTCACCTTGTCGTCGGCCCACAGGGTCCCCTCTCATGGCATCTCCTGATACACCACAGACGCACCACACACACAACACAGACACAACACACAACCGCTCACACGCTCACACACTCGCCTCACCATTCAAACAGGAACTCACACTCACTCCGCCCCTAGCTCCAACGGTCCTGAGCTGGCCACTTCCTTCACCCTCCAGGGGGCTTCACCAAACAGACACAGGTATCATCAGCCAGTGACAGGTAGATGGCCCAGGCGGGCTGTCCTGAAAGTTTCTGAGGTCACCCATAGGGGCAACTGCCAGTCCCTTGCCAAGAGTTCATCGGTTCTATCATTAGCATGTTAGCACGTGGGCAGGGCTCTCCCGCCTGCCCTCAGCTCCAGCCGAAGCTCCGTGGGGAAATGTGTGCCCCCTCGGTGCACGACACAAGGGTGGCATGGACATGCCCAGCTCCCCCGAGAGGGTGCAGGGCAGAGGCATATCTTGGCGACCCACTGAGATCAAGGATCTCCTGGAGATCTGGGGGCAGCCGAGGTATCAGGAGCTCCTGCGAAGTAGCCAGAGGAACATGCAAGTGTTCGAGGAGATTGCAGCAGATATGGGACAGAAGGGACACCAGCAGATGGCCATGGAATGTCGGAACAAGACGAAAATGATGCACCAGGAGTATTGCCGGGTCCTCACCCCTAACGCTTGACAGGAGTGAAGCCCGTTACCTGCCCCTACTGTTGGCAACTCCATGACATCCTCTGTGGGGATGCTAGCGTGCCCTGAGGTGTGTAGTCTCTAGCCTCAAACTGGTCTGTGGTGGTGGCAGTGGTCGCGTAGACACCAGGGTCACTGCGCCCAAGGAACAGCCCATGGATGCTTCTCAGAGCATGGATAATGGCTCTGCAGTGTCGACAGGTACAAGCTTCCCTGGGGGGAGGGGCATCCCGGGCTGTCAGCGGTGACAGGGGGGATGTCAGGCCGGGACTCACTGTCCACCCCACAGGCTACCAGGTACGGGGGAAGCAATGGGAGCTGGAGTTCCTTCCTGTGCCCAGGCTACCATCTCCCGCACCTCCCCTCTGGGCTGTTGGCTACCCATGGGAACAGACTGATCGGGAGTGCCAGGAGCTGGGCAGTTCCCAGGCCTTGAATGCAGGTCCATGCCCAGGACAACAGGGAGGTGTCTGGACAGGAATGTGGGCTGCTGATAAGCGGTTCCCAGTCTGGCAGCCCTTGCAGTTAAGGAATGTCAACTGAGCGGTCATCGGGAAAACATGGCACAGTGGCTCATTAGCGGCCGCAGGAAGCGGGGGAGGCTAAGGGGAGACTGAGCTCAGGAGGCCTGGCCTGGAGAAGTAAGGCAGGTGATGTGATGACATGTGCCATGGTGAGCGCCAGGCACCCGCTGCTGCAGCACGATCCCCGGTGGGGTCCCTGTGGCACTGTGCCATACCCTGGTGCTGCTGCCAGATGGGTTTGCCATTGCCCACACTGCTTGTGTGTGCGTGTCCTGCAGTAACATGGCACCCCATGGGCAACGTGTCCATGCCCACCCCACCGATTCCGAGGCCCCCTCTGTGCCCATGTGCCCCCTGTACGCAACAGCCAAGTCCCTCCGTGCCGCCCCAGGCATGTGTTGCAGACGTGGCCACATTGCCATTGGGGACGGCCATCGGTGGCCAGGGCTACCTGGCGTCAGCTGTCACTGTGTGCCAGGGGGCCTGTCGCCATCCATCCGCCCAAGTTGACAGTGTGTGGTGTCATGCTCTTGACAGGGTCTGCGGCACGAGCAGAGGACATTACGCCAGATGAGGACAGCATGGCAAGCTGCAGCCAACCCCCGCCTATTGGTCAAGGAAGTGTGGGTAGTATTGAGGGTGATGGCGGCGGCCAGGGAAGTGAGGGGTCAGCTGATGATGAGGATGCCATGCTAGAAAGCACAGCCACTGGTTTGGGGCTTCGTTGCCCTGGTAAGCATGACGACAAATGACCTCCACACCGAGTCCAAATGCTGCTGAGCCCTCCCATAGAGGTGCTGGCCACTGAAGCATATGAGCTGGCAGCATGGCACCCATGCTGCAGGGGCCTGTGTCCCCTCCTTGTGGTACTGCACGTCCAGAAACGTGTAGCGACCCAACAGGGCGCGGGGGGGGGGTTGCTCTGCTCACTGGACTGTCAACTTCTTTGTGTTCCTTCCAGAGTCAGCTCTGAGTGACAGTAGCAGCGGAACCACTGTCAGCACTGCGGTGATGTCCCCCCGCTCGAGGATGGCGGCAGCTTGGGCAAGGGACTGGACAGGGCATAGGGGCGAGGCAATCGCCACAGCCATCATGCAGCACTCACGGGAGCTGCATGATGCTTCGGCGGCCGAGCGGAGGGCGCATCAGAGAGGGATGGAGATGGCACTGACTGCGACCAATGCCATTCTCCAGCAACTGGTCGACACGTACAGGGAGGATGTGGAGAGGAACACAGAGGGCCAGGAGGATGTGGTGGAGGAGATGCGGAGCACGAACAGGCTCATGTCAGCCATACTGCGCAACCTGCATTCTCACCCTTCAGGAGGTGGTGCTACTCCACTGGCTTCCTCTGTGATCCCCTCCACATTGCAACAGGGGATGGCCGGGCTTCCCTCTGCTAGCCAGCTGCCTCCTGAGGGGCTGTCCCAAGAGGAGGCTGCTGTTGGGAAGGGGAGACGTGCGAAAAAGAGAGTGCAGCACTACAGCCCATGATTTGGCTTGCCTTGCCTGAAGGGGGGGTGGAGGGCATCTCTGCTGGGAAGGGGACGCTAACTGCTTGCCTGCTTTGTGCCTTCTGGTGCCTGGGTGGGGACCTGCTTCTGCCCTGCTGATGAGCTTTGTTGCCAGAGGCAAGCATGATACTACATCTGGCACTCGCTGTCTACCACAGGTTTCTTCTGATGCCTGCCTGTCACCAAGTAGGGGGACTACCTAATAAATGCACATTCCTGCCACTGCGTCTGTGTTCTTCCTGCCCGGCAGCTGAGAGTGGGTGTGACAGGGTGGCCTCAGTCATGGATGCCTCTCTTGCATTGGCTACTCCTCCTAATGCCCTGTGATTTCTCCATGGCATGTCCCTCCCCCTCCCTCTGCTGACAGAGACCACGGACCATGCCAGCAGTGCGAGCATGCTGTGCTTATGCCAGTGAGGGTCCACACATGGGTCATGGGGCATCATGTGTTCCATTTTATTCACAGATGCAAAGGCAGATGCATTCAGAATACATGCTGTGCTTTCATATTTGGTTACTGGATCCCCTCAGGGGGCCATGCATGCCTGCTGGCTGAGAGAGCATAGGGGGAGGGAGGGCATGGTGTCTCTGCGGCTGCAGCTGGGGCCGGAGATGGCAGGTCAGCCAGCAATCATCCTGGCGATGGCATCCCTGACCCTCTGGCCCTCCCTCAGCCTCCTGTGATTGTGTGCCTTGTAGACATAGGCACCTGGGGGGATAATGACATGTGCGGGCGGGGGGAGGTTGGGATGCAGTGTGTGGCCCTTGGTTTCGCAGATGTTGTGCAGGACCACGCTGGCAGCGACGACCGGCAGGAAATTAGGCTTGGAGACGGTCAGTGGAGCTGACAGGCAGCCCCATCTGGCCTTCAGCCTACCAAAGGCGATGTCATGAGCCAGGTGGAGCAGGAGGCTGAGCAGGCTGCCGACTCAGACGGGGACTCTGTGTTGGGCTTGAACTCCCAGCTGGGGGAGGATCCCTTGGAGGAAGAGGGGGCTCCTGCAGAGGCAAGGGAGGGGCCTGCCAGCAACTCCCCAGCTGACCCAGGGCCGATACCTACAGCAGAGGAGTCCAATGCTTCTGGCTCGACAGAAGCTGCTGCTTCTGACTCCAGCCCGGAGCTTGCAGCAGACTTTCCCCTCACATTCCTCCAGAGGCGGCTGGAGAAGGTGGCAGTTCATAAATCAAAACGCCTGCTAGAGAAGCGGCTGAGATCAGAGGGCCTTCAGCTGAGGGCCAGGTTAAGGGACACTTGATCAGCCCCAGCTGGGCTAAAGACTATTCAAGGCAGACGCTGGGGAGTGGGGATTACGGGGCAACAACCATCATTCATCTGTGACTCTGCTACCTGTTCCATGGGCTTGCTATTCCTGAGTACCACTGCCTTCATTCGTTTTGGGTGATGTAACCCCTTAATTACTCTACGGCCTTATTTATTGCCTCTGTTTGCTTTGGGTGCTGTAAACCCTTGATTAATTTACGGACTACTTACTAAAAGCCATAAAACTCCAGTTGCCGGCTCTGTGTTGCTTGGCCTCCGCCTGACATTGACAGGTACGCTCCACAACATTGCGGCACTGATTGAATACTCTGTTGTAGGCCAGCTGCTGGGGGTTTAGCAGACCTCTGTAGGGCTTCATGAGCCACCATCCCAAGGGGTAGGCTCCATCTGCCAAGATGACGGGCCCAACCCACACGCCATGGATGGTGACGGTTGTGTTGTTGGGGATGAATTGCTTGGCCTCCATGGCGTTCCACAGGGCTGAGTGGCGGAAGACATGTGCATCATGGTGTGACCTGTATACCCCAACTCAATATCCAGGAACTGTCCCGAATGATCTGTCAGGCCTTGCATCAGGATGGAGAAGCTGTCCTTCCTGTTGGGGAACTCCTGTGCCCGTCCTTTTGGAGGCCATGCAGGGATATGGGTCCTGTCCAGGCGTCGATACACTGTGGGAATCCCATGGCCTTGAAGTCTTCCATGATCTAAGGGTGGGAAGGGAAAGTGCCATCAACAGGGGACATCAATGTATTCGGGGCATCTGTGACACCACTGGGATGTTGCATGGCTCAGGGAGGTGGGGACTGTATGGCAGATAGAACCGCTGCCCCCCTGACTGGTGTCGCCCACCCACCAGCCCCGGCTATGCGTTCCTCATGGCAGTGTGCTACCTGGGCTGTGGGGAAGGGAGGGGCTGTGCTCCACAGCTGTGCGTGACATGGCAGTTGCCAGACGATCGTGCTTCCTGTTGCACAGCCGCTACTGCTGAGTGGACTCACCATGCAGTGGTTGCACAGGCGGACGATGGTGCCCAGCAGGACATGTTCTATGGCGAGGCAGGCTTCCACCCCGATCTCCACCATCGTCGAGATGCCGAGCCCAAAGGTGTTGGCGGTCTTCCTGTAGATTAGGGGAGTGGTGAGCCACCAGATCGTGATAGCGACCTGCTCCTCTACAGAGATGGGCACCCTCATGACAGTGGTGGTTCGCTGTAGGTGCTGGCGCAGATGTTCCATGATCTCAAAGAGGGTGGACCGTGTCATTCTGAAGTGGTACAGCCACATTTCGTCATCCCAGGTTGCCAACGCTTCCTGGAGCCACCAGTCCCGTCGAACACGGGTCCTGACCCACCATCTCCGGGGGCGTGGAAGGGTTCCCAGCCAGGTATGCATGGCGACGTGGGGATTGGCTGGCTGTTCCCCCTCAGTTGCTATGGAGGCAGTGGTGGCAGCGGCGGCTGCTCGAGTGCAGATGGTGGCAGCCGCCTCCACAATGGCTTTCCTGCCCCACCGTCGCTGTCGTGCCCTCCAGGCTTGCAGGGCAGTCATGTTGTTCATATACAGCTGTATTGCCAGTGTCCCGAGGAGCTCTGTCTGGTCAGGCTCCATGGCGGGTCATGGGTGTGGTGGAGAGGGCTGCAGCTCCAGCTGCATCACAGCTGCAATCTGTCCTGCCAGTCTCCACCTTTTCCGGGGCAGCCTATTATGGGGGGTGAGCCCTGCTATCGGTCTTCCCTTGGGGCTGCTGCGATGGCCTGTTGGCAGGATCTATCATGCTAACGTTAGGATGATAGGCCGAAAAAAAATTAAAAAAAGAAAACCCACCGACCAATCAGGGCCGGTGAGGCAGGGACAGGGTGGGACTTGGGCGTGGCCCATGATACCGACATGTGGAAGAGGCACCAGGCGGGGACCGGTGCTCTCTGCAAATGCCCTGCTGTGTGTGGAATGCAAGGGGCTCTCTTGCAATGTTTGTAATAACGTGAGGGCTCTAGTTCATCACGCTATCGTACTAACGTGTGAAAAGGGCCCTAGACTCACTGAACCTGTGCTGAATCCAATCCAAATCAGTTAGAGATGTTGGAGATTACAGGACTACCCTCACTCTAGCATATCTATCATGTCAGCATATCTGGTCCATCTGTCCCTATCCAGGAGGAAGTTTGGATATGACTTAACTCAGTTCCTCCCTCATCTCAGCAATTTTCCAGTAGTTATTTTAGCTCTTCTTCCAGCAGATTCTACTTTGCAAAGCAATTCTGCCTGCAGATTGTCCTGCCAGCAGAGGAGCTTTGTACCAAAACCTCTCTCCATGTCTTGTGTTAGGATTGCTAAACAAAACCTAAGGAATGCTAAATTATTTTTCACATATTTTCATAAAGTCTGGACAGTGGCCATACCCATGCATTGGTCTTTAGAGGGTGCTGAGAATCCCCTTCTCTCAAACTCATTACAGAACAACAATTCCCAGGGTTCCCTAAAGAAAGGCAGAGTTCAAAAAAGTACATTTTCGGTCTACAATTCCTAGAATCCTCCAGCCAGGATATTCTGAGAGCTGTTGTCCAAAAATATCATTTTTTAAAAGTCCCACAGAAGTGACTGCTATTTAACAAGACTTTGTCTTAATATGAGTTTGAACAGTTCAACAAGAGTTTGTGGTATAATTATTGATCTCTAGAGGAATAGAATTCTGAGTTATAGTGCGCATATGAAACATTTCAAAAACGTACTTTTAGACCCTGAACTTGACAGGGGTGTGTTTGCTTTCAGTGTCTATATATATTACTTCAGCGGTGTTCACAATTAGCACTTCTCTTCTCCCATCACCATTCATACTTATCTGCTTTTTTTATTCTTGACACCTTCAAACAGTAAAACAAATAAATAAAACACTGGTTTGATAGTCCTGTTTTTTTAAACAAAAAGAAATATTCCATTCACATGCAGTTAAATCACAGCACCACCCATTATGAGAGCAGGTATAAAATTTGAGTTTTCTGCTGCTGCTCTCATATCCACCTCTTGACAAATACCATTTTGCAGCAGAAAAGAGACTAGAGCTACTCCAATTGCTCACTTACTTTCAAAAAAATAAAGTCCTTAAGGAATCTAGTCATTTTCAAAGACGGGGGGGGGTTTACTTCTCTCTTTGTCATGCTGATGCCAGAGCTCACCCTCTTCTTCTGCTTCCACTTTCTATTGCTGCTGTGTGCCTTCAAGTCATTTCTAACTTAGGGCAACCCTACAGCAAAACAGTCATGAAGTTTTCTGGGGCTGAGAGTGTGTGACATGCCCAAAGTCACCCAGTGGATTTCCATGGCTAAAGAGGAATCAAACCCTGGTTTCCTAATGCTCAAACTACTACACCAAGCTGGCTCTCATCCACCTTCTGCTAGAAGCTAAATTAAACGTTCCTTACCCTATCTCCTTAAGTAAGTGAGAAGGAATAATCTCCTCACATTGTCTAGACTCCCTTACTTTGCCTTACTTGGCTTTTTAGCTAAGATTTCAGTCTTAATTTCTAAAGAGTTGACAACTGAAATGTATTATGTGTAAGCCAACCAGGCTCTTGCAGACATGATGAAAAGCACAGCATCCATTTCCATTAAAAACAAACAATCAGCAAATCAGCAAACAAGATTATTAATCAGCAAACAAGATTATTAATTAATAAAATTATTATTACAAGATTATTAACAATCCAGAAAGGCTAAAAACCAACAAATATTAAAATTATAAAAACCTCCATCAATTATGCTAGACAATGCAGTTGGAACTTAACTCCACAGTAAGACTAAGAACAGTTAACAACTAATACAGATCATAAATGCCAAATTGAGAACCAAACAATGTCTGGCAAATTTTCATTAAAATCAGCAATTTGTCAAGGACTTCTGCTTCGCTTTCATAGCAGGTTTAATAAATTTTGCTGTTCCAAAAGCAATGTAATTATTTGACTCTATATTTGACTCTATTGATTATCTATAGGTATATAGATATATTCAACTACACTTTTAGAGTATATAAAGCAACATACGTGGGAGAATAAAACACAAAAACACATAATAATAAAACATAAAATTACGGCTAAGCAAAAAACTACTAACTGCCTAACCTACATACACGCACAAAACTAAAACAAGGAAATAAGGGATTCACATTATCAGACCCAAACAGACAAAAGCTTTCCTAGGTTCATGCCTAGTGCATTCAAAAGAACCAGCACCAGTCAAGTGTCTTTCCAATGGAAGCTCTTATTGAATTACTGTGCAGTAATGGTCCTTGACACCTTAGGCAAATCAAGGACCCAGACAAAGGGGTTACAATCCTTTAAATACATTTTGCCAGTAACATCTGATTAGTTACAGGTGTCAGGATCCGTCAATTGATTGGTTCTTTACAATTCAACCTGATTGGTCAAGACATTCAATATGCTACTTTGGCATCTTTGGTTTACATCCCCTTCTGTAACATGTTCCCAGGTCAGGCTGACATGTTGACTTCCTTTCTCTAGTTAGGTCAGTTTTGGATCCATTTACTAAAGAATCTTTTATTGCCCTTCATTATGGCCTTATCTTCACTTACTCAGCTAAAGCCTTACTTATCTTCACTTACTCAGCTAAAGTCCGATCCATTTTCTACCCATCCAGGTGTCTACTTGGCAGCTACAGCTCATTAGTCTTCTAGCTCATTCCTGTCTCGAGGTTGACCTATCCTTTCCATTGTCCTCCCAATGAGTTCATCCGTACAGTTCCTATACAGAGCATTTTCAGTATTTTAGAATACTACAGCAAAGCACTTATTAACCATTTCAGCACCTAATGCTAATAACAGCAAGCTAGCAAGGCAGCTTCTTTAAATGTTTATATTTTAGCAACCTTTATTTCCAACTTCCATTGCCTCAGCATGGATGACTTCCAACTTCTCAGAGAACAGATATCTATCAAAAGACGTTATGCCTCATCTACTTGCTATTTAAATATATACCTTACTTTATCTAGATTAAAATAAAACCAACCAAAAAGAAAAAATCAAGACTATATCTATTCTCAAAGTTTAACTATTCCTCACCTAATCTAAATGTAAAGATATAAATTTGTAACAGTTTTATATAAGCCAAGCGAAGCCACTAGAAGCCTAATACTGCCTGTCTCACCCAACTTTCTTTAGATATACTATAACCTTCTCCCATTATATCTTTCATTGAACTGAACTTTCTCTAACCAATATTGCCAATTTGTCCATCTCTGTACTGTTGAATAGTTTCTTCATCCAGTCATCAAGAGATGGAATCATGAGATCTTTCCATTTCTTGTGTATGCTTTTTAAAGTAACTTTTAAACAGGAACGTGTGTGTGTGTGTGCATGCGTGTACGTGTGTGTGTGATGTATTTGGATGACAAGCTTGAGCAATTGTGGTTGGTACTTAATGCATAATGCTTAATGGCTTCACCAGAGACTGTTCCAAGATCTCAGGTTTTGACCTTGAACTGGCCACCCCACCACATTCATGCTAAGCCAGTTGATACCAGGGCCTGTGTGCTATTGCCTCTATGACCTGGCACTTTCTGGCCACTTAATGCCATTAAGGTCTAGCCTTCACTGCACCATTGCCAAGCAGCATAGTAAAGTCACTGAGCAATATATTCAGAAGAGAAGCTTTTCTACCCTTTCCACACTGACCTGTAAATGAGATTAGCAATACATTTTCCCTGTGTGCCAGAATGATCTGGAAGATGCTCCTAACACTGTCTCCAATATCAACGGAATCCTATATTACACAAATATGGGGGGGGTATGGTAAATATTGTATATGCTTGTTTGTGAGAATGTCTCCATTGTTTTAGCTGCTAACCAAAAAAACCTGAATATTTACTTCAGGTATGCTTATAAAATATTTTGATTCAAATTGTCTTTTTCTAGATTTACTGAATAAATTAATGATATAGAGAGAGTCTTTTGGAAGTCTACAGATACCTTTGAAAATGGAAATGTTTCCAGCGGCAAAGGATTTTGCTCTTCTCTCATTTTGAGACTGTTTTCATATAAAAAAAACTTCTTTTTTTTTCTGAATTCAAAGCAAAGCTTGAAGAATTCCTTAACTTCTTCAGTCATCTTTGGATATGGCCAGGGCCCTCAATAAACTGCACTGTATTGTATTAACTTCTTGAATGAAGGTAAAAAACAGGATTCTTTTTTCTTTAGAAAGTAGGCCTTTATTGTAGCCACACTAGAGTTAGGGGTGAAGGGGAGAGTGGCAGACAAAAAGGCAGAAATGGTTTTTTGTCAGTAAACATACTACCAAAAACGTCCTGTAAAGGAAATTGGTTCCTCCTTGGGCATCTTCGCAGCTGAGGAATATCAGGTGGGGATTCCTGTCCCTCCCCCACACCCAGAAGAGATAATAGACAGTACTCGATAGTTCTATTACTGTTCACAAGGCACTTCATTTAAAGTTGCCAATCCAACACTTTTTTACCTGCAACAACAACCACTCCAAAGCACCAGCCCATTCTTGTTAACGAACAACTACAAGGCAATATCTTTTCATTATCAGAGCAAGTGTTTGCTGTCATTATGGGAAAGAACTCCCAAAAAAACCTCCTTAGCTGGTCATTGGGAGCTTTGCACTCAAATTCTCTTATAAAATGAAAATAAAAATTGACTATTGTCCTTAAGACCCTCATTAGTCCAACAAGTACATTCTTCAGTTAAGTTTCCGCCCTAAGACAATGTGATTTTGATGGATTCACATGTCAATATGCACATTCAGGATCTATAACCAACATTTCATGCTTTCATAAGTTATTGAAATAACCTTCCATTCACAATTAGGTAACACTATGGTTTAAATCTGATATAACAGCACCTACACAACGGAACTCATAGAATCATAGAAATGTAGAGTTGGAAGAGACCACATGGGCCATCCAGTCCAACCCCCTGCCATGCAGGAACACCCTCAAAGCACTCCCGACAGATGGCCATCCAGCCTCTGCTTAAAAACCTCCAAAGAACATATTCCACTGCTGGATAGCCCTGACTGTCAGGAAGTTCTTCCTGAGGTTCAGGTGGAATCTCCTTTCCTGCAGCTTGAATCCATTGCTCCTTGTCCTGGTCTCTTGAGTAGAAGAAAACAAGCCCTCTCCCTCCTCTACATGGCATCCCTTCAGATATTTAAATATGGCTATCATGTCCCCTCTTAACCTTCTCTTCTGCAGACTAAACATACCCAGGTCACTAAGTCTATCCTCATAGGCCATTGCTGACTCATGTTCAGCTTGTGGTCTATGAAGACTCCTAGATCCCTTTCACATGTACTGCTATCCAGCCATATGTCCATATATTTTGAATTTTGCCATATATTTTGAATTTTGAAATTTGATCCTGTCTTCTGGCGTACTAGCAACCCCTCCCAATTTGGTGTCATCTGCAAATTTGATGAGCATGCCCTCTATTCCTTCATCCAAGTCATTGATGAAGCAGGGGAAATGAGGCACATCATAGGTAGAGAGGTGGTACAGGAAAGCGTGGCCACACTGGATGAATTCAAGTTTCCAGGGCCAGATAAATTGCATCCTAGGATATTAAAAGAACTGGCAGAGATCATTTCAGAACCGCTTGCTATAATCTTTGAGAAATCTTGGAGGACAGGAGAAGTTCCAGCAGACTGGAAGAGGGCAAATGTTGTCCCCAACTTCAAGAAGGGGAAAAAAAAGGACCCAAATAATTATCACCCAGTCAGCCTGACATCAGTACCCGGAAAGATCCTGGAGCACTTCATTAAGCAGTCAGTTTCTAATCACTTAGAAAGCAACGTGGTAATCACGAGAAGTCAACATGGATTTCTCAAAAATAAGTCATACCAGACTAATCTTGTCTCTTTTTATGACAGAGTTACTAGCTTGATAGATGAAGGGAATGCTGTGGATGTAGCATATCTTGATTTCAGTAAGGCCTTTGACAAAGTTCCCCATGACATTCTTGCAAAGAAGCTAGTAAAATGTAGGCTGGACAGGGCTACTCTCAGGTGGATCTGTAAATGGTTGACTGACTGTTCCCAAAGGATGATCACGAATGGCTGCTTTTCATCCTGGAGAGAAGTGACTAGTGGGGTGCCACAGGGTTCTGTCCTGGGCCCAGTGCTGTTCAATATCTTCATCAACGACTTGGATGAAGGAATAGAGGGCATGCTCATCAAATTTGCAGATGACACCAAATTGGGAGGGGTTGCTAGTACGCCAGAAGACAGGATCAAAATTCAAAATGACCTGGATAGATTGGAGAGCTGGGCCAAGGCTAACAAAATGAAATTCAACAGAGAGAAGTGTAAGGTCCTACCCTTAGGTAGAAAAAAATGGAATACAGAAATATAGGATGGGGTACACGTGCCTGGATAGCAGTACGTGTGAAAGGGATCTAGGAGTCTTAATAAACCACAAGCTGAACATGAGTCAGCAGTGTGATGCGGCAGCCAAGAAAGCCAATGTAATTCTCAGCTGCATCAATAGGAGTATGGTGTCTAGATCGAGGGAGGTACTGGTACCACTCTACTCTGCTTTGGTTATACCTCATCTTGAATACTTTGTCCAGTTCTGGGCCCCCCAATTCAAGAAGGACATGGTCAAGCTGGAGCAAGTCCAGAGGACAATGACCAAAATGATGAGGGGCCTGGAAGCCACGGCCTATGAGGAAAGACTTAGAGAGCTGGGTATGTTTAGTCTGCAGAAGAGAAGGTTAAGAGGGGACTTTGTTACCGCAGTTTCTAGCCCGAACTTGTGGGATATTAGATATCACATTGATATAAGTAATTCGGCCTTCTTTACCTATTCCTCTCCATGTGCTGCGAGGTTCCCCCGGACAAGCTTGCAGACAGGCACGGCCGCTAATTGCTGTAATATTCCAGACAAATACAGGCAGGCCAGAAATAGCCATCCCGCTGCTTCAGGAGACCTCAAAGGCAAGTATCCTATTATGTATGCACGCTACTTACAAAGAACTCCCTGCCCCGAGCAGGCAGCTTGATTAAAAGAATCCTCATCTGTCAAGCATTCTGTGTTTGCATACTGTCTACTCCATTGTCAATTCGGACTTAATCATGCTAAATTCTGACCTTTTGGAGGCTTTGTCTCCAGCCCGAAACCCATTGTTTTCCCCAAGTACGTACTAGCCTACGGCCACATTTTCATCTATAAAAACCCCTGACTTTGAGAGCTTCTTCGGATTGCTCCTGACTTCCATCCCGTCTTGCTGCCACTTTGCTTGATGAGCCTTTCCCGCAGTCCCACGTACTGAGAACTCCATACCTCTGAACTTCTGCTGCAGACTACCCGGGCTTCAGGACAGGTGTAGTATTACCCAAACCAACAACTCCTCTAAAAATCCCTCTATCCCACTCCAACCTTTATTTCTCTAGTTATCTGAGTGAGTGTGCTGCATATACTGTTTAATTGTATTTTAATAAAAAACACAATTATTATTTCACTTCTGTTTGCTCCTTGACTCAGCCTGACCCAGTAGACATTGGGTAAAAGATCTTGTTCCGTTGCCCTGCCTCTCGTATTGCTTGCTTGTGCTCTTTGACTAATTTCCCCAACTTGTATAATTTGGAGCGCATTTAGGTGTCCCTCTTGGGACACCCAGAAATCAGGGTAACAACATGATAGCCATGTTTAAATATTTGAAGGGATGCCATATAGAGGAGGAAGAGGGCTTGTTTTCTGCTGCTCCAGAGACCAGGACAAGGAGCAATGGATTCAAGCTGCAGGAAAGGAGATTCCACCTGAACCTCAGGAAGAACTTCCTGACAGTCAGGGCTGTCCAGCAGTGGAATATGCTGCCTCAGAGTATAATGGAGTCTCCTTCTTTGGAGGTTTTTAAGCAGAGGCTAGATGGCCATCTGTCGGGAGTGCTTTGAGGGTGTTCCTGCATGGCAGGGGATTGGACTGGATGGCCTATGAGGTCTCTTCCAACTCTAGATTTCTATGATTCTATGAAAATAGGCACAAGAAGAATTTGCATAATACCCCACTAACATGACAACTCATAATCATGACACTGGCACTTCCCTTACTTATTTTCTCCAAGTGGTACAAGGGACACAAGTTCATGTGCCCACCAGTGCTCTTCACCAAGCCCTTCCTGGCTTTTTGGTGCATCAGTGCTGAACAAACATAACACATACAATCAACTTTAAGCCACTGAGCCCTGGCACCAGTCAGGAATTGGTGGAAACCATCTTTAAAATGACCAGTGAGTCCTAATACCGGCTAGGCCTGGGCGGGGACCATACTGAAAATGTCCAGACTTTAAGACTATCTTCCCCTCATTTTTTGGGAGAGAGATATCTTTGCTCACATTTTTATTTCACGTATGTCCCTAGAGTGATGAGGAACTGATCCAATATCTAAAGATAGTAGATTTTTAAATCTAAAGATTTACTAAATATAGTAGATTTTTAAAAAATTAAAATCTGATGGTTGTTGTTTTACAGTCTTATGAAGAGATGAAAATTCACCAGAGCCAACCCAATCTGTTTTGCTGCTTGAGCTGGCACAGCAAATGCTCTCACCTAACTCAGGGTTCCTAATACCTTGAGCTAGCCAGGTTATTCTGGTACCACAGGCAGAAAATCCCACAAATGTCCATCTACCTGCAAGCAGTAAAAATGCAACACATAAGTAACCAATTGCTGCCCTTTCATGACACTCAATTTTATTTAGCGAGGTGGGGTTGCCAGAGTAAAAACTGAGAGAGCTACTCTACCTGCAATGGTTGTGCAGAAGAGCAAATTTCAGCAGGTGTTACTTGTTACCTGGTTGCATGGCAAACAACACCTGCTGAAATCCCATCTTCTACACAACCATTAAATGTATGGGAGCTGTCTCCAATTTTTATTCTGGAAACCCTAGCCTGAGTCCCCATTCTGAATAATGATAGGGCTGGCGCTGCTCATCATCTGCTTTTCAGGTTCTAAGGAGGTGTTAGTAATGATGGGCAGGTCTCTTTACACAGCTAGTAGTAGCTTTATAGGTGAATATCTGTGTAGGCCTAAAGGAAATTGCTCAATGTATACAATAGTAAAATCTTTGCTGCTGCTTCAGCCTCCTCTGTTAAATGCAGGACCTGTCTATTTACGAAATGCAGTTAAAATTGCTACTAATCCTTGTTCACCTTTTTTGTGAGTAGGTACAGTTTTTTTTAGAGATCCAGCTAGCCTGTTTGTATTGTGAGCCCAACCTGTTATATTCTTATTGAGTGTTCCTTTGTCAAACCTAAACGTTTTGAAGGCAAATTTGCACATCTCTGGTCTTAAGACAGGCTGGGAGGTAGCAAGTCAATACATCTTGATACTCAACTGATGAGCATTAGGCATGAAGTATACTGGTTTGCTGTACTTCTCCACTGTCCAATAGGGTCTCCCCTGAGCATTTTCCCTGGTATCAATAGCAACAATCAATATAAGAAAAAGAGAAATAGCTTTTCTTTTCACTGGATCCAAGGCTGATTTGAAAAGGCATCACTCTGAAGGGACTGGGGACAGAATCCAGCAAAAGCATTAAACACATGTTATACTATGCCAAATATGTGAGCGCTATTAAAGGCATTTCTAAGTCCATATTGCAACCCACTCAGATCTGTCTGTTTGGTTAAAAAGTAGGAATAGCATCCTACAGCTGCAGACACCAAAGGGAGGCAGAGGAGGTCATATATTCAAGAGTGTGTCCCTGCTTTTGGTCTTGCCATTTAAATTTCTAATCCATCTGTCCTTAATCTGCACAGCCTCAGGGGTTCTGAGGTTGGCCAACCATGTGCTGCAGAAGCTGAACCACCCAGGACAGTGTTAAGATTGCTAAATTATAGGTAGGTTAATGCACAAAGCAGTACTAATTTGCTGCATTTCACAAAAAATTAAAGTGCATTTAGCATCACAAAAAACACAGTAAACAAGAATGTGGAACCATTTCAGCCCTAAGTTTTTCTTAGGATTTTTTTTTTAAAATCTACCACTGGAAGAAGAAATAAAAATTTATACTTTCATTGGTTCACAGTTGCTTGCTTGTTTGTTTAATAAAGTGAAAAGACTCCTCGGTAGTAACTAATGGAAGGGAGAGAGTGTTACTGTTCTTATTGATTTTACGTTTTGTTACCTTTTGTTTACACCTTGAAAGTAGGCATTATGAATGAGACTTCCAGCACAGTATTCTCACCTTCTAGCAGGAATTCAGGATTCCAGCCAGCCATGGCCTTTTCCAAGATAGCCTGTTCCACTACCATTCCCAATGCATTTTTCTGCCTTACCATTCAAAATGTTACTCAAATGTCCTGAACATCTGAAACTTGGCATGCATGCAAAGGAGACCCTAAACTAGTTTGGTTTTGTACTAGTTGTCAAAGTGTGACAACTAGCCTATGTGCCTGGTGCTCACTACACTCTCCATTGTTAGTTGTCAAAGGATAACTTCAAGGCCTCTACTCTGCATTAAAAAAAATTGAATAACAGCAGGAAAAGTATAAAGTACAAGCCAATGGAGTTCTTGATTATTCATGGTGTCAGCATTCCTTTCTCAGAATCTTAAGGGACAGGATGGGGAAAACCATAGATATAAAAAGAAGAGTGACAAACAAGCCAAACTTCTAGCTGCCACTGGCTCACAATTTTTTAAAAAAATTTCTCAGTGGCTGTAAGAAATAGCTGATAAGACTCATAAAACAATTTAGCACAGGATCGGCTGAAGCATTAAATGTTTATTTAAAAATACGTCTCTGCAGAGCCGGGTGCCTCCCGAGAGAGGAGGACACCCCCACTATGGAATACCTCATATTTTATCCCCCTGCCCCCCTTGCAGGTTTTCCCTCCCCTAGGATTCCATTGGACAGGACCCCAAAGGTATGGCCTATCAGGATTGCCTAAGAAGTTACATTTCCCATCCCCATGTTGATCACGCATCTTTCTCGTGTACCCTTGTCTCTCATGCTGCATCCCAGGTGTCTTATCAGTAGTTTCAAAGTACCCCTTTGTGTTCTGGTATGTCCCCATAAATCAGTCTACTCCTTTACAGATAGCGACCTTGTCTTGTTTACTGTGTTGTTGTCTGAAATACACAAGCCATCCTCCAAGGTTTTGGGAGGCCAACTCTAAAAATCTGTTTTTTTAAAAAAGCATGTTAACCCTTTAACAGAACAAAGTGGTAGGCTATTCAGCTCAATGAGGGCTTTGCTGACATTACTTAGTGTTGAACCCAAGAAGCAACGAAGGGATGCTATGGGTCTGTCCACTCTACCCACTGAGTTACCCAGTGTAGAAGCTAAAATAGATTTCATTTCTCTCAGTGGCATACCGAGGCTCAACAGCACCCAGGGCAAGGAGGCAGGGTGAACCGTGGTGGGTGGGGGAGGGCCAAGCATGCAGTGGAGGGGAGGAGCAAGCAGCAGGTGGAGGGGATAGTGGTGGCAGGGGAAAGGGGCGAGTGCACAGGGGAGAGGTGAGAGGGGGTGAGTGGCAGCTGGAAGAGGGGCAAGCAGGTGGGGGAGGGGTGAGTGGCAGCAGGGATGAGGGATGGGACGCAGGGGAGAGGCAAGTGTGCAGGGAAGGATGAGCAAGGGAGGGGCAAGTGGCAGGCAGAGGGTCAAGCATGCAGGGGAGAAGTGACTGGCGGGGAGGTGTGAATGGCGGCAAGGAAGAGGGGCAAGCACATGGGGGAGAGATGAACAGTGAGCAGGGGAGGGGCAAGTGGTAGTGGAGGGTGCCAGAAGGGGGTTTCCTCTTTTTTTGCACCCCTTGCCATTAGCGCCTGGGGCACAAACCTCAGTTGCCTTACCCTAGATCCGCCTCTGGTCTTTCTCACACACAGCCTTCTACATACAATATTCACAACCTTAGCACTGCCCAAACTAGGTGGCTTCACAATCCTTGCATGCACATGCTCTTCTCTCCATCTTCCTTGTCTCTCTCTGCACAAGAAGGCAGCGTCCAATTCTACCTTAACCCCTCTGAGGGAGGGACACACAAAGGCACATTCTTCCCTGTGCCTTTGTCCAAAATCAGATTGGATTCTGAGACCACCAAGAGCATCAAGGTGGTAATGGAGCATGATGGGAAGGAGAGACCCAGGCAGGGTGGCCTTTCCTTGCATGGGTGGGAGGACATCTCCTCAGAGCTCACAGAAGCTTTTTGACGGGGCTTTTTTCCCTTCAAGGAAAGGACATAGCAATAGGGAGGAGGTACAATTTATGAAAATAGGCTGCCAAAGGGTACACAAATGAAAAAAAGGTTGAGAAGCACTGAAATAGAGGCATATATGTATAGAGGGAGGCACATGGTCCTGTTTAGTTGTTAACTTTAGAAGACTCATCATGGAGGAAGATGGTGCAGAAGAGAAAGATGCCTTTCTGCTGGAATGGTGCCCAGCTGCAAGGAACATCTGTCATATCTGCTCAACTGAGGAGCAGTGGCTTCTTTTACAACTGCTCAGAGTTTGTTGCTGGTATGTGCCTTCAAGTCTTTTCTATCTTATGGCAACCCTAAGTTGTGATGAAGTTGTGGAAGTGTGGCTATCTGATTAATCTGACTGATTTAGGAGGTTTAGTTCTCAGTGGAATTCTAGTGAGAGGCAGAAGAGTAACTTAGTCCTACTAGCATCTGCTCAGAGTGCGTGACCTACATTGGGGATTGAGCCTTTGATGGGAGCTTAGCCAAAAGGTTGTTATATGATAGTCTAAAGATATAATTGAACAGTTTCTGAGCAGGGAGTTACTTGTTATATTGTCTAAAAAATGCACTGAGGAAATGTATCAGCTTTGACCTGCATATGGACTCCAATAGGCTACTTTACTCTTATTATTATCTTAATAAATTTTACAGGTTCTTTGTAAACACTGAAACTGTTTGAATTGTATATAGTATATAAAGTAACACGAAAAACATGCTACCATAAAACTGTTAAGTGGTTCTAAATAAACACTGAAAACTCTCACCCTTTTACACAAAGGTAGTGTTATAAGGGGGGAGTGAGAGCTGTGTGGTAAAGACAGGGTGTCTTATCAAGATTGGAAACTACCACACCTATCTGGGGGAGTGTAAGGGCCAGTCACATGGGCTTTCTCAGCAAGAGTTGTTCAGAGTGGATTTGCCATTAACTTTTTCTGAGGCCAAGGGAGTGTGACTTGGCCAAGGTCACCCAGTGGCTTTCCATACCTAAGCAGAAATTTGAACCCTCTTCTCATAAAATTCTAGTCCAGTATTCAAACCACTATACCATGTTGGCTCTGATGCTGTATGGCAACATTCTACCCATCAGATGAACCTATCATGAGTTTGAATTTTGGCAAATTTGTTCAGAGGAGATTTGCATTTGCCTTTCTCTGAGGCTGAGAGAATACAACTTGCCCATGGTCACCCAGTGGCTTTCCATGAGTGAGAAGGAATTCAAACCTTTGTCTCCAGACCTGTAACCCTATGCTCAAACTCCCAACTCTGTTACAACTGCCCAGAGCTTATAGGATATTTAAAATGAGTCATCATAGCAATCAGTGATTTGAAGTGGTCAGTCAGTAAATGTGTCCACATTTTTTGCCTTTTCAAAATACGCACTGTGTAGTTTAAGAAATCACTAATAGAGGGACCATACCTGCTTGATATTCTTGTATCTTACTCAAGAATACACAGAGACTGATTTTTAGACTTTTGTTTCTATAAAATCATTTGAAATTGAGAGATTTCCACACACACACACACAGAGTGGCCCCTTGACTTTTAGGGTTTCAGACACCCAGGATTCAGGGTGAAGAAACTTCAAAAAAGTTAAAAAAAAAACTGCTAATAACTCCCATTTCCTGAGTAAGTGCTCCCTCCCATTCCCTTCCAGGGCTCCCCCCTCCCATTCCTTTGCCTTTTGTTCATGCGCATGTGCCTTCCTTTCTCAGGCCCAGGCAAAAGACAAGCAAATGAGAGGGAGCAGCCCTATGCATGGAGAAGGCGTCATGGGCCTCCCCCTGATTCTCCCATTCCCTTGCCTTTTGTCTGTGTGTGCTTACTTTCCTTCTCCACATCTGAGCAAAAGACAAGGGAATGAGAGAGAGAATGGGAGGAGGCATGTGCACACCTTCCTTCTCAGAGCAGGGGGCTCCCCCCTCCCATTTGCTTGCCCTTTGCCTGGGCACAAAGAAGGAACGTTAGGCGGGGGAATGGGAGGAAGGCAAGCAGATACCCCACAAATAATCAAATTCAAAAAGGTCACACTCGCAAATATGGAGGGAGAATTGTGTTTTTGTGTGAGTGTGTGCGTGTGTATGTGAGTCATATGGAATTAAGTAATGCACTTTACTGGAAGGCAGGAAATAATGCACACTGATATGGCCCTTTGCTCCACCACTTGTAAACCATTCTTTTTATATATATTTCTTCTTTTCAGTTGCATGACCCACTATCAGGATGACCACAAGATACTTGATGTTTCCTGTAAGGGCTCCTGTTACCAAATGCTGTGCCACTACAAGGCTTAACAGTCATGCAAAATATGTAAACTTGTCAGAAGTAGCAAAAACCAGAACACCACAATAGTAAAAATCTGAATATAGGGGGAACCCCCCCCCACAAACCTTAGAATTAAAACTAAAAAGAACAACACACACTATAATTTTTTGATCAGCCACAATCAGACTTGCAGTTGATTGAGATGCCTGGTTGATTTATATCTTTGATACTCTCTAGGGTGGTGGGGGAAACATTTTAATGTCTATAAAATGCCAAATAACACATTTAAAATTACTGCAAACTAAGCCTAAACACTGATTGCAACTTTAGATTTACAGGAATTCAATAACACTAGAACTTCTTACAGAAAGTTTTGCCTTCTTGTGTTGGGTGATCATTTCCTTCAAGGTCAAAGACTGAGCTCTTCTAGAGAATTGATTTAGTCTGACAATTGCTGAAAACTATTAAGGACATGATTACCAGAGAAAGCTATTCTACAGTCTATCATTATACTCCGTGGATGCACTCCGTAGTCCATTTTAAGTCTGTGGCAAAATTCCCATCTGTTTTTATACTTTTATGATTATTTTTAGTTGTAAAATTATATTTAATAGGACAAAGATGTTTGTAAAAGAACGCTAAGAAAGTAACAGAATTTTTTTGATAATGGAACTTTTCCATCTAACTCTAAATAAAGCCTAAAGAACTGATTTTCAAGACATCAAGAAGAATTAGAATATTTTCCTGAAACATCTCCCAGATTATGTCAAACTGCTGTGACAGAAATGGTTTTAAAACATTGTTTTTTTCCACAGACAGCAGCTTAGTTTCTCATACCACCACATAATATGACATTTTTTAAATCTTTATTCTCCTGCACGGCAGTAACAATGAAATCCAGGGGTAATCATATGAATATACACAAGAAACATTGTAAGACTACTTATGATTACCTAAATAGAATAAATGCATCTTAGGGGAGGGGGAGACAAAGAAAGGCTAAAATTTAGATAACATTTGCAATTTTGTGGCTTTAGAAATAATTAGTAGTAGGTAAAGAAAAATGCAATGAGGAAGAGTGACCAGGTAAGTGGTGGCCCTGATCAGTTTGCTGTGCAGTAGCTAACAATTGATGGACAAGTTCTACTCCCTTGTTCTCCCTTTTATACTCTTTATCTTTAGACTAGACATGGCTGGAACAGCCTATCTAATAAATGATACTGCCAAAAGTAGGACTATCCTCTGGCAGCCCTTCAAACAAAGCAGTAGTTCTCAGACTGTGGGGCAAGACCCTGTAGTTGCTCAAGTGAGGGGCAGAGCAGGTGCAAGGGAATTCCACCTGCAAGTACAGAAAAGGTGGAAAAAAAGGTCAAGCCTCTCTGTGTGTATGCATGTGTGGGTGTATGCTGTTGAGAATTGACTGGTCTCTGCAAAAGTGTGACAAACTGTCTTCCTCCATTATGCCTTCTTTCAACCTCAGGCATAGCAAAAATTAGCTTCCTTTTTTTATGCTTTCCCCACTCAGCTTCTCCAAATGTTCCATCATTGCCACAGCAGGCACATGTCCCTTAGTGACCATAAGAACTTGGCATTAAGATGGGGGGAGCATGTATGTCAGGGGTGCAGAGTGTGGGCAGCAAGGATTATCAGATGCAGGCACCAGAGCTGGGACAGAGAACAGGAACTAGATCAGGAGGCCAGGGGTCAGAGTCCAGCAAGAGTCAAAGGCAACAGAGGTCTGACCTGGTATCAGAGGAGCCCAAGAGGCCAGCAGCAAGAAGCAAGTCAAGGAAACAGGGCAAATGTCAGAATCTCAGAGTCAGCAAGACCACAACCACTGAAAGATCAGAAAAGGCTACAGGCAGCACAATGTTGCTGTGGTAGAAGCTGCAGAGATCATCCAGCTCTTATATAGCTGGCTCCTGGCTACTCCAGCTGCCCTGCACCTGAGCAGCCAGCTATGCCTGAGGTACTGGGCAGGATCCTGCAGAGACTTCAGTCAGGGCCAAGATCCTTGCAGGCAGAATCCTCAAAGACTCAGTTAAGGACCCAGACCCTTACAGTGTGGCATGAGGGGCCTCTAAGAGAGAGAAGGAGAAAGAGGCATAAGATAGTGAGGGTGGGTACAATGTGTAGATGTAAAGGGGGTCACAAGGGTAAAAAGCTTAAGAACCACTGAAATGGAGTGTTGTTCTCTGTAAATTAGGACACATAGCCACCCTAATATAACACTGTAACTTCCCCTATGTTTCATTATGTTCTAAGGAGAATGGGAGTGCAGGACTTAATCCAAGAAAATCCTGGGATAAAGCCAGAGTCTATCGGGAAAATAAGCTGTCCCTTTAAGGACAGTTTATATTAACACAGAGAATCTAAACACAACCAAAAATAACAGCAGGGAGCAAAATAGTACATAAACTATTAACTTGATAATGCTAGCTTGAAATGGCATCCTTATAAGGCAACTTTGAAAGTTGTGCACAATATTTTCAAATGCCATGTTGTTGTGTGTCTTCAAGTAATTTCTGACTTATGGCAACCCTAAGGCAGCTTTCTGGTCAAGATTTGCTTAGAGGGGGGTTGCCTCTGAGAGGCTGAGAGGATATTACCTGCCCAAGGTCACCCAGCAGATTTCCATGGCTAAGTGGGAATTTGAACCCAGGTCTCCACAGCAGTAGTCCAACACCTGAACCTCTACAACACACTGGTTCACAACTGCCATAGTGAATTGCATACTTTGATGTATACTCAGTGTAACATTTTCTGCTGTGGAACATTGGCTTTACAAATATTCTGGGCTTTATTTTAAACAAACATCTTCTGACTTCATTTACTATTTACTTACTATGATAATTTATGGGCTTTTATATACATATACATATAAATACACACACACACACATGCACACATATACAAAAAAACTACATTGTGTGGAAAAAAATGTCATTTGTTGCAACCAAACCAAAATATTGCTTGGCCCAACCATTTAAAGTTTTCTGGCTATTCCTCTGGCCTAAACAATCTAAATCCTTCTCTGTCTGGAAGAATTCAATTTCTGAACACAAATACTGGCTGTATTGAGTACTTCTGAAGCAGAAAATACCAAAAGTATTAAAAGGTTCCAGAAAGATGACTGAAACTAGGTATTGTTCATATATAATCAAGAACAAAAATTTGCAAACTGGTCTATATGAAATTTGTTGTTGTGTGCCTTCAAATTATGGCAACCTTATCATAGGCTTTTCATGGCAAGATTTGCTTTCTTCTGAGGCTGATAGAGTTAATTATAATAACATGAGGTTTACCCTTCTGTACCCTTCTATTTGTTAGGTTTCTACTTCTCTTTTCTAACCTTTTCTTTTTTTTGTTTTTGTTTTTCTCAGTTCAATTTTTTTCAGTTCAAAGAAATCACTGTTATATAGATAATAATTGTATGAACTATTCAGATATTCTTTTATATTTACTGTATATACTCATGTATAAGTCTAAAAAATTTGGTCAAAAAAATTGTCCCCAAAACACTGGGTCACAGGTCAGTGTAAGTACTGTACCTTAACACTTATCAAAAAAGGGAATCATCTCTTTTTCTGAGTGGAGTGGCGATGGGTGAGAGCTTTGAATCTAAAAGCAGCACCGACTCCCTCTCCCCTCTCTGCTGCGGTGCTGCTTCTGACCTTTTTGAATGCTTGGGTGGGAAAATGGCACCTCCCCTCAAAGAAGCACCAAGAGAATAGGAGTCAATGCTTTTAGATTCTCCTGGGACAGACTGAACTCTGGCCTTTTGTTACTCTACTCAGAGAATGTCATGGTTTCTTTTTTAATAAAGGTTAATAATGTACCTTAACCTTTATCAAAAAAGGAAACATCCACCTTCTCTGAGTGGAGTGGGAAAAGGCCTTTTTGAATGCGTGGGTGAGAAAAGGGTGGCAGACAGAGACGGTTGGCCCCAGAAGTGCTGCTGGCGCTTTCCCCTCTCTGCAGAATGACCTTCGACTTATCCATAGGTCATGTCAAAATCCATAACTTTGGCCCCAAAACCTGTCCTCAACTTATACATGAGATTGTCTTATACATGAGTATATATGATACTTAATTTTTTCCTAAAATGGTGACAAAATATAATATAAAAATCAAAACTAAAGTATTATGAAATTAGCTATCCTTACTGCAATCAAATATATGATCATAAGGAAGAGTTCTCTGAGGATAAAAGAAAAATAGAAGATTCTACTCTGTAAAATAAGTCATATGGCTAACCTTGCTGTTCTTTCCTGGAGGGCAAGAATCAAATCCCTCTTTACCCTCAGGCAACAGGAGCTGCCCAAAATGGAGTGCGCTTTTGTTTTTATTAAAAGTTGGCATTGTAATCTTGAACATCTGCATAACAATCATTTGTTTTGAGGCTCTAAAGGAAGAAAACAAGACTTAGGATTATTCAGGTCCATCCAGTGTTCCCATACGCTGGTTACTAAATGCAATACGCCATTGCCTGCTGAAAGAAATCCCCAACATAACAAATACAGATGCTTAGAAACTTGCTCTGAGAAGAAACTTTTTAAAAAAAAAAGTCAAAGAGAAATGAAGTATAATTTTACCATAGGAATACATTAAGGAAAGGAGATTTTGAAATAGTTGTTTTTTGTTCTGAGAGGCATTTAAAAGAAGTGGTTTGAGCACTGGATTCCAGCTCTGGAGACCATGGGATTTAATGGGTTTAATGGGGTGCCAGTGTGGTCTAACGATCTGAATGTTGGATTACGATCCTGGAGACAGGGCTCAATTCCCCACTCGGCCATGGAAATATACTGAGTGACCCCGGGTACATCACACACTCCCAGCCCAGGAAAATCTTGTGATAAGGTTGCCTTAGGGTCACTATAAGTCAAAAATGACTTGAAGGCACACAGTAACAACAACAACAACAACAACAACAACAACGTTTTTGGCCTTTAAGTTAGATGTTAAATCTGTATGTTTGGTAAGCAGTGCAATGATTTTTAACATTTTGGTGCCCTGATTGTTCATATTCTTGGTATGGAAAAGAGGGGAGAAATCTTTAAGTGTACTCCAAAAAGGCAGGAGCAGGGTTTCTTAGGTCATTTTTGAGTCTATCGTTCAGAAATGCTCTTAAATGATAGTCCTCAAATTTATTTAAAGCACTGTTGCAGCTTATTAATGGTTTTACATTGTTTGTTTGTTAGAAAAGTAAAAGGACAGTCAGACTTGAAAGGAGAATGGCCTGGTACTGTTGTGTTTAGGGATGGACCAACCAAATCCTTGAATCCTCAAATCCTGGACAAGGATTCGAGATTCTCAAATCTGAATCCCTGTGCCAAAATAGGCAAACTGAATCTTTCAAACCCACTACCCAAATAGTTTGTTGGAGACTGGGACACCTGAACGTCTGGGAGACCAGGACACCTGAAAATCTAGCAGCCAGACACACAAGGGGAGATGGCAAGTAGGTGAATTTTTCCCTTGAAGTAATAATTGCTAACAATTTCAGAAATTACATCTGGGGTTGTATTCTAAGATATTTGAAGTGAACATTTAATATTTAAATTTAGCACTTGACTGGAAGGTACAGTCTTCTTGAGATTTCAAGGACAGTTGAAAGATTTCTTTGCATAGCTCCCTTGCAAAGCTGTATCAGACACAATTCTGGGTTTGTAGTTTTACAAGGTGTCTCTGACAAAGTGTGCTAGTGCATCACCAAACTACAAATCCTATGATCAGATACGGCACTATGCAAAGAAAAGCTAGTTTTGACCTGGATTATCTATCTACCGTAGTGGTCCTGTTTACACAGGCAGGAAAATGTGGGATTGATCCACATTTTCCTGCCTGTGTAGAAAGGGCCTTCATGTCATTTTCAGTCTGGGGAGATCGTGAGGCAAAACTATGACAATTGTGCTGGCCAGATTTCTTCAGAGGGAGGTTTGCTTTTACCTAGGCTTTTGCTAAGGCTGAGAGAGTGTGTCTTGCCCAAGATTATCCTTCTTTCCCTTGCTTTTTAAATCCTTTAAAAAAAAGGATTTGAAAGATTCGAGATTCGTGAAATTCCCAGAACCTTCCAGGGATTCGGATCCGGATTTGGAAAATTGTGGATTCATCCCATCCCTAGTTGTGTTGTATTTTACAGAGGATGTTCCTCCGTTTGACTCTATTTTAAGGACTGTCCAATCCAGTTAAAAGATAAGGAGCCATAATAAACCAGGGATCTGGGGTTTGGACTTTGCCCAGTAACAGACTGGACAGGCACACAACTCACCAAGTCCCTGCTATAGTGAAGCATTCTTTCTTGGGCATTATTTCTAAATATTCAACTATCCACACATATAAATCAGCATAAACAGGTTTTATGCCAATCAGTGGCATGCACTTAACCCTTTTTAGTTACTGTAATGGGCCACCTTTCTGGAAAGTAGCTTTTGAGAGTGTGCTAGAAGTGTGAAACCAAAGAGAAAACAAAGTACTTTGCAAAGATATTTCACAATCTCAATCTTCCATTCTGAGAGGACTATTTAAAAGAGTTTTTTACTTAGTTCAAACTTTACATTCTTTTCCCATGCATGCATAATGTGGGCTGTTACTGGAAACTAGGAAGACTCTATATATTCAGTGGACACTCTGTGTAAGGTATGCTATCAATGCACACCACAGACACAAGTAGTGAACTCTTGCAGGTTGGGGTGAAGTCTAATCTAGCTTTTTGACACTCAGAGATTCCAGACCTTCATCTACTTTGCCCATCATCAGTTCTGTTTGTTCAGCCCTTTACATTCATAATTCACGCAATGGCGTTGGGGCATGGTTTATGGTCATTCAGGTCAGCTGTGGAAATTCAAATATTGGCAATTAGCTTCACACAAATTGTTTGCATTTTTTCAAACTCTATGCATTTTTGTACATGTTTTTCTTATGCACACTTTTTTTACACGGACTAACTAATGTTTGTACGCATTGTTGCCATGCATACATTGTTACACAGACTTTTCTGCTTATTTCTGTCCCTCCAAAATAGATCATAAGCCTAGCAAATATAGTGAAACAAAAGGCAAGTTGCATTCCATTCTGCAAGCAATCTCAGGAAATTCAAAATGGGTATTTCCACATAGAAGATCAAATCCTACAAATTTCTTACTTCTCAAAACACAGCAAGATGTAACATGTCAAAGAAAAAAAATGGTCAAAAATATACACCGAGCTCAGCAGTTTCAATATAACAGAAGCACATGGCCCACTGCTAGAAAGAAATAACAAATTGGCTTCAACACACCCTCCAACATTTAACAGATAAAAACTAGGAAACCTATGGCCAAGCAACATCAGAGTGTGGTCAAGATGGCAAAAGTTATTAATGAGGAAGAACATACAAGCTAGCAGAGGGTGTGGCAGTTTGCTTTCATCTGAACTTATTGAGAAGAACAAGATTCTGCCCTCTGCTGAGTTAATTGAATGCAAACTACCTTTATACTTTGATCTCAGTTTGCAGCAATTGGAGTAAGGTGAGGAAAGAGAAACTGTGATATTTTAAAAGCAGTGGGAAAAGATGGATGACAGAGGGTTAATAAGACCATCCCTGCCAAACTAAGACAGATGGATGGTGTGACGAACCTGACAGGAGGGGGTCTTGACAACAGAGCCTCCTGGGCAACTGAGAGTGTTTAAGCTGATTGGCTGGTGAAATGGAACCTTGGATAGCCCAAGGGAGGGGCTGGTGGAGAGAGGAAAATAACAGGTTTTAACTGTCTGGTGGGTGTTTGAAGAAGAGTGTGATTTGTGGTATGTTTGAAGGAGGTTGGAGATTTGAAGAGCACCGTGGGAGAGAGAAACGAGAAACTGGGTGTATGAAAGATAGTGAATGAATTGATAGAGAGAGAGAGAGAGAAGAATGGTGTGCTGTTTATAAACATTTAGATACAAAACACATTTAAAGCAACATGTTTGAAGTTCTGTGTTCCTTAAAACAGTGTCACAGAAACTTATTTTGAATCCTGGAATATACATGCTACCAATAATACCATCTTAACCTTAATGCCAACAGTTACCACAGTCTTGGAAAATATAAATCACTGCTGATCCTTACATCTGGGAGCAGGGCAGATTTAGGGAAGGCAGTAAAGGAGGAGAGTGTTGAAAGGAAGAAACCAAGGGGAGAAAAGAGTGAGGAAGGGACTGTGTTCTCAGAGAGGGAGAACTGAGGCAGACCCGTTTCAATCACAGAGGGACTTCAATTGCAGAGAAAATTAACTGCTTTTCCCTCACACCCAGGGGTCATCTAGACTGACTCCACCACAGTGTCACAGAGTCTCATTCTGACTTCTGGAATATACACACTACCAATAATATCATCTTGACCTTACTGCCAACAGTACCACAGTCTTGGAAAATATAAATCACTCCTGATCCTTACATCTGGGAAGCAGATTTAGGGAAGGCAGTAAAGGGGGAGAGTCCTGAAAGGAAGAAGCCAAGGGGAGAAAAGAGTGAGGAAGGGACTGTGTTCTCAGAGAGGGAGAACTGAGGCAGACCCGTTTGCCCTGGCCCTGGCTTGATTCAGAGATCTCCCTGGCTGTTCAGACCTGAGCACAAAGAGGTGTCAGTCTGGACAGGCCTTGAGTGTGAGGCTTGGGTGCACCTTTTGCATTCACCACTGATGCGCGGTGGTTTTTTCTCCACACGTTTTACAAAGAGTGGTGTCAGAGCAGTGGGATCTGACCAAAAAAAAAATTTAAAAAAATTGGTGGGATCAGAACAGAAAATTTGTAGAGATTTGATCAGTGGTGGGATCTGATTGACATAATCCAGTGAGATTTGGTAGGCAAGATTCCCTGAGCTAACAGTTTGAAGGTACATAGTAAGGGAATCTATGGAACACCCAAAAGAAAATTTCTCAGTTCTAAGAATAAAAGGCACGCACTGTGTAATCTCTCTCTGAGAAACTGTCAAGGTGGTTTATCAAAAGAATAAAGTAGTATTTCCTGAGGTAACTGTGTGGGTAATTTGTAAGGAAATACTAAAATTTTAATGCCATCTAAAAAGACAAAAGCCAGAATGGAAAACCCTGAGGAAGAACAGCCCTTGGTTAAAATGGCTACACTTGAGTCCACAGAGAGTGTAGAAATATGGAAAATAAAACAAATGGAGTATGAAAAAGAAAAGGAAAGGGAGCAAAGAGCTCATGAACTACAGCTTTATGATCTGAAATTAAGAGAACTTGAAGAGAAAAGAGCTTTAAAGGAACTTGAGGAATAAAGAGCTTTAAGAGAAAAAGAAATGGAAGAACAAAGAGCTTTAAAAGAACTGGAGACACAAAGAGCTTTAAAAGAAAGACAAATGGAAATGGAACATGAAATAAAATTAAGAGAATTAGAATTTCAAGCCCGATTTACCAGGAATGGGCAAGAAAGTAGCTTAGTGCCTCATATAGACATGAAAAGATTCCCTAAATATTACAAAGGGGATAATATGTATAGTGGACATGCAGTTTCGGGTCAGCCTAGATGACTTCTGGGTGTGAGGGAAGAGCAGTTAAATTTCTTCTGCATTTGAAGTCCCTCTGTGTTTGAAAGAAATACAATAGAACTCTGTGAGATGTATGTTAGGGAGGATGGAATGTGCCTCGCTATGCTTTCTTTACTTTGCAACATGTGTAAGATTATGCTGGAGAATGGTGGGAACCATTTGTATGTGTCAGTTTCCTTTCTTGACCATGTGATGTATTTGTACTGGAGATGTATAAATTGCTTTGAATGTAAGGAGGTGGGGCCTAGACTTTTGAGAAGTATCTCACTGGGACATTGTGCGCAATAAATCTATTTTCTAAAAACCGTGGGTCTCTATCTCAGTTCCACTACATATTTTGGGGACTCGTATGCCCGGGATAGATGGGCCTTTCAGCCCTCTTGAAGCGGCAGCTGCTTTCTCTGGCATTTGTACACCACTGATAAGGACCTAGGGCGCCCCCGATTCTTTTATCAAATGGTCCTCCTCATGGGGGTGTAAAGCCGGGGGAACAGTTGCCAGCCAAAGAACCCAGGAACGGTTTGGAAAATTGATACAAGACACACACACAGCCACAGAATAGCCACAGGTAAGTGTGTCAAGGGCTTTCCCCTAAAGTGTGGGACACTGGGGAAGAAGAGGGGTCTGATCATCCCCTTGGAATCCTGCCCGAGTATAGCAACTGCAAACAGGTGGGGCTGCTGAAACCGCAGGATTCCTTAGACACACAGGGATGATGGGAGGCAGTGTGGGAGGCTGTATTTGTTGTGTGAAACTGTGTGCGTGTAAAAAGAGTGAATGGCATCGCAGTTCCCAATTCATGCCATTGAGTTTCCGGGTGCCTGGGTTGATGCATAAGATTTAGTGTTAACCCTTAATGTTTCGAGCTGTTGGGACCCCTAACTCTCAGTTCACCTCCCTCCTACTGTGTGTTGTCGTTGTGGGGTGGAAATGGGTGGGAGAAGCAGCCAACAGACTCTGCTTCAATGTATGTGGCAAACTTCAAATGAAAGGGTTAAGTGGAAACTCCATTTTCTCTACTTTTTGTCTGGCTTGAGGTCAGATAATGTTTTAATGTATGTAGAAAAATTTCTCTGTTTTCTTTCTGTCTTGCTCTAAGCCACTCCATTTCCCCACGGCCCCTCCTTCCTCCTCCTCAGGCTCTCAGGTTTAACGCTATAGTTGCTGTTTTTGAACTAGAAGTTCATTTAGCCAAGTGCCTTGGCAAACTAAGAATTCTGTTAGTATGTAAATGAGAAAACAAGCCTTTAGGGACAAGGAATAGTGAAGGCTTGATCTTGACTAATGGGAGGCATGCCTAAGGAACTGGAAAAGTTATAATGGACATCATCCCTTCAGTCCAGAGAACTATTACTATGTCAACAAGTTGCATCGATTAACTAGAAAAGTATCACTCTGTTCCATGCAAAAGGCAGAGGGAACAACTCATTTCAGCCTGACAGGCAGCAGAGATTTCCCTTCCCCCTTGATGACAGAAGTGAGTCTGATTTCTTAGTAAATTCTCTCATGTCTCAGAAAAGGAATTGGAAGCAGCCTTCAAGACTGCAAGGCATTAAAAATGCGTATCAGAGGCAGCATTAAATTATTAAAAAAAAAACAGACAATGCAAGATTAGAAATCTTCCCACCTGGGCTCAGCAAATCTGCCTCCAAGTAAATGGATACAGAATGGTAAAACTTTGGAAACATCGCTTAAAGCTCTGAAGACAGTTGTCTGTCTCATGTCTTACAAAAACTCTGCAGCCACCAAGAAATCCCCCTCGCCCCTCCCTGTTGAAAGGAGAAATAGAAAGGAAACTTGGCCTCAGGGTGGATTTAATGAGCTAGCAATTTACAACTCAAAGGACTTCCAATCCATTCACCATCACCTCTACCCCTCCTCTTTCTTGGAGAAAAAGGACTGACTGATTTTGGATTTTTCCCCCTCCTGCAAGTGGAGATGGAATCTTAAAAGGCTGCAAAACTCTGTCTGACATTGTATTTTTGGAAAAAGCAGTTGGCATAGGAACTTTGGACACATGGAAATTGTAGTAACTGAATAATTCCCCCTAAATGTAAGGAACAGAGAAGTAAGGTATTAAATGGCCCCATTTAACACACTGACCCCAGAGGCACACCTTGTCTGAAGATGAAATCCAGCCCCTCCTGTCTCGACCCTTCCTTCACTCACCCGCTCGCCTGTCTGCCTCCCTCCCCACTGAGGAGACAGACCGGGGGGGTGGGGAGCAATAGAACCAGCAATAATGAGTGAGAGCCCCTGCCAGCGTTGGAAAAGAGAGTGAGACTAGGAGAAGCAATGGCTGCAGTGGTTTTTCCCCGCCCCCGGCCGAGGTGCCTGCTAAGAAGGCTAGAAAGACAACGGGGGAAGAATGGAAGTAGCGACAGACCCCACTAGAGAGGCTGTCTGAGGGTTGTAGAGACTGGCAGAATGCAACCAAGGCTGGACAAGACAGAAGGGGATGGACGGCATGGTCCCCACCTTTGATGGCAGCAGCGACATGAAGCCTGGGATGTTGCCAGAGCGAAAGGAATAGGCTCATTTAAGCTTAATAATAAGCAGCAGGAGGGCGGAGCTGGCAAGGAACAGCAGCTGAAGCAGAAGCAGAGGAGTCAGACCCGAAAGGGGGGATTCACCTCCACCTTCCTTAGTTCATTTGATGTTTAGAATTTTAGAATTGGGCAGAAGAGAAAATCAGGATCAAAAGTCCAGGAGCTCCAGCAGCAGCAGCTGGCAGAATCATCCCCTGCAACCAAAGGGGGGACAGGCAAGTTAGGAAAGGCTGGCAAGGCAAAGTTAGAGATCCAGCTGCAAAGAGACCCCACCAGTGAGCACCATGTGGAGATCTCTGGCCTCCAGGGAGAGGCAGCCAGAGCCCAGGAGCTGGTAGAGGAAAGAGGGAGTTGGAGGAAATGTGCTTAGAGAACGGCTCTAGCAGCGAAGAGCTGAGGGATCTGCAAAGCAGCAAGTTTCCTTGCTAGCTTCTATGAAGGCACTGAAGGAGAGACGAGTCATGGTGTCTGTGGCCATCAGTCAAGAGGAAAAGTTTTGTCCCTCATCCCACAGAAGTGTGGAGAACACAGGGACAGACAGAAGGCAGAAGTCCTAGATGCAAGGCAATCCAAATTGCAAAGGAGCCCCTCACCAATTCCCGATAGAGTGGCAATTGGAAAGGCTCCCTGGCGCAGCCCCAGCAGGCTAAGGGAGGTGACCCCGAGAAGAAAGCTGGAGAAGAGATGATGGCGCATCTCTGAGCTGGAAGGAATGGAGGCAATAGAGTGCCCCTCCAGGCTGGAAGTGGAACTGCAGCTAAAGGACTCTGACTGAGAAGGTGAAGAAAAGTGAAGGCTGTGAGACGGTTAGAAGACCAACAATAGCCCTGAAAACCCACATACCATATAAGCTCAAACAACAGACCTGCGTTTGTCCACAAGATCATCAAAGATTAAACCACTGTTCAAGGAATCACCTGGAAAAGTCACATTGTATCTGCAGACCTCAGAACTCAAGAAAAGTGGAAAGGATGAAACAAAATCCTGAAGACACAGGAGTTCAACATGTATGGCTCAGACAGCAGCCAGATGCCAACACCGGGCAAGTGGTATGATACCACCTTCCTAGCCCATTTTACAGAGACTTTTCACTTTTATTCCATGTGCAGCCACAACAGAAAAACCAGGAGTGTTTTTTTTTTTGTTCTTCCCAGAGCCCCTTTATGATAAAGCATAGGATGAGGTGCACACCTCACAGAACCATAAGGTCGTTCCCTTTTTAGCCAAAGTATGAAGCCATTTTTGGGTGGGTTAAGGAGAGACACAAAGGAATTAGAAAACATAACTCTACAGGAAGGAGTTAGTGTATTAGGGAAAGCTATGAGTCAAACAAGGGAAAAAATGTTAGAATAGTGATTCCCCTTTCTACAGACACAGGCACACCCCTGCCAACCAGGAAATACAGGTAAAGGATTGGGGGCAACTTGGTCATGGGTGGAGGAGACCCTATCAGGTAGTAGAGACAACTCCCACTGTGGTAAAGGTGGCCAGGTTGAAGTCTTGGGTGTATAACACTAGGATAAAAGGCTCACTTTGACTGGACTTTTGCCCCAATCACAGGGCAACCTCAGAAGCTGAAAATCACCAGAAAGCAGTAAGAAGATCCAAGACTAGGCCTTGTTTGTGTCTGCATACCCGGAAGCCAGGCACCCTGCGCACGGCCAGATCTCCACCTGGAGAGGAAAGAAGAATTGGTACTGGTCCCTACTGCAGTTGCTACCTGGGAAGCACTGTCCTGAGTACGGCCAGGAGACAATATTATGGGTTGTGTTGGAGACAATATTATGGGTTGTGGCAGGCATAGGAGGGGCAGGAAGCCTAGCCATCCTGTTTTATCACTATAGACAGATGTTCTGTGGGATTGGAAGATATGTGTATATGGTAATTGTTGGTGATGATGGTGATGATGAGGATGATGCTGGGCAAGGGAGGCTGGGAAGTGAATTGGTTTCACCAACTGTTCAATCAGATCTTGAGCACCCTGAAGGTCAGTAATGGCTGGGTATGTTCTCATGGGCTAAGCTCAGGAGATTATCCCAACTGTGATGTAAAGTTAGAAATCCTTGAATCTCTACAGGCATGCCTAGGAAAATATCCCAATGTTAACTTTTCCTTTAGTTATAGCAATGATTTCTTTGAGTTATATGGGAAAAAGGGAGGCCTAGTCCTCCTTAAATAAGTTCTAGAAAGAAACCAGCTTTTACAATGGTAAATGGATGTACAGTTTGTCTTCTGGGATGAATTGGTTTGGCCACTGAGGGTATCACCTTTCACCCAGTGCACCAACCAATGCAGGTATGGGATAAACAGTCTGGCTGGGCAAGAATGAAAAGAGCTTATAATGGAAGCAATGGGTATGATTCTGGTAACACGTATCTGAAAGGTTGGGAGTAATCATGATCCCAATGGAGGGAATTGTTTTTCATGTGAGGCAGATGCATTGTTGGCTGTCAGCCCAGCATGAAATTGGTTGGACTATCTTCTATTGTGTAAATGAGTTTAAATGTGAAAAGGAAAAATGCATTCTGAAGTATTATCTGGTTTCCTAAGTAAGCATGAGTAAAAGCACTGTTTGTAGAATTGCTTTGTGTATAAATAATGGCCTTTCTAGATCTGCCTGTTTATACTCTGAATGTTAAAGTGTTTTCAATCTGTAATGATTAGAGTAATAGAGAAAGCTGCTGTATATGCTTTAATAGCAAGGCCAAAATAACGGAATAGTTATACTTGAATTGCTAATGAATTCAGCAGAAAAAGGGGGGAATATAGTGGACATGCAGTTTCGGGTCAACCTAGATGACTTCTGGGTGTGAGGGAAGAGCAGTTAAATTTCTTCTGCAATTGAAGTCCCTCTGTGTTTGAAAGAAACACAATAGAACTCTGTGAGATGTATGTTAGGGAGGATGGAATGTGCCTCACTATGCTTTCTTTACTTTGCAACATGTGTAAGATTACGCTGGAGAATGGTGGGAACCATTTGTATGTGTCAGTTTCCTTTCTTGACCATGTGGTGTATTTGTACTGGAGATGTATAAATTGCTTTGAATGTAAGGAGGCGGGGCCCAGACTTTTGAGAAGTATCTCACTGGGACTTTGTGCACAATAAATCTATTTTCTAAAAACCGTGGGTCTCTATCTCAGTTCCACTACACATGGAAGCCTTTCTCATTAGTTTTGAGAGAGTGTGTGGCAAATTACAAATAAGACCAGAGGAAAGGATGAGTTACCTCAGATCTGCCCTTCTCCCAGATGTCAGGATCAGGAGTAATTTATATTTTCCAGGACTGTGCTACTGTTGGCTCTAAGGTCAAGACGGTATTATTGGTAGCATGTATATTTCAGGATTCAAAATAAGACTCTGTGACAGAGGATATGCTGCAAAAGAAAGGAACTGAGGCAAACACAACTTGGCTGTTTTTGATCTGAATTTCCCTACCATCTGTAAAATGTCTGCACACATTGATTCAAGGTAGACTCTAAGCTCCACTGTGATTAAAAGATATGTATGCCCATCACAAGACTGCATATTCCCTCCCTCCTTGCCTCTCACCTTGCATGCCCCCCACCTCCCAATTACATTCCTTGTTGATGTTAAGAATATCCAGAAGAGCCCATCTGGATAGGCTTATCTAGCTCAGTCCCTGTTTCACATTGTGGTGAATGGGATACCTATGGAAAGCCCTGGATCAGGACCAGAAAGCAACAGTTTGCATTCCTCAGAAACTGGCATCTGAATCTGGATGAAGCATTTAACCATTGCTATCCCTTGAAATTCACTTTGTCTCATTTTAAAATCATTCAGGTTAGTGACTAAAATGACCTTGTGTCATTTTACGTGTGCATTATGTGAAACAGTACAGTTTATCCTCCACATTTGCTAGTGTTAGGGGCACAAGACCCCTGCAAAGGTGGAAAAAACAACAAATATCAAGTGTGTGTGGGAGGGAAGGGGGCCAAGGGGAACGGGCACCCAAGGTCTAAAGCAGATCAAGGAAAGGAGAGGGAAAGAGGGTGGGTTAGCATGGTAGCCCAATACTTTCTCTTTCTTGCCCATCTCCTTCCTTGGGGGTGTGTGGAGCATCAGGAGAGTGTTTATGGTGCTGAGAAATCAGGCTGTGAGCCATCCTTTGCTGGCCAGGCAGTGGCTGGAAGAGGTGGAAGAGGACCAGAGGCAGGTTTTTAAAGGGCTGCACAGCCTGAGTTGAGCAGCTGAAAGGAAGGTTCCCCTGGAAAAGAAGCACTGGAGGTAGGAGGGAGAGGTTGCAGAAACTTGCAAATAATTAAATCTTTGAAAGCTAAACCTGCAAATGTGAAGAAGGATCAGGTGTGCTTCCTTTTTATCTATTCTTTACTTCTCATTATTAAGATTCCCTGAAAGTCTTCTTCTGTGGTTATGACAGAGAAAAAAGATCTTTCTATCCACCTTCTCCATACACACATAATTTTTTTACATGTGGAACTCAGCTAATGAAGTAGGAGTGTTTTTGTACAGAGAGAGAAATAACATGGAAAAACTAGAAATAGGTTCAGAAAAAAAGAAAAGCAGTTCAACATATTTCTGCAAAAATTTCTTCAAAAATATCAATTACAAAATGGAATGTGATGGATCCTCCATATAAGTGACCTCCAGATCTGCAAATTTAAGCAGAATGTCATGTCCTACACCTAAAATGACAGCAGTGTGTGTGTGCAGACACACTGAAGGGTCCACACGCATGTTGCCACCATTTAATAATATAGGATACAAGCGTTCTCATTTTTTCCCATGAGGGGAAAAATGTTTTGGTGAGACTTACCTGCTCTCTATTTTTTCCTCTGTTTTGCTTTTAAATATGTGCTATAAGGGATTCTGGAGGCAGCTGACATTTACTTTGCCTGCTGTAGGTAGGCACACATGGCTGCAGTAGGACTGGATAAAGAGAATACCCAGCTCAAATCTTGCTTATGACATTGTTTAGTATTGAAATGCTGCTGAAAGCCAACACTGAAAGTCTGTCAACTGGGCTAAAAACATCCAGCTAGTCAGAGGAGAAGGAGGAAATAGGGGCTGGGCAGGCTTAAAAGGCCATTGTAAAAAAGAGTTTCACTTTCAGAGGCTTTGTTAACTGAAGTAAGCCTGTACATTTCTATCACAAAACTGTTTTTAAAACAAGCATTCCTTAAATGTTGGAGTGTTTTTTCTTTTCCATTGGGATACTGTTCCAGCTTTTGATAATTTTGGTTGCCCTGTCCTGCACACTTTCCAGCTTTAAAAATTTTTTTTTTTTTAAGTTGTGGTTACCAGAACTACACACACTATTCTAAATGAAGTCACTACAAATATAAAATCGTAATATTGGTCATTTTATTCTCATTCATTTCCTTTTGATCCCTTAGATTTTTCACCCCTCTCAAAACTGCAAACCCCAGGATTCTATAGGATGTTGAAAGTGGAATCATAGCACAATAACAGGCTAGTGTAGAAATGGACAAAGTAAGTCAACTTTTTCACTGAGCTGTTCAGCTTGACCTCAGGATCTCTTTCTTGGTCAGTTACTGTCATTGTTGAACTGATCAATGCAAAATTAGGATCGCTTTTGTCCATGTGCATTACTTTACACTGAGTTCAAAAGTCCTATCAAAGGACTTTCTGGGGCTGAGAGTGTGCGTGTGATGCACCCACACCCAGTGAGTTTCCATGGCGAAGTAGGAAATTGAACCCTTGTCTCTTTCACATACACACAAAGAAGAAGACACAATGGGAATTTTTGGGACCACAAGGTCCAGAATCCCCCAACCAATGTGCAGTCCAAAAATGTAACTTTTCCAATCTCTGTATTTATTATTTCCATTATATTCATTATTTGTATTTATTTGTTCACATTTTATCCAACCTTCTTACCAAGCGAGTTTCGCTTTTACCAAACTGAACAATTTTCTGTCACTTGCAGACTTGGACACTTCATTCCTGTCTTGAGAGAATTATCCATTTATTCTATTTACCTCCTGTTTGTCTGCCTATTACTAATACATAAGATCACCTGTCTTCATATACCATGACTACTACTTGTTGTTGCTGTTGTTGTTGTTGTTGTGAGCATTCAAGTCAATTCCAACTTATGGTAATCCTACCACAGGGTTTTCTTGGTAATATTTATTCAGAGGAGGTATACAACTGCCTTCCTCTGAGGCTGGGAAAGTGTGATCTACCCCAGATCACCCAGTGTGTTTCCATGACTGAGGGGAGATTTGAACTCTGGTCTCCTGGTCCAACACTCATACCTCAACACCATACTGGCCTTGCAACATGATTCCTCAGTTTATTTTGCAGCTTTTCATGACAGACCTTCTCAAAATGTTGTGAAAATTTATATAAATAATATCTGCTAGATCTCCTATAATCATACACTTACTTACAATGTAAATATAAATATGAATATAAATATAAAGGCATAGCTAGATAGGACTTAACTTTGCTGAAACCATGCTTCTTCTTTAGCAAGACTTGTTCTTCTACATATTTCATGAGTAACACTTTGTTCAGAACACCTTGTTCAGAACAAACTTTAAGTATTCATTCAGTGTTAGTTATGATGCAAAGCTACATCCACATCACTGCTATTCATGATTAGCTTTTAGAACACAGTCTGAAGCCAGAGTAGAATCTGGTTTCAAATGAAGGGTTAATACCACATGCCGATATAGCAGATGCTAATCAAGAAAGGGTGTGGTGGTTCCTTCCAAAGGAAGAATACGAGCCTGTAATCATGCTTTATATTTCCTTACCATGTTTAGGTCTCTAATGCACATTTTAAAGGAATAAAATTAAAAAAATTACTCACAACAACAACAAGTTGGTTGTTATTCAATATAATGACACCCCAAACTTTCACATTCACAGTCATTTTTTATTCTCTAACTTACAGTGAGGGAAGAGAAAACCCACAGTATGCATTTTAATGATTCTGAAATTGAGGCTGACACTGGCAGTAACTTTTTCTCTCTTCATTGCTGATCCCTATAAATGAGAAATGGAAATCCCAGCTAAATCTAGTAACTAAAGAACGAAATCAAGAGACACTAATGTGCAAAATATTGAACTTTAACAGATTCCCACCGTGTTTGAAAGACAACTCAAAATATGTAGAAGGGCATGGAAAGACAGCATGAAGGTCACTTGCTTCGAGTATTTTAAAGACACATTCTACATCATCACCGCACCCAAATGTTTGTTTCTAATTATGATGATGAAATGTTAATAGCTTGTTTGCTAGAGACAATATAGTGCTCATGAGTGCAATAAATAAAAGAAAGGATGTTATTGTTTAAAAAGCTATGGAAAAGGTAAGCAAATTGATTTATTTTGACTAATGTTTTGGAATCAATTTGTTGGATAAGTTGGGGAAATGGTGGAATTATTTACACAACTATTAGAAATGCCCTACGCCATCATCCACACAAGTCATTTGGCTTGCACATTTCAGTACTTTCTCTTTCATATCAGTCCAAGTACATGCTGTCCTGGGAAGTTTTCAGCTACAGTATTTTCATCCTGGGCCAAAATAGCTGTAGTCATCCATGCCTATTCCCTTCTACATTTTATCTTGCTTGGAGGAGAAAACTGTATTACTTCCGGCAGACATACGCCCTTTCCACACCTTACCTTTTTCTGGCACTGGGGTGTGGGGATCGCGCAAGTAGCCTCCAGTGTGAGGCTCTCACATCCCTGCTGCTTCAGCTCTGCATAAGCTGCCTGCTCACGCAAGAGCCCTGCCTTTTCCCTTTCTGCACTGCAGCCTGGGGAGTTTCCCAGGCTGCACTGGGGCAGGAAGCGAGACCGGCATGGCTCCGGAGGCTCTGCATGCCAGATAAGTATGTGTGGGGCCCGGGAGCAATGCGATTGCGCACCATTTTCGGCTTCCAGCCAAAAATGAAAAGGTGTGCGATTGGTACCTGCCAGCCCCTGGGGCATCGCACAATTGTGAGTGCATTGTACAGATTACTCCTCACAATTGCACAAGGCTCCAGGTGCCCTTTCACGTGGCAAATGCCACGTGGAAAGGGCTGTAGTCTAGTTGCTCATTTTTGTAAAAGCAACCATGGGTCTAATTCAAACAAATAAGCTTATGAAAGGAAATCTAACATGGGCAGACAAATCTGCTGAGTTTGGAAAAGAGAAGACTGAGAAGTGACTTGATGTATGTGAGAGAGTGTATATGCTTTCAAGTTGCCTGTCATCTTATGGTGACCCCATGAATTTCATAGGGTTTTCTTAGGTAAGGACTATTAAAAGATGATTTTGCCAGTTCCTTCCTCTAAAATATAGCCAATAGCATCTGTTATTCATTGGCAGTCTCCCATCCAAGTATTGACCCAGGCTGACCCTGCTTAGCTTCCAAGATCAGACAGATCTAGTGCCTTTAGGCCTGATAGCTATCTTTAAAAATCTGAATGGATGTCATGTTGGAGTGAGCTTGTTTTCTGCTGCTCCGGACATGAACGTGAACCAAATAATTCAAATGACAAGAAAAGAGATTTCACCTAGAAGCACTTCTTTACAGTAACAATTGTTCAACAGTGGAATAGACTGCCTCAGAGGGGGTGGACCCTCCTTCTTTGGATATCATTAAACAGAGGCTGGACAGGCATATTTCAAGTGTACCTTAGTTGTGCATTCCTGCATGACAGTGGGTTGGACTGGACTAGATGGCCTTTGTGTTCCTTTCGAGCTGTAATATTCTATAGTTCTTTTGCCATTTGAGGTCCCTCCTAAACTGCAAATTTCAGGATTCCATAGGATGTTGAAAGTGGAATAAGAGCACTATAACAGTCTAGTGTAGAAATGGCCTATGAGTTTGGTTTTCCTCATTTCCCAGAGTTAAATCCATTCTGTCCCATTTCCACATCAGTTTGCAAGCATTTAAAAAACACACACATGCACACAAACGTGCATGTTTATCAAAAGTTATGCATTTTGTATGTATGTATTTTTCAAATCCATGAAAATATGGATATCTACATTTAATTCAGTGGTTCTCAAGCTTTGGTCCTCTAGGTATTTTGGACTTCAACTCCAAGAAGCCCTAGTCTGTTTGGGACAGAAGTTGGGAATTCAGGGAGCTGAAGTCTTAAACATCTGAAGGAGCAAAGTTTGGGAACCATTAATTTAACTAATTCAAATTGTGTCTTATCTACTGTGCTTTACAAAGGTCTAAATCCAATTGTTAGTCCCAACTATAGTGGGAGTACTGAAGTTCTTCTTACTCATTAGGCCTAGAATTGGGATTCAGATGTAAAACAATAAGGCAAATGAAGATGGCTGGGAAATAGAATTTTCCTGTTGAGTTCCCATGGAATTTATTGCAAAATGCAGCCAGCAGCAACCAGTGACCACTGAAATGGTTTAAGTTTAGATGGGAGGTAACACATCATGAAGCTCTTTAGATGGCAAGATTTCCTACCTGTCTGATCATTTCAGACATCACCCTGATGAGGCAAGTCAAAACTGGGTTGTCTGAAGGTAGTCTATGAAATTATTTGCTGGTAAGGGTTTTTTCCCCCTAGTTTGGGAAATGCTTTTATGAGAGAAGATAAATGCAAAGACTGATTGACTCAGAACATTAGGAATGCTTTCAAAACATCTACATCAGGAACACAGATTTTATTATCTATTGCTTAAAGCATTTTTAGTCTTTGATGTTGTTAATTGCTGTGAAGTCAACTATGATGATCCTATCAGTGAGAGAACTCCAAAACATCCTGCTATTAACAACCCTGCTCAGGTCTTGCAAACTGAGACCTGGGGTGGTCTGTCCTCCTGTACTGTGGTCTTCCTCATTTCATACTGCTTTCACATTACCAAGCATTATAATATTTTCTAATGAATCATATAATCTATCTAAAGTCTAATAGCTTAATCATGTTGGCTTCTAAGGAGTACTCAGGCTTGATTTGGTCTCTAAATCTAGTAACTTCCATAGCAGGAGTATTCAAAGAGATAGCCATGTTAGTCTGTTTTAGCATAAAAAGAGATATAGGTAATCAAAAGCATTTTTGAGACTAATTGGGAAGAAGAACTTTCTAGTATAAGTTTTTGCAGATGCAATCCACTTCATCAGATGTGCTTTGAACCATTTCCTGGTAACCCATGTTAGGACAGGATACCTTCGTACTTAGCAAACTACAGTATACCCTCCATATATACTCCCTCAGTATCTCTGGGGGTTCCATTCCAGAAACTCCCATGTAAAATAAAAAAGTGGCTGCTGCGCCTGCTGTGTCCATTTACTATAATGGGAGTAATGCTTTGCACAACCTCACATTTGTGTATGTGAAGATCATGCCAGAAGAGGGCACACTCTACTGTTGGCTCATTTGAGACATCCATTTTGCATACTCAAATTTGCTGATAGTTGTTCAGCTCTGGTTTGATTTGTCCTGTGACCCATTTATTGGCCATTCTGACAATCTCTGGTATCTGTTGACCTCTCTTTCAGCACCACATTTCAAATGAATTCATTCCCTTCTAATCAGCTTTCTTCACTGCCCAGTCTTCAAAACAATACATAGAAACTGGAAATAGTATGGCATGGATGAGCCTGACTTGGACTGATGTATTCAAACTAAAAGGAAAAGAGATTTCACTGAAACATTAGGAAGAAATTTCTGATGGTAGGAGCTGTTCAACAGTGGAATATGCTAGCCAGGGGTGCAGTGAAGTCACCTTTTTGGAGATTTTTAAACAGAGGCTCGAAGGCTATTTGTTGGGGGTGCTTTGAGTATGTGTCCCTGCATGGCAGGGAGCTGGATTCAATGGCAATGTGGTCTCTTCCAACTCTATGATTCTATGAGATATCGTTACACTTGAGGATCTTACTACTTCCTTCATAGCTGCCCTTTGAAGTCTTCATCTTCTGATTTCTTGACTACAATCTTCATTTTGACTTATGATCATGGTATAGGAAGACTTTGGCTATTTCAACATACTCATCATCTGCTTTAAAGTTATGTAAATTATCTATGGTCATTCCTTTTGTTTTCTTAATGCTCAACTGTAAGCCTGCTTTTGCACTTTCTTTGTTGACTTCTCCTCAACAATCATTCCAAGTCTTTGCTATTTTTGTTACTAGTATAGTGCAGTCTGCATATCATAAAATGTTAATGTTCCTTCCTCCAGTTGAAGGTCTTCTGGAGCAGCTTCTGTACAACTAAAAACAATACTACCAAAGCTCATGTTTCTCTTTCAGAATTTACCAACAATAGAAAGACAGAAAATTTTTAAAGAATGGGAAAAAGAGTTTCAAAAATTTATTTGGCAAGGGAAAAAACTAAGAATAAGATTCAAAATATTACAAGATGCAAAAGAGAGAGGAGGATTTCATGTGCCATTGTTAAAAACCTATTATCAAGCATGCTGTTTAGACCTAATCAAAGATTGGATACAAATAGAAAATACAACATGTAAAGAACTGGAAGGAATAAATAATAGGTTTGGATGGCATGGATACTTATGCTATGAGAAAATAACAGTGAATAAAGAGTTCAATAATCATTGTATTCAAAAGACATTATTGAAAGTTTGGTCACAAATAAAGCATAAATTTTATAGAAGACTTCCAATCTGGACCTCACCCCAAGAAGCATATAAAATTGCCCTAACAAAACAAGGTAATCTATTAATTTATAAGAGTTGCTGAAATGGGAAGGGGATAAGCCAAGAATGCGTATAGAAGAAGAACTAAAAGTTTTGGGATATGAATTTAATTGGTTCCCCTGGAGACAACTTAAAGAGAGATTTAAAATGGATCAAAGATTATATGGATTTGAAAGAAAAGAAAATGAATTAGATGTATTGATGAAGGGGAACCAGAAGAAGAAATCTCCAAACTCTATAAATTATTGTTGCAAAGAGAAATGGAATCAGAGACTGTTAAAGATAATATGGTTAGATGAGCACAAAATATTGGACATCCAATTGAGTTGGATACATGGGTGAGGGCATGGAAAACAGATATAAAATTTACACCAAGTTTAAATTTAAGAGAATTTTTTTATAAAATGCTACATAGATGGTATATGATACCTGAAAGGTTGCAAAAAATAACTAAAAATTGAAATGTAAGATGTTGGAAATGTGATGAAAAGGTGGGGTCATTTTTTTATATGTGGTGGACCTGTAAGATAGCAAGGCAATTTTGGAAGGAAATACATGATGAAATTCAAAGAATTTATAGTTTAAATTTTGAAATTAAGCCATAGTTTTATTTGTTAAATATGCCAGGGCAACAAAGCGAAATAAGATGTCACAAGAAGACATTGTTATATTTGATAACTGGTGCAAGATTGACATATGCACAACACTGGAAAGAAAGGAACTATGTTGATATAAAATAATGGAAATTAAAAGTTCTGGATATGGTAGAGATAGAAAAGTTAACATTTTCATTGAAAAACAAGCCTGTCCAGAACTTGGAAAGGGAATGGAGAGGAGTCTTGAATTGGATAAAGATATAGCATAAGAAAAGAAAAAGGAATAAAGCAAGGTTGTATACAACGCAAGACAACAATGTAATAAGGCAATGTAACAAAGCAGCAATGTAATGATATAAGATGCAACAATGTAAGATTATCCTTTAAACAGAAACTATGTATGAATGGAATGTAAATAAGCAAACTCAAGTGAAAAAAAGAAAAAAGCTTGGAAGCGGGGAAGGGGTTTTTTTTATTTTCAATTTAGACTTTAATAAAAAATATTTCAAAAATAAATAAATAAAAACAAGAGCAAGATACAAGCAACACTGTCTGGATAGCAACTGTTTCAAACACATATCCAGTGACACTTGGCACTGAACTACAAGAGATACTCCTGTCTTGGTGAGCACTACTCTTCTGCTTTGTCTGCATTTTATAGTTACATATAACACAATGCTAGTGTGCTGCATAATTAGTCGTTCTTTGTTCTATTTTTCTAATGATTCAACAAACATTCTGCTCCCTCCTGACTTTCTGACCGCTCACTGTCTTAAGCTAAACGTGGACAAAACAGAGATGTTGGTGTTTCAGCCTGATCATCCAGCAGCCCGTCTCTCATGTCCCCCAATAGATTTACAGGATTGCATAGTGGCTCCTGTCTCAGTTGCCAGGAACCTTGGAGTCCTGCTGTATGGCCACCTATCTCTACGTGCCTTTATCAAGGCCACAGCAAAGGCATACAACTTCCATCTTTTGAACATCCACAGGATCCGGAGGTTCCTGACTGTAGAGACTACCCATCTGCTTGTCCTGGCCTTGATTATCTCATGCCTGGATTATTGTAACAGTTTACTGGCAGGTTTGCCTTCCTTCTCCTTTCTTCCTCTGGTTTTAATTCAGAACAATGCTGCCTGGGTTGTTTTAAATCCGCCAAAATATTCACCTGTATCTTCTCCTTGTAGAACCCTTCACTGATTCCCACGTCAGGCCAGGGTCTGTTTCAAACTTTTGGTCCTAGTATTTAAAGCTTTGCATTCCAACCTCCCTCAGTACCTTGCAGCTCGGCTTGTATGGTATCTTCCATCCAGGAATTTGGATTTGCAGGCAAAAGATTATTGTCTGTTCCACCAGTGTGCACAGCTCTGTCAAGACTGCAAGCCTTTCAAGATCTGGCCTCACATTTGTGGAATGGTCTTCATTTGGACCTCTAGCTGGAGAAGGATCTCACCCATTTTCATAAATGGTTGAAGACCTTTCTCTTTGACTCTCCAACTTAAGTCATTGAGATGTGTTTAAGGTTCTGAGATTGGTAGCGACTGGTGGGGTGCTGGGGATTTCATGCTATGTATTGTTGTAGTTTTCTGTTTTAATGTCTTTGTCCCTGATTGTATATGTCGTTGTTCCACTCTTTGGTGTAAAGGGCGTTATTACTACTACTACTACTACTACTACTACTACTACTACTAATAATAATAATAATAATAATAATAATTTATTTATTTGTATTGTTACCCTGATTTCTGGGGGTCCCGTGAGGGACACCTAATTGTGCTCCAAATTACAAAATTGGGAATTAGTCAAAAGAGCACAAGCTAGCAATACGAGAGACAGGGCAACGTAGCGAGATCTTTTACCCCGGGGTCAGGCCGAGTCAAAGAGCAAACAGAAGTGAATAAAAATTGTTTTTATTAATATATAGTCAAACAAGTGTATGCAACACTCACACAGAGAACTATAGAAATAAAGGTTGGAGTTGGATAGAGGGGTTTTAAGAGGAGGCTTGGTATGGGAAAGTTCCTTAACTGCTTCCTCCACTCCTCTCCCCTTACCAATAGACCACCTCTTGAGCAGATTTGTGGACTATTAGCCGATAATGATCCTTATGTCACTGTTATGGTTGCAAATTTCGCTTTAGCTGCAAGTAAGATAAGATCTAGATATTAAAACTATTCCCACGAATAATACGGAGGCAATAAAAGTAATTGATCCTGGTGTTATAGAATACATAAGTGCAATTTTATATTGTATATTTTATATAATTTTATATAATTTTATACTGAATTTTATATTGGATTACATTATATCATTTTGGAGATATATTCTGTATTTTATATTGCTCCGACTTTTTTTAAATTACTATACTGATTTTTTATTCCTTATACGTTGTTTTTATATGTTATCTTTTATATGAGTCCACTGCCATTCGTAATGTCTTATCCAGTTATTCAGATGTACTTTGTCTGACTGTGGCGAGTTGCAATGGCTTTTAGCTGAGCAATAAAGATTTATTCAGCATTTGGTATGGGAAATACTACACCTGTCCTGAAGCCCAGGTAGTCTGAAGAAGAAGTTCATGGAAATGGAGTTTCTCAGCACGTGGAACTAAGGGGAAGACTCACTGCACAAAGTGACAGCAAGACGGGATGGAAGCCAAGAGCGATCTGAGCAATCCAAAGAAGTGCTCGAAGTCAAAGGTTCTTATAGGGGAAAATGTGGCCGTAGGCTAGTCCATTCTTGGGGATAACAATGAGTTTTGGGCTGGAAACAAAACCTCTGAAAGGTCAGTATTTTACATGATTGAGTTAGGACCGAATTGTCAATAGAGTAGCCAGTATGCAAACGCAGAGTGCTTGACAGTTGAGTATTTGGCTAGTCAAGCTGCCTACTTGGGGCAGGGAATCCTTTGTAAGTTGTGTGCATACAAAATGTGGCACTTGCCTTGAGGTCTCCTGAAGTGGCAGTCTGGCTATTTCTGGCCTGCCTGTATTTGTTTGGAATATTTCAGCGATTAGCGGCCATGCCTGTATGTGAGCTTGTCTGGGGACCTCGCAAGCAGGTGGAGGAAAAAGAGGTATAAAAGGCCAAATTATTGATATCAAAATGATATCTAATATCCCACAAGTCTGGGCTAGAAACCGCGGTAACAATATGCCACCTTTCTCCTGGTGTGGGACCCAAGGCAGCTTCCATCAACAAAATTAAAACAGCAGTATATTTAAAAATATTAAAAACATATAAAATCATAAAAACCTAAAACAATATTCCATTAAAAACAAGTTACTTAGTGAAGCTCCCCGGCTGACATGAAAGCCTATTTTAAAAGAAATGTTTTTGCCTGCCGGCGAAAAGAGAGCGGGGGGGGTCCTGTGGAAGAGCATTCCACAGAGTGGGAGCAGCCACTGAGAAGGCTCTCTCCCGTGTCCTCACCAGGTGAGCCTGCGTTGGCGGTGGGAAGAAGAGAAAGTCTTGCCCGGCAGATCTTAAGGCTCTAGCCGTTTGGTTTGGGGAGATACCGTCTTTCAGACAACTTGGATCTAAGCTGTATAGGACTTTATATAAAGTCCTAACCTCTAGAAAATTCTTGATAAACTGTGGTAAAATAGGCCTCTAGTATAATGACATTGGTCTAATAAAGCCCAGATTACAATGCTGAACATGAAACTGGAATCAGACACAGGCTTCATGATACACTGGCTTCAAGTTGAAATTTAAACAAGTTGAAGTTCTGCAACCTTTGAAGTCTTTCATTAATTGAGACAGAGAGAGAGAGAGAGAGATCTGAGAAGAGAGAGCACACTAAATATGATGTTTGTTCTCAGTCCAATAAACCATATAGGCCATGACATATTAAACCAAAATTGCTATATCTGTCTTATCCTGTTTTCATAATTTTATGTCTTTTAACCAATATAATTTCGTACTTAGATTTTAATTACTTTGTTCTTTTGTAACCCATCCTGGGAATATAAGTGGAACAAAGTAAATAAGAAATAATTATAAATAAAGCAAACCAAATGTATGAACCAGGCTAATGAATAATGTTACCCTGATTTCTGGGGTCCTGTGGGGGATGCCTTAATGTGTTCCATGTGGTAGGGAAGGGAAACTCAACAGAGCACAAGCAATAGCAATGCGAGAGGCAGGGTAACGTAGTGAGGTCTTTTTACCCAGTTTTTAAGGGGTCAGGCCAAGACAAAAACCAAACAAAGATATCCAATAAATTATTTTATTGAATGAAAATCTCACTCATCAACTCAATCCCTCACACACTCACTCAAGACTTAAGAAGCAAAGAGTGGAAACTAGATAGGAGAAATATTGAACGGATCATAGTCGGGGTGATACTGCACCTTTTCCTGAAGTCCTTGGTCTGGGAAAAACAGTGAAGAAGTAGAGCTCAGCACGGAGCTGGCTGAGGAGATTACTCGACTGATGGAGAAACGGTCAGCTGGTATGACTGGGAGTGATCCAAAGAAATGCTCAAAAACTGGGACTATTTGTACAGGAAAAAGTACCTTGAGGGCAAATCCTCTCCTGGGGAGAACAAAGGATGCTGCAACGGAAAAGAAGCTCCACAATGGCAACTCCTTTTGCATGATGAGATTACAAGGTGTTGCCAAAGTTTCAGGATCTTCAGTTGCATTGGGTTGTGGTGTGAATTTATGTAGATGGTCCTTGCCTGATAGGATTTTATTGCTATCAGTGCTCAGCTTGGGGAAAACACACTAATCCTCTCAAGTTGGCTCTTCAGTGACTGAGGACCCTTTGTCTACTGTGGGCTTGCACAGCTTGAGGTGTCCTGGGGCTATGTGATGGCGGATTGTACTGGCCTGACCTGGTTTCAATCATTCAACCGTTGCTGCCTACATGCTCATCCAGGTGACCTCTCAGGCACGTTGAATCATATTTAATATCAAAATTGTAGACCCCAGGACAGGGTTTACCAGTGAGGTAACAGTAAAACAAGGGTGGGAAATTTTGGTGGGCCTGGGGTCCAAAAATTCCAACAAAGACATGATTAGATGTCCACTTCCAGCTTTGATTTTTAGATTTCGAAGTAGGGGTCGGCCTGGAGAGCACTGTGCCTCCTTTTAAAAAAGCAGTGCTCTTGGAGGACTCTAAAGTAAATTATTGGGAAATTTTTCAGGAAAATGTGAACACTGGCGAGATTCAGGGAGGGGACTTTTTCAGCTGCAGAAATGGGCAGCTGATCCCTGGGGTGGGGGGAAGCCACCTTCCATTTACAGTGCTGTATCAAAAACAATCAAGACCCCTGTGGCAAAAAGGAGGACCAGTGCATGACTGGCTTTGCCTAGATAGCGCAACAGAAGTCATAGCGCTACCACCAAGTCCTTCATTGGAGAGCCAATCCCCCTTTCCTTTCCTGGGTTCTGGAGAATGTAAGGGCTCAACACTCTCCCCTCTCCCTTATGTTTGCTGGGAGAATGGGGAAAAATAGTATTTTACAAGTTCTTGGTAGACATTACCACGGAGACATGTGACCAGAGCTTCTGACTCTCTCTTAAGGAAAAAAACAGGCTTGTTTTAAGTGCAACACTTTAATAATAATTTTAAAATATAGGAAAATAGATGCTAAGAATTACTAAATCAACTAGCTTAGAACACTAGCTCTCTGCGTACCTTCCTCTAGTTTACAAGGAAGAGCTAAACCCATAGAAACAGGCATAAAGAGAAGAAAGATTATTCTCCAACTGCAGGTTGCCTTCCTCAGCCCCACAATTCCTTTCAAAGCAACTGAAAACCTAACGTATTTGACCAGATGGTCCCCGGGTTTGTTTGTTTTTTGTATAATTTTATTGAAATTCCATCATATAAAACACATATGTATATAGTTGTACAATTCATTGAAATAGTTCTGATAGTCTTCCTCTCCTCCCTAGATTTCATGTTCTTCAATTTAATCAACATGTTAAAATTAGATGTACCACACTAATATATGCTAATATTTCATGATATCTCCTACAATAAGTCTGTTCTAAATTATATGTCATATTATTCATTGTTAAGCATTGTTATCTAAAAGTACCCAGCAATTATGCGACACTATTCTCCATTCTTTTTTTATCTCTTCATCGGATTTGCCCTTTAATCTCTGAGATACTATGTCTGCATTCCTGTTTTCAATAAAAGTTACCCACCGTTGGTCAGCTGTAGGTATTTGCTGGTTTTTCCATGATCTTGCAAATTCTATACGAGCTGTCGTGACCATATACAATATTATCCACCAATATTTCTTTAACACAGTACCATCCAACATATGTGTCATATTTAACAAATACATTTCAGGTGTCTTATCAAATTGCATCTTCAATATTGTACAGAACTTATTATGTATTTCCCCCCAATATTTCTTTGCTCTATTACATAACCACCACATATGAAATATCGTTCCAACCTCCTTTTGACATTTCCAACATTGCCTTGTTGCTGTTTTATAAATTTTCATCAATTTTTCAGGTGTCATGTACCATCTATGAAACATTTTATAATAGTTTTCTTTTAAATTCTGGGCTACTGTAAATTTCTGTGTTCTTTTCCAACTCTGTTCCCAAAACTCTAACTGAATTGAATGTCCTATATTTTGAGCCCATAAGAACATTGTATTCTTTATTGTTTCCTCTTCCCTCTCTTGTTGTAATATTTCTTGATATATATGAGACAGTAAATGCGGGGGATTTTCAAATAATCATTTAATCACTCCTTCTGTCTCCTTTTGTTCAATTCCATAAGTTTTTAAATCCATCTGAAATCTTTCAGTTAGTTGTCTATAGGGGAATCAGTTCAATATTATTCTCTCTTCTTCCAATTTCTCTCTTGTCTTGATCTTTATTAAATTTGGAGCCTTTTTTTCCTGTTATATCCTTGTATCGTAGCCATTTTTCTGTTTCGATCCATCTTCCAAAAAAGGCCTCTTGAGGGGACACCCATGAGGGGAGCTGCCTAATGTTTTTAGTCTTGTATTCATTCCATATCTTCAATAATGATTTTCTCTAAAAATGATGTGAAAGATCTTTGTTGATCACTGCTTTATCAAATAACATATAGGTATGCCACCCCATTCTTAAGTCCGCTCCTTCAAGTGCCAGCATTCTCATCCCCGGGTTTTTTTTATAACCTTTTCCTGGGATTCCTTTCCTTGCTGTAACAAGGAGTAGTTAGCTGCAAATTTAGACCAGATAGTCTCTCCTCCTTCTTCAACCCAGAAGCCTTCAGTTGTCCTTCTTTCCACTCCCCAATGGCTAAAGGGTGTCAGGACCAATCCAGTCTCTCCACCATGGTCCTTTGCTCAGATTCCCTGAGTTAGCCATTTGTATAGCCTGGCCATTAAAGATCCTTTCACGCTATACAATTATAACACTATAATGCCACTTTAACCTCCATGGTAATGGCCTGTGGCAGTGATTCTTAAACTTTTTCTTTACCAGGGACCCCCTGTAAATATAACTATTTGCCAGAGACCTCCAAGACTTAACTCAAATTTTAAATATTTAAATTAAGATTTAAACATTAAATATTTATTTATTTAAGGCTTCTGGACACTAGGGCCATTTCCGCAGTGGCCTGTTATAGCACTATTATTCCACTTTCAATATCCTATGGAATCCTAGGGTTTGCAGTTTAGGGAGGCCTCTCCCTAACCTGAAAACCCTAGGATTCCATAGGATATTGAAAGTGGAATAATAGTGCTATAACAGGCCAGTGTGGAAATGGCATGGATTCAAATCCTGCTCAGACACTGGGTGACTTTGGGCAAGTCATATTTTTTCAGCCTCAGAGGCAGGCAAAGGCAAACCTCCTCTGAACAGATCTTGCCAAAAATATAAACCTGCAATCAGTTCACCTCAGAGTTGAAATAACTTAAAATTGACTTGAAGGCACACAACAACAATCAGTTGATCTCAGAGTTAAAATAACTTAAAAGTGACTTGAAGGCACACAACAACAAAGTCTTTTTGACAGGGGGAGGTTCTCCCTAGCCATCATTTCTCTCCTCTTTGAAAACGGACATATATGACCCTAAGGCAAACATATCATGGGTGTTTTCTTGGCAAGATATGTTGTCTTTGCCCTTCTCTGAAGCTGAGAGAATGTGACTTCCCTGAGGTCACCCAGTGAGATTTCATGGCTGAGTGGGGATTCAAACTCCGGTCTCCGGAGTCATAGTTTGGGTATACACACATGCCTGCCGCTATTTCCTTTTCATCAGGAACGCATACCGGGGGGAAGTGCAGGTGCTGAAAGTGTTCCTTTGTTGAAACTGCTCCTTTCACATCCACACCCTTCCCCACTGCTGCATTCTTGTCGTTGCCACTGTTGTCGGTGTCCAGCAGCAGGGCTCCGCAGACTCCCAGGGTTCCCGGACCCCAGATTAAGAACTACTGTCCTCTGGAACCATAGGATATGAAGTTTAGGGAGAAGCATTTAGAATTCTCAGCCAGAGAGAATTAAAGTGGAATCATAGTATTATAATTGTGTAGTGCAAAAAGGCCTCAAATTATAGATTATTGTGGGTTTTCCAGGCTTTGAGGCCGTGTTCTATTAGTATTTTCTCCTGATGTTTCTCCTGCATTTGTGGCTGGCATCATCAGAGGATCTGGTGGCACAGAATGAGACAGAGTATATATACTTGTGTAGTCCCCAGGTGAGAGGGAGCAATTTGCATGTGTTACAGTTGGCCTGTGTGATGGCCTATTGCTAAATAGAATACCCCAGGGTGTATTGTGAGGTCCTTTCCACAACTTACCTGCATCTGACACGGCTGCGCGGGGATCACACAAGCTTCCATGAGGCTCGTGTCCCTGCTGCTTCTGCTCTTCAGGAGCTGCTGGCCTGCTGGCCGGCAACATGAGGGTTCTGCCTCTTCCTTCCACGGTGCAGCCAGGTATTTTCCCAGGCTGCGCTGGAGGAGGAAGCATAAGGGCCGCAGCTCTGGAGGCTCCACACACAAGGTAAGTGCGTGTAGGGCCCCAGAGCAATGTGCGATTGCGCACCATTTTCGGCTAAAAGCCAAAAATGATATAGTGCGCAATCGGCACCTGCTGGCCCCGACAGCATCATGTGATTGAGAGGATGTCATCTGAAACGTTCCTTGCAATCACGTGACACTCCGGAGGCCCTTTCACATGATGAAGGCCATGTGAAAAGGGCCTTAGTCAGGGGATATGCATAACAGTGCATTAAGTACATTAGCAACCCATTGCATTGTTCTCTGTAGAGGGACCTCCAGAGTCTGGGTGATGTTCACTGGCATATTTTTGAGTCTTGATTTTAGTGTTCTTCAGTACTGGTAGCCAAATCTTGTTTACTTTCTGAGTTTCTTCTTTCCTATTGAAATTGTCCATGTGTTTATGGATTTCAGTGGCCTCTCTGTCTGACATAGTATTTGTCAGAATGGTCCAGAATTTCTGTGCTTTCAAAAAGTATTCTGTATCCAGGTTGGTTTATAACATGTTCTGTTACTGCTGATTTTTCTGGGTGGATCAGTCTGCAGTGCCTTTCATGTTCTTTGATTCATGTTTGGACGTTGCATTTTGTAGTCTCTATGTAGACCTGCCCACAGCTGCAAGGTATGCAGTAAACTCCCACAAAAGTTGATTCCCTCAAGTTGATTCCAACAACTTGATTTAAGCAATCTAAAAGTTTTTCCAAATGTCACACTGCAGCGCTAGATTTGCAAACTGTGTTCTGAGCTAATCTCTAACTCCTTGATCAATGTACCTGTAGAATACCTTGGATTCCTAATACATATTTGTTCAATTCACCCATGATATTTTAAAGTTTGCATCACAAAAAGTGTACCTCCAAAGCATGATATTTGAATTGACCAGCACCCTAATATTATTTTAGAAATAAGAAACTATAATTGGCAAGCATAAGCAAGCACAATGACACATAGCAAGCTATCCCAGCCATGTATAGAACTTTTTTAATGACTGTGTGACAGCTGCAGTATTACAATACTTTATTTGTAATCTTGAACTCTATCTCAAACAAATGTAATCTCAGAGGATGACAAGCCCTTTTATTGCTAAACATTCTATTTAAAACAAGCTAAAATAAAAGTTTAGAGTTCAGTTTAAGGAAAGATTATGAAGATCAAATCCAAAACTCAGAGCAATGACCTTTTCTTCCATGTTCTCTTCTCACAGCATACAGCAGCAGGGGAAAAAGAATTAATCCAAAGCTTTGAGCTCTAAACAGATACATTGCAAAACAGACTCTCCAGCACTTTACTCACACACAGGCATACACATACATGTGTATAAATGTAGACATTCTTATTATGTATAGAAGTAACCAAGCTACAAAACTGTGTGCTGAATAGGAAATAACCTTCATACTTTACTATATAAGGGCAATGAGTTCGGCCACTTGGTGTTCCTACATTTTTCAGATGTTTTAATAACATCTTCTGTTCCTCATGAAAAGTAGAACATAGTGCATTGTCAGGCCTACTGGGAAATATGTTTGTAGGACAAACTTCAGCTCCAAAAGAAGAAAGGAAAAGTATAAGAATGGAGATTACTCACATTAATCTTCTCAGCATGAATCCCATTTATTCAAACATTTCACTTGCATGGGGTATAAAATATAATTGCAATTATGACAACCCGAAAAAGTTACAAACAAACTGCTTTTCATTATTGCTCCATGTGTGATTTACATGTGTCTTTAATTAAAAAAACAACATGATGATCTACTGTGGCACTGATGCCAAGACGTTCTTGAGTTGAGTTCTGAAAGAGAATCTTTGGCTGCAGTTGTGTTTGCCATTTACCAACACATTTGTTGTTTATATTCTATGGGCTGATGAACATGTTGGGTATGTATATCACTCACTGTTTCGGCATTCAATAGCGTATCAGCTGAATGTGAAAACAAGAACATCAGAACAGCCCTGCTGGATCAGGCCAAAGGTCTATCTAATCCATCTTAATGTTCCCAGAGTAGCCAACGAGATGGATCTGGGAAACTCACAAACTGCGCAGAAAGGCAACAAATTCTTCCTTTCATTGGAAGATACTGACCCTATGGAGAAGCAGGGTGGTGTAGGAATTGAAGAGCTGGATCCAAGTTCAGCTTCAAGTGCCCACTGAGCCATGAAACTCACTGAGGCCCTTTCCACACAGGGTAAGTAGAACGGCACGGTGTGACCTCTGACGGAGGTAGTCTGCACCTTGGGAGTAGGGATCAGACTACTTGTCGCAGTTCTGCTCCAGAATGACCCCAAGTGGCCGTGCAGTGTGCTTTTTAAAAACCTGTTTTTACAGGTTTTTCAAAAGCACGGAGCATGACACTCTGTGCTACTCCGTTCCCGCGCTCCAGTGCAGATTTGCAGGCTCGCACCAGTGCGAGGGGGCAGGCTTTAGGCTGGCGAGCTTCAGCAGTTGGTGGGGAGCCTCCACGAACTGGAAGCTGCCATTTTGGACACCAGAGCAGTGCAGAGCAATGAGCTTGCACTGCTCCTCGTCAGGATGGACCCAAATGGACCCACCAAAAAGCCGGTGAGTAGTGGCAGGGAGCGTTTCCCTCGCCGTGTGCGGAAAGGGCCTGAGTGACTTTGGACCAGTCAATCTCAATCTGATTTCACAACCTCAAGGGATTGTTGTAAGGATAAAGTGGGAAGGAGAGTTCAATTTGCCTTACACCTGAGCCCTTTTACACTACATAGTTGTAACACTATAATCCAAATCTAACCAAAATGACTGCATTCTATGGAATCCTGGGATTTGCAGTTCTCAGCTCTCTCAGAATTCTCAATACCCCTCCCTAAACTGTCAGTCTCAGGATTGCATAGGCTGTTGCTATGACATTTCAAGTGGATCCACAGCGCTGTAATTGCGTAGTGGCAAAGGGCCCCAGATGTTTCACAGAACAATCCTAGTAAAACGGAAGGAGCAATCATTAGTATGGGTTGACAAGATTGATGAGGGCAGGCAAAGTAGATTCCCCAAACCTTTTATCCAGTGTATATTTGTTTTAAAGAATCTCATTCTCTCTCTCTCTCACTCACACACACATATCCTACTATAAGTGTTGGTTTTCTATGCTTTCCCATGAAAAATCAGACATACAATTTTCCCCAATATTGATCTGCATGCATAAATACTTCTTCACTCTGACTGACCACAGGAAATGTACCTAGAGCAGTTACAAGGAAGAGCTTCTTACTTGCTATCAGTAAGCACTTCTGCTTGCTGATTGTTGAATTGTAACTCTTATGACAAAACTGTAAATCATAAAAACATAGCCATTGGTCATTCAAATAAACACAGAGAGTCAAATTGCATAGTGATGTTGGAGTGTTGGACTGGAATACTGGAAGACCAAAGTTCAAATCCCTGCTCAGCCATGGAAACTCACTGGATTATCTTAGGCAAAGTCATACACTCTCAGCCTCAGAGGAAGGCAAGAGCAAAGCTCTGAACAAATTCTGCCGAAAAAATTCCATGATAGATTCACTTTAGGGTTGCTGTAAGTCAGAAGTGATTTGAAGGCACACATCAGCAACAAACTCAAACAAGCAAAGTTTTAGAAGGAAGTGGATTCAACGCAGAGTGCCAAAAAGCATAGACAAGTTCCCCGGATGTAAAAGTGAAACTGGCTCCACTATAGGTTCTGCTTACAGCACATGTATCAAACTCAAGGCCCACAGGCCAAATGTGACCCGCCAGCCCATTTCATGTGGCCCTCGCACCTCTCCTGCAGCTACGGCACTCCACACACCTGACAAGCCCAATCCCCACAGCTGCTGGTATTCTGAAGAGGGGCCAGCAACCAGCACTCTCAATTTACTTCTACTTCTGACTGCTCCTCTGTCTAAGTCTCACTGTCAGAGCATTGCTGCAGATTACCATGGCAATGCTCCACATGGCTCACAAGAGTTGGACAGAGGAGCAGTCAGAAATAAAAATAAATTGTTAGTGCTGGCTACTGGGCCTCTCATCAGAATACCAGCAGCTGGGTGGCCCACAATGTAGGGATCGGGCTCACCAGGTACAGAGAGGGACAGGGGGCCAGAAAGAGACACAGAGAGGGTCTGGAAGGCAGAAAGTGGCACAGATTATTACTAAAACCAGTAATAATCGAATGCAAAAGCAATTATTTAATATGATAAAAGAGTAGATACATTTATATAACCTTACAGATATAACCAGCCCTTTGAGGGCAACCATAACGCTGCTGCGGCCCAAGATGAAATTGAGTTTGACACTCCTAGCTTTTAGGGTTCCACCTAACTCTTGCTATGGCCAGGAATAGAAAGGTGGGGACATACATAAAGAGTGGTGGCTGCTTAAGCATTCTCCTGAGCATGAACAGTAGAACGCTTCAGTTGAAAATGAAAGGGAGAAGGGATATCAGGGATGGAATAGGGATATCAGAGCTTAGTAGCAGAAGACAAAAGTGCAGCTGGCAGGCAAAGCATTGCAGTGTATCCTTTCTCAATCCTTAAGAGGTAAGCATCTCTTCAGAGGTCCAGGCAGCCAGGCTCCAATCTCCTGCGGGATGTCCTTTAGCATTCGAGGAGGGTATTCCACCCTTTATTTTCCTGATTTTCTTCTACAATTGATGCTCAACATTCTTCTTTGGACAGGCTTTTCAAAAAGATGTCTGTTCTATTCTATTCTATTCTATTCTATTCTATTCTATTCTATTCTATTCTATTCTATTCTGCATTTCTGCAAGCCTTGCAGTTTCTACCAGGATGATACCACCCGCTCCCTTGTTTCTCAATAGCCCCATTTTGGATTCAGTCCTTTCAACATTCATACTGAGCTCACTACTTTAAAAGTTTCATCTTGCATACAAAAGAACCCAGGTTCCAAAGGAAGATTGCACTACAGGTGGATTGAGCCAGTCAAGGAATCCGTGGCCCTGCAAAACCTGAGCAGGGCAGTGGATGACTGGGGATCTTGTTTTAATGGTGTGTGTGTGTGTTTAAAACTGGTTTTTAAAATAAGAGTTTTGATTTGTTTTTAAAGAATGTTTTTATCTGTTGTTCAGAGATCCTAGCAGAATGAGTGGCAACAAAGCAAATATTTTAATAGAATTAAAAAAGAATCAGGTGTTGGTATTTTCAAAACGTACTTGTTCAGAGTTACAAGTATGCCAAATTGCTAACAGCAATTCATTATCATTGTGAGAAAGAGGTAACTCATTACTTTTCACTTTTTTTATCTAGAAGAGTAAGAAAATAGACTGAAATTTGAAAAGAAAATGTGTCCCCAAAGCATTTTACCTTCCCTAGAGTGAGGAGAAAAAGTAAATGTTATTTATGACATGAAAAAGGAACAATATTACCAATCTTTTTCTTTTGTTATTGTCATTATGCCATCAGCAGTCCAAAAAGCAATATACTATAGGTTACACAATGACTTTCAAGGTTTTACTTACTGGGTAATGTTGGGAAAGATCTTTCCCTGAGACCCCAAAAGCCACTGCCAAACAGAGCAGACCATAGTGTGCTAGATGGACAAAATGTTGACCCTGATATACATGGCAGTTTCTTTCTCTAGAATGCTAGCCCTTAAGGCCCTTTTACACTACACAATTAAAGCACTCTGATTTCACTTCAAATGTCCTGGCAACATCCTATGAAGTGCTCTAACAAGGGGTACTGAAAATCCTTAGTTAGAGCACTCTAGAGCCTCAACAGGCTACAAACCCCAGGATCTCATAGGACATGGACATGGTATTTAGGGTGGAATCACAGTGCTGTAATTCTGTGGGGCCTTTACACTCCTTCGTCACTCTTCAGTCACCCTAGTTAACAACCCATAACTATCCTTAAACTGTAGTGATGTTTGAAAAATGGATTGCCAGGCTGGAAACTGGAGATGGCTCTTGTACCTTTAACAGTTCTGTAGAAGAGAGAATTTCAGCAGTTGTTGCTTGTCATGCAACCAATTAACAAGTGACTAATAGGGTACCACAGGGTTCTGTCTTACGCTTAGTGCTATTCAACATCTTTATCAATGACTTGGATGATGGAATAGAGGTCATGCTCATCCTATTTGCAGATGACACCAAATTAGGAGAGATAGCTAATACCCCAGAGGGCAGGATCAGAATTCAAAATGACCTTGACAAATTAGAGAGCTGGGCCAAAACTAACAAAATGAATTTTAACAGAGAGAAATATAGGTTGCTACACTTAGGAAGAAAGAATGAAATGCACAGATATAGGATGAGCAATACCTAGCTTGAAAACAGTACATGTGAAAGGGATCTAGGAGTCTTACTTGACCACAAACTGAACATGAGTCAGTAGTGTCATGCTGCAGCTAAAAAAACCAGTGCGATTCTGGGCTGCATCAATAGGAGTATACTGTCAAGATCAAGGAAAGTAATAATACCACTCTATTCTGCGTTGGTCAGATCCCACCTGGAGGAATCCTGTGTCCAGTTCTGGGCACCACAGTTCAAGAAGGATATTGACAAGCTGAAATGTGTCCAGAGGAGGACAACCAAAATGGTGAAGGGTCTGGAAACCATGACCTATGAGGAGTGGCTTAGGAAGCTGGGGATGTTTAATCTGCAGAAGAGAAGGTTAAGAAGGGACATGATAGTCATGTTTAAATATTTGAAGGGATGTCATTTTGAAGATGGAGCAAACTTGTTTACTGCTGCTCCAGAGACCAGGACATGGAGCAATGAATTCAATGACAGGAAAAGATATTTCACTTAAACATCAGGAAGAAGTTCCTGACAGTAAATGCTGTTTGACAGTAGAATATGCTACCTCAGAGTGTGGTGGAGTCACCTTCTTTGTAGGCTTTTAAACAGAGGCTGGATGATGATTTTCTGGGGGTGCTTTGAGTATATGTTCCTGCATGACAGGAGATTGGGCTTGATGGCCATTATGGTCTCTTCCAACTCTATGGCCCTTTCCGCATGTGGGGGGGGGAATGCCTGAAAACGGAGCTTACTGGCTTTGTTTTCTGGCCGGCTGAGTCCGTTGCCACGAGGAGCAGTGCGAGTTCGCTGCTCCGCAGTCCTCTGGCATCCCAAATGGTGGCTTCCAGTTGGTGGAGGCTCTCCACCAACTGGAGAAGCTCGCCAGCTGGAAGCCCGCCCCTGGCAGATCTGCAGGCACGCACTTGCACGCACCTGCAAATCTGCTCCGGGGCTGGGCAATGGAGCGGCATGGGGTTGCACTGTCAGTGCTTTTTAAAAACCTCTAAAAAGAGGTTTTTAAAAAACATGCCGCATGACCAGTTCCGGTCGCTCCCGAGTGGACTGAAGTCTGGAACTACAAAAAGTAGTCCACCCCAGTCCACTCTATGGTGCAGAAGACCTCTGTTGAAGGTCGCTCTGCACTCTTTTAATAGCCCAGTGCGGAAAAGGCCTATGATTCTATGATTCCCTCTTTCAAGGGACAGAAGCCCTCTCCATTTCTCACTCTGGCAACTCTAACCAAAAGTCATCCTTCTCTCGGGATAGTTTACCAAGGTGTGACTTGAGGCTTTGAGAAGAAGATCAAGGAGATTTCTCTCATCTCTCACCCTCCCCCTACACCAGGAGTGATCAAGCACAGTACCTCAAGAATGGTTGGAAACATTCAGCTACTTGAAGGAAAAGGCAAGACAGTGACCGCCCTCCATTGTGGGTATACCGATCAGCAGGATTGACTATCAAATCTTACTTTAATAGTGGCAATGGGATAGGATGCTCTACCATACCTGAGGGCAGTGGACTAAATTTAGGATATATAGAACAGTCTGTGTGGTCCGAGAGATGCAAACAGCTGGGGGGGGAGTTCAAGAGGAACAATTGGAGAGCTGCCACTGCTGCCCCCTCTCAGCATCACCTGCCTCACTCTGGCTAATGATAGGGCCAGTTCTGTAAAGTGTTCCTCAGGTGCCTGTGTTACCCTGTATGTTGGGGGTCCCGGGAGGGGCGCCCAAATAACCAAACAACAACACAAGATGGGGAAATTGGACTTGAGCACTCTCTTAAGCTAATGAGAGGCAGGGTAACTTTAGCTAGGATCTTTTACCCTATGTCTACGGCGTCAGGTCAGAGAGCGTAGCCAGACACGTTTAAAAGAAACAAAAATGATAGCTTTATTAAAGGATGCACAACGAATAAGACAACACATGCACACAGCTAACTAAGAAATAGAAATGGAGAGTTTTCGGGAGAATGGGTAATACGACACCTGGTCTCATAGTCCTGGAGAGAAGCGGAGGTTGAGGGGAAGAAAGCTCAGCGCGGTTTGCTGAGGGGGCGACTCGCTGGACAAACCGACAGCAAGGCAGGATAGCAGTCCGGAGTGTTCCTGAGTGTTCCGAGGAGGGCTTGGAATTGGGGGGTTTTATAGGGTGGATTTTACCTACAGGCCATGCCATGCTCGGTGAGAACAAAGGAAATTTGTAGCTGGACAAAGCTTAGTGCTTGATGACAATAGTATGGCCAGTATGCAAATGGCTCAACATAAAGGAATGGCTCGGCACTAAGCCGTGCGTCTTTGTGTAGATTCGCGCTGAGCAAGGCCGGTTTGCAAGAAGGTGTTCCCTGAAGCATCGGAGAGGCTTAAATTGCCTGCCTAAATGAAGTTTGGAATTTACAACCATTAACGGCCACGCCTAATACTTGCTTGTCCGGTGGACCTCTGCAAACACGTGAAGTGGGGTGGCAGAGAAAGGTCAAGTAAAGGCCAAATCATTTGATATCAAACGATATCTAGTGCTCTCACCAGACATATCATAACTGTAGTAACACCTGAACCCCAGGGGCTTCATTCCCCATTGTTACCCTGATTTCTGGGGTCCCTTGGGGGGACACCTCAATGTGCTCCAATTAATGAGGAATGAAAATTAGCCAGAGCACAAGCAATAGTACTACAAGAGGCAGGGCAACTGGCGAGATCTTTTAACCCAATTTTTACGGGGTCAGGCAAAGTCAAAAACCACACCAAATTGCTAAATAAATGATTTTATTTAAAAATAAAGACTTGCACACTTTCGCACTTACACAAGAGCTATTTAGAAATAAAAGAAAGGAAATCAGATAGGGGGCTTTGGAGGCGTGTTGCTGGAGTATACGGCACCTGGTCTTGAAGTCCGGAGGTCCAGGACAACAGTGGAGAGAGAGAGATGAGGTTCAGCACGTGGAGAGCTGAGGGGATAGCAAGACGGAGTGACGGCAGGATGGGAACGATCCAGAGCAATCCGAGGAACCACTCAAAAACCTGGAGGGCTAATCCTAACCCAGAGAGAACAATCTGTGGAGGAGCTAAAATAAAGCTCCAAACAGTCCACGTCTTTTGCACGATTGGAGGAACAAAGCTCCAATATGTCAAAGTTCCTTGTATGATTGGATTTTGCCAGGGTTGTCAAAAGCCGCAGCGGTATGTAAATCATCCTCGCTTGACAGGCTGTTGGTTGGAAGCTCTAATCCCTTCAAGCAGGCTTCTTGGGGCTGAGGACTCTTTTTGTCTTTTAAAGTTCTACCTGGCTGGAGGTGTCCTAGGGTGATGTGACTCAGAGTTTACTGGCCTGACTGGGTTTTTCTGATTTCGGCCATTCAACTGTGCCTGCCTATGTGCTCATTCAGGGGACCTCTCAAGCACGTGGAGATATAATTTAATATTAAATTGTAGATCCTGGGATATGTTTATCTGTCACAGTAACACCCTTGTACTTTGAAGCTTCAAGACAAGCTCAAGGAGGTCTCCGCTTACAGCCACAACATGAAGCCAATTCATAGTCAATAGTCTGCATGATTCTTCACAGAAAAGGAATGTAGCAAAAGAACCCAACAGATAAACCCATACCTTCCAATCTGGCCCACTTTGGCAGAGACAGTCTCAAGTAATCATATGCTGTTCCACTTTTCTAGCTGCTTTTTTTTAAATAATTTTATTCACATTTCAACAGATAAAACAAACAATAATTTTTGCAGTGTTTACATGTAATGTTATTCCTTCTTCCTTTCCTTTCTGGATTACAATTATTGATATTCCCTCTATTTGTTATACCACGCATCGCAATAAAATGTTAATAATCTATGATTTGTTAGTTCCTGCTATATATCTCTACTCTACTTGTTACATGATATTTCCTTAACTGTTAACTGTATAATAATTGTTATCATGAAAAATGTATATCCTCTGTCAACCCTCAACCCAAATCTGTAACAATCTTCCATTCTTTGTTAATATCCTCATCTGATTTCCCTTTCAATCTTTGTGTAAGTATGTCCACACTTCTGTTTTCCATAAAAGCTGTCCACCACTGTTCCTTTGTGGGTGTAGTTTCATTTTTCCAAAGTTGTGCATATTCAATATGGGCCATTGTCACCATGTACAGTATAATTCTCCAATGTCTCTTAGCTGGCGTTCCATCTAGTGAATGTGTCATATTTAACAGGTAAAATTCGGGTGTCATCCCAAATTGAATCTTCAAAATTGAACTTATTTTCTTATGTATTTCTTTCCAGTATTTTTGTGCTCTAGGACATGACCACCACATATGAAATAGTGTACCAGAGTTCTCTTGACATTTCCAACATTGACCTGTACCTGTCTTATAAATTGTCTTTAATTTTTCTGGTGTCATGTACCATCTACGAAATAGTTTATAGTAATTTTCTTTTAAATTTTGGGCAGCAGTAAATTTCTGTGTACGTTGCCAGCTCTGTTCCCACCATTCTAACTGTATTGAGTGTCCCACATTTTGTGCCCATTGTATCATTGCATCTTTAACTGTCTCTTCCTCACATTCTTGTTGTAAAATTTCTTTATATAAATATGCTAATAAATGTGGTGGATTTTCTCTTAACATTCTCAGTAAGTGAATTTGTTCTTTTTGTTGTATTCCATAAGTTTGTACATCCATCTGAAATCTTTCCTTTAGTTGTCTATAGGGAAACCAGCTTAATTTTATTCCTTCAGTTTCCAATTTCTCTCTTGATTTCATCTTCACACCGGAGTCTTCTGTCGTGTCTAATAAGTCTTCATATCGTAGCCATTTATCAGTGTCTTTCCATCTCCCAAAAAAGGCTTCTTGTGGGGAAACCAAATTAGGTAACTGCCTTATATTCTTCTTCTTATAGTCAGTCCATATTCTAAGTAGCGATTTCCTTATAAAATGATGCATAACATCTTTGTCTACTGCTGCTTTTCCATAAAACATATAGGTGTGCCATCCCATTCTTAGGTCTGCTCCCTCTAATGCCAGCATTCTCAAGTTTTGAAGATTTAACCAGTCCTTTATCCATGTGAATGCCACAGCCTTATAATATGTTTGTAGGTCCGGCAAGCCTAGACCACCTCTTGTTGTTGTGTCCGTCATGATTCTCCATTTAATTCTTGGTTTCCTCCCCTGCCATATGAACTTAATTATATCTCTTTTCCATTGAACAAAGGATTTAATGCTTGTAATAATAGGCACATTTTGAAAAAGATAGTTCATTTTTGGTAGAACATTCATTTTTATCACTGATATCCGTCCCAGCAAAGATATTTTTAATTGAGTCCATTTTTTCCAAATCTTGAGTTATCTCTTTCCATTTTTTATCATAGTTGTTGCGGTACAATTCATTATTTCTTTGTGTAATCCAAACTCCTAAATATTTAGCTTTTTGTCCTTTGTTAAATCCTGTAATTTGTTTGAATTCGTCTTCTTCTCCAGCTGCTTTTTAAATATCTCAGTTTCCTTCCTTTCATTTTCTACCATTGTCCTCAGCTTACTTCAACTGCTGCAAACTGAGTTCAAAGTGCAAGAGTAGCCTGAACTCAGCTCAGCAGAGAGGAGAGGAGAGGAGAGGAGAGGAGTACTGGGGTGCATTCTTGCTCTTCGCTGTAGACTGAGACTAAAGCATCTTGCTGCAGCCTTTTGTAGCTTGTGTATTCTTCCCCATTAACAACTTTTGCCGTCTTAATCACATTCTAATGTTGCTGGGCCACATAGGTCACAGTTTTCACTATGCAATCTGGGAGGGCATGGAAACCAAAGCTCTTCAGGTACAGGGCCAAGGCCTCTCATATATGAGAAAAATGTGAAGGAACTGTTGGACAAAAACAGGCAGGTGAGCCATTCAGGAAAGGATCACTGAAGTGATGGCCAATCTACTTGTTGACTACAATGTATTAAGTTCTATATCTTTAATATGTAGAAAGTCTGCCATGTTGCAATGCCACAGAAAACTTTCTGCACCTTACCTTTTTCTGGCGCTGGGGTGCGGGGATCACGTGAGTAGCCTCAGATGAGAGGCTCTTGTGTCCCTGCTGCTTCAGCTCCGTACCAGCTGCCTGCTCGTGCAAGAGCCCTGCCTCTTCCTTTTGCAGTGCAGCCTGGGCAGAAAGCAGAACCGGCATGGCTCTGGAGGCTCCGCACACCAGGAAAGTGCGCACAGAGCCCAGGAGCAATACACGATCGCTAACCATTTTCAGCTTCCAGCCGAAAATGAAAAGGTGCATGATCAGTGCCTGCCAGCCCCTGGAGCATCACGCAATTGTGAGTGCGTTGTGCAGATCGCTCCTCACAATCGTGCGACACTCCAGTAGCCCTTTTGCATGGCAAATACCGCGCGGAAAGGGCCTTTGCTAAGCCATGTTTCCACCACAGATGCATTACAATCCATGGAAGCCAAAATGTGGAGAGGATAACCTGCTCATACCACAAATATTATTATTATTATTATTATTATTATTATTATTATTATTATTATTATTATTATTTATTTATATCCCGCCTCTCCATATGGATCGAGGCAGCGAACAACTTACAAATAGCATGTATTTCGAAACATTTCTATACGTGGCCCCAACAAGCTGGGTACTCATTTTACCAACCTGCGAAAGGATGGAAGGCTGAGTCAACCTTGGAGCCGGGCAGGATCGAACTCACAACCTTGTGGTTTGCAGTACTGGCATTTAATCACTGCGCCACCAGGGCACCACATCGCTCAATTACAATATGGAACCTTGTTAAATACAACCAGGATCTTACACAAATATCTCAAAACACAAATCAACAAAAGGAAGAAATAAACTACCAGATTTGAGAGGCGGTGTCTCAACCATCCATCTGTTGTCATAGAATCCTAGAACTGGAAGGGGCCATCTAATCCAGAGAGCCACTGTGGTGTAGTGAGTTGTGTACTGGACTGTGACCATGGAGACCAGGGTTCATTCGATTCTCCACTCAGCCAAGGAAACACACTGGTGACCTTGGGTGCATCACTCACTCTCACCTCCAGAAAAAACCCATGACTGGTTTGCCTTAAGGTTGCCATAAGTCAGAAAGGACTTGAAGGCACACAACAGCAGCAACAAAAACAACACATTTAAATTACTTGGACTTGGATTACTTGGATTTGGGTTCTTCCAATTTTATTTTTTTAAAATAATTTGGCCCTGGTTTGCTGAGGTGATCCTACGGTTTGAAGGGCAATTTTTCTTCTTCTGGAATTGTTCTAAAACTTTCCTTAGAGCTGCAGTATTATGGTGCAAAAGTTCCATTTTACTGATGCACTATATGTCTAATTTAAAAAAAGAGGAAGGAGAGGGGGAGAAGAAAAGTGAAAGAGCCTTTTTTGTTCTAATATGTCTCAAAATTAAAAAGAATCGTGTTCAGAGGTGAAAATAGAAGGTCACAGCTGGAACTAAAGGAAGATATCTATTCTAGGATAAAGGTCAGACGAATTTACATGAGAGAGATATTTGAAATGAGAACTTTTCGAGTTAATTGACTTTTGTGATATGTTTGCTTTCTTTTTTTTCCTTTCTTGTTGTGTATACTCTTATTGCTATTTTTGTCCTATTTTATATACATAATTTTTATTTCATATCTTATAAAAATCAATTTTTTAAAAAAGGTTGCAGCTGATTCAAGGAATTGCCAGAAAATGGTCTGGGATTACCTAAAAGTTCTCTAGATACTAAAGAAAGATATGAGGGAGAAAGACAGAAAGAACGATAGCCATTTAAAAAAGCACACACACACTTTCCAGCAACCCCCATGACCTAGCATATTTGCCCAGATGGAGGAATCCAGTGTGTCTGAGCCTTCCAAACTGTGCTAGAATCAGAAATCCAAGTGGGGCATACTTTTAAAAACCAACGGAGGCAGTGTGATATAGTGTTCTGAGTGTTGAGCTAGGACTCTGAGAGACCAGGGTTCAAATTCCCACCTGGACTGTGGAAACTCACTATCTGAAAATAGTCTGGGGAAAAAAGAGTAAGAACAGACAGCAAGGGCTTCCCTCCACCCTCATCTATTTTAGTTTTAATGGTTTCCTCTGACTTGTTCCATGTTTTGTGTTTACAATGAGATCTGCAGAACTATGGCAGGAACTGGAGGATTGACTGGGAAATTCAAGTCCCTCCATCTCTCAGTGAATTATTTCCTATTTCTGAGAAATCTCACAGAGAAGTACATATTTGTACTACCACCGACCAGTGCAAAGAACCCCCCAACCCCTAGACCAAAGTTTTTGTTTACATGGTTTAAATGCTTTGGAAAAAAAGGACAAAGAGTTTCTCCTTAGAAAAGCACAGTCCAAAAATGTCAGTTTTCTGAGGCCTCATTCATATGATTAGATTAGACGCCACCAACTATCAAATCAGAGCATTGATCTTTCTACCTCTGCATTGTCTACTCTGACTGGCAGTAACTTTCCAGGATTTGAGACAGGAATCCTTTCCTAGCCTTTGTGGGGAAACTAGGGGCTGAACCTGAGATCTTCTACAGGCAAATTCAGCATTCATCTTCTTCCCTGCAAATTACGATTCCTATGTGGTGTGGTCTCACACGTTTTAAGAGGACTAGTTGGAAGAATCTTGGACAAAATGGATTGCATGTTACAGCATCCGCGCGTGTGTGTGTGTTGTTATTTTTTGTTTTGTTTTTGCATAAGTCTAATTTTGTTTGTATGAAAAAGAACAGACAGTTGTGATGTAGAGAAACACCTGGAAGAATGGTTGGAAAAACTAGCTTAGCAATCTCAGTGGTTGAAGATGCGTTAAGCCAAAGGTCAGTCCTTGATAATGTCACTGCCTGAGGACTGTCTTCACCTGCATTCTAGCCTTATGCTGAGGTGCAAGAACTGTTGCGATTTTTTTTTTTTTATTAAACATTGAAACAGAAGACATAACCAAAACCAACCACATATTCACACAAGATTTACACAAAATTGAGAAAAAACAAAACGTACATATACATCCTTCCTACATAACACATCAGACGTAGAAATTAGTGCAATACATTGCATACTATATACATTATATACAATCTTGCAAACATAAAATGCTTCCCCCTTTCATGGGATACAGCTATAAAATATTTATATAGGGCAACTATATAAAGAATCAACCTCTGTAAATCAGAAAGGGAACAAATTATATATCTGCTTGTACATATTTCCCCTTAATTAGCTATGATTAACATACCTGTTAACCCTCATATTCTGTCATAAACTTTTCATATACCACCTAATAATTCATTTAACTTCCCTATTCTTCTGTACATTGACCATTTGCTTCAGTTTCTCTTCTCTTATTTTTCACCTCCCTCCACTCTAGTACCAGTGATTACCGTTATTTAAATTAATTATTAATATTTCCATTGTTTCCATATTTCATATATTGTAATATATCGTAGTAATAAATTAACTATTTAAGATTGAAAACCTGTCGTTGCAATTCCTTATTTTCCAAGAATTTTGTAAGTGGTTCCCAAGCTTTATAAAATTTGCTGTTCATCTTGTTGTCCAATCTGTAAGTTAGTTTGTCCATTTGTGCCATTTCTGTTATTTTTTCTAACCATTCCTCCACTGTGGGAATGTGAAGTGATTTCCAATATTTGGCATAGACTAATCTGGCTGCCACAATCAGATGCCACATTAATCTTTTAGTACAGAAGTCCATTGATTCATCCATGATGCCCAATAAAAAAATTTCAGGAATTAACTCGATTTTCCTCTCTCTTTTTGTTTTGTTTTGTTACATCTTACATGTTAGACAATTGCTTTATTATCTTACTACCTTGTTACATTGTTACATTATTATTTTACCTTGCTACATTATTACATTGCATTACTTACAATCTTTATTCTTATTTCTTATATTATATTATGTCTTTATCCAATCCAAAACTTCTCTCTATTCCCTTTCAAAGTTCTGGATAGGTTTATTTCTCAAAGAAAATGTTAACTTTTTTGTCTCTACCATATCCAGGACTTTATTATTATTATTATTATTATTATTATTATTATTATTATTAAAAAAAATAAACAATACAAATCCAAATAAACAAAACACCACATCATTAACAAAAAAGTGATTAAACCCACCCCCCAGAGCCAACTTTTTATTTACTCCACTTTCCAAAATTGTCATTCTTCTTGTGAAAGGGTAGCTTTACCATCTCTTATCAAAGCTTTTTCCAAGAATATTTTCCAAATTTCTTCAAAATCATTCCCTTTTACAAGGTCTTTCATAAATCTAATTCTACAAGTTAATTTATCATTAATTGCAATTTTCCACACTTCTTTATACCATGCCTCTATTTGGACTTTTTCATTTGTTTTCCATTTTTTTGCTATTATTAACCTCGCTGCAGTTAACAAGTTTGTTATTAATTCCTTCCTGGCCTGGGTACACTCAACCTTATTATATATAAACAACAACCCTATATTTGGACATATTGGTATCTCAATTCCTATTATCTCTTTTATTTCTTTAAAAACCTTTTGCCAAAATTCCATTATCCTATTACAGTTCCACCACATGTGCATATATGTACCAATTTCTTGACATCCTCTCCAACATAATCTAGAATATTTCTCATCTATCTGATTTAATCTTACTGGAGTCAAATACCATTATATCAAATACCAAACTATCTTATAATAATTCTCTTTTATTCTTATCGATAATTTTTTTAAATGATGTTGTTTCCAAATTTTTCTCCATTCTTGTATATCTATATTTTGAAATGTCTCTTCCTCCCACATTTTTCTAAGATAATTAACCTCCTCTTGATCTTTTGCTAATATTTTATATATTTCACTTGTAATACTCTTTAATATTTCATTTTCTTGCATATTTTCTCTTTGAATAATAATTTGTTCAAATTTAGTATATTCTTTAAAATCTTTAACATATCTTTTCATACTCTTTGTCCATTGCTCTAACTGTACATAATTTAACCAAGATATTTTGGTTTCCTGCAGTCTCTCTTTTATTTTATCTTTGTTAATAATTATTTTCATCCAATCTTTTAATCTATATTTTTTTTATTTCTTTCTCAATTATTTCTCTTAAATTTATTGGAAATTTTTCCATCATTACTATTGGAGTTAATGTTGATATATTCGGAAGCAATTTTCCTTTGTTTTTTTTCTCCAAATTTCTATTATATTTTTTATAAAAGGATTTTCTATCTTTTCTATTTCTTTCTTTGAAAAATTCCTGAAAAATATATTTTCCAATTTCATCTCAGTATTCGTATCTTCTATCTCTAACCATTCTAAGTAACCTTTTCCTGAGACTCCTTCTATAATATACCTCAGTTGATTTGCATAATAATACCACTTTAAATTTGGAAGTCCTAGGCCACCTTCTTTCTGACTTTTATAACAATATTTCTTGTTAATCCTCGCTCTCTTATACCCATTGCAAAAATTATTTAATAACTTTTGACACTCTTTTAATTCTTCCTCTGATACTTTTATTGGTAACATCCTAAACAGAAAATTGATTTTAGGTAGTATTTTCATTTTTACCACTGCTATTCTTCCAAACCATGATAGCTTTATATTTTTATAATCCTCTAATTTCCGTTTAATTTCTAATTTTAATTTCTTATAATTTTTTTCCCTCTAGTCCTTGTAAATTTTTTGTAATATCTATTCCTAAATATTTAATTGATTCTTTTACTTTAACTACTATTCTTTTATTACTTATAAAATTTTGTACTTCTCTTTTGGTATAATTGAACAACATTATTTCTGATTTGGCCCAATTTATTTCTAATCCTGTCTTCTCCCCAAACTCTAAAATATTATTAATTTTCCTCTCTAATATTCTTTGTATGTTGGCTTGTATTATGTACCAGAACCTCTTTGCCTTTTCACATCCCCACCACATATGATGGAAGGATCCCACTTGGTCCTTACACTTCCAGCTTTTGGTATTCGTATTTTTATTCATTTTTGTTAGTCTACTGGGTGTCAGGTACCAATGGTATACCATCTTCAGCACATTTTCTTGTAAGGTATAAGATCTTGAATATACCATGTTGTTTTTCCATATTCTTTCCCAGTCTTCTAAGAGAATATTATGTTCAAGATCTTTGGCCCAAGTTGTCATACAGTCCTTAATTGTCTCTTCCTCCAACTTAAAGGATAGCAACCTCTTATACAATCTTGAAAGCAATTTTTTTCACCTTTTATCATCAATTCTTCCAGTTCATTTTGTCTAAGATCTACTCCTTCTTCTTGCAAATCATTTTTAAATCTCTCTTTTATTTGCATATAAGGGAACCACTGTATTTCTAATCCTTCATCCTTTAACTGCTGTTGTTCCTTTAATATAAGTGCATCTCCATTTTGTTTTAATAGATCCTTATACGTCAACCAGTTGCCATGTCTTCTCAATCCTTTGATCGATAACGCTTCTAACAGAGAAATCCAAGATAGTTTTTTAGGGCAAAAATAGAATTTATACTTCTCCCACACTTTTAGCAGTGCTTTTCTAATCACATGATTCTTAAAAATCTTTTGGGTTCTGACTTTCCCATACCACATGTACGCATGCCAGTCGAAATGGAGATCATGTCCTTCTAGTTAATACTTTCCTGTCATCCAGACAGATCCACGGCTTCATCCATACTAGGCATGCCGCCTCGTAATATAATTCTAAATCCGGTACTGCGAAACCTCCACATTGTCTTGTGTCCATCAGCCATTTATATTTTATCCTTGGTTTCTTCTCATTCCATATAAACGTAGACAACTCTTTTTTGCTATCTTGAAACCACTTCTTAGGTATTGCAACTGGTATCATCATAAATAAAAATAGCATTTGAGGAAGAACATTCATTTTTATCACGGAAATTCTACCCATCAATGAAAGGTCTAGTTTTTTCCAAATATTCAATTTCTTTTGAATTTGATTCCAAATCTTCTGATAGTTATTCTTATGGAAATGGTATTGTTGTTTGTCATTTCTGTTCCCAAATATTCCACTCTTTGTACACATTGGACTCTGGCTTTCTTTTCAATTTGTTCTTTTTCCGAACCTCTAATATTTTTCAAAAGTATTTTTGTTTTAGCTTTATTAATTTTAAATCCTGCCATTTTACCAATTTTTTAAAGCAATTCATTAACTTTTTCAATTCTTATTAGAGGATCTTCTAAAAATATCACCACGTCATCTGCAAAAGCTTTATATTTGAACTGGTCTCGTCCAATCTTAACTCCTTGGATAGAGTCTTCATTCCTTATTTGCCTTAACAGGACCTCCAACACCAACATAAATAATGAAGGGGATAACAGGCAACCTCGTCGAGTCCCTTTCAAAACTGGAATATTTTCTGACAAATCCTCATTAATGATTACCGTATTTTCTGGCGTATAAGACGACTGGGCGTATAAGACGACCCCCAACTTTTCCAGTTAAAATATAGAGTTTGGGATGTACTCGCCTTATAAGACTACCCCTCTTCCAACGCACACCAAATAAAAATTAAAAAAACATCAGATTTGATTTCAATATGGTAATTTTAATTCAAATGCTTATGACATGCAGGTACTTAGCAGGAAAACTGTCACTTATAAACATAAGGCTGTTTGTCATCAAACATGCAAGTGGATTAAACTTTTCCTAATTCACTCTAAAGCTGAAAGGAAGGATAAGACAATAAACCCATGGGAGCTGCCACGCTGTTTGTTTTCTAAGCTGTCAACCAAACTGGAACTGATGATGATAGGAGGAAGATAACAAACAATAGAGAGAGCAAGTGCCGGGCAAGTCCCTGGCAAGTTAGCAACGTCCATCATAACTGCAAGCTACAGTATTTTTACAGGTTTTGCTGGCGTGACAGTTTCCCTTTAAAAGCCTTCAAAATCCTCCTGTTCATCATCTGATATCATAAGTACATCAATGACATCTTGTGATACATGTGGAGGGCTGACTGTAAACACACTTCAGAGCAAAGCTAAGCAGCGATGAACTGTTTTAAGGTTATGAACCATCCTGAACACCCTATTAAGCTTCTGAGTTCCTCCTGCCTGCAACCATGCAATAGGAAGCAGACTCTCTCTAACAGTATCAATGCAATACTGAAACCTACTCAGAAGTCTGAATTAACTACAAATCAAAACAACAACATAATAAGAGCAAAAGACCGGGTGCTTTGACAAATAGCCTTTCTGTTCTGGGCTCAGAACATCCCAAAGAAATGTAAGTTGCTTTCTATAAGCCCACTTCAAAGTTCAAAAATGCTACGACTGGTAGGTTCTCCAATCTTACAGCAGTCCACTTTTTTTTCACCCAGTCACCAAGCAGAAATGTGGCGTAAGCCATGTTTTTTATGCTTCTGCATAAATCCTTGGTCATAAATACAATCCAAAACTGAAACATTTTTAAAAGGATGATATTTGAATTTCAACATTTTAACATTTTGTTAGAGAAAGAAAGAATAAGGAGAGTTACCTTACTTCAGCAGGCGGATTTTGGGAATAAGGACTTGCAGAACATGCCAAAATCCTAACGACAGCACCAGGGTGATAAGTTTCCAAAACACGTATTGCTGTAGGATAAACCTGTTCCTTAAAGGCAAGTTCTACATAGTCCTGACTGTGGAAATCAAGAGGTGTCCTTGTGAAAGGTGCCTGTGCACTAGGACACATTTCCCACCATGTTCCATAAGTTCTAAATACTGGAGCCGGGGCCTGCCCTCCCCGGTGAGCCTGCAGGCGCCCCGACCACCGGGGCAAGCCCTGGGCCGGCCCCGGCACCGCTAACGGGCCCGTCCACGTCGGCGGAGTCTTCCAAGGCAACCGGGCCTCCCCTCATGCCGGCGGGAATCTCTGCGGCGATGGGGCCTCCCCCCATGCTGGCAGGAAGCTCCGCGGGGACCGGGCCTCCCCCACGTGGGCGGGAAGCTCTGCGGTGGCCGGGGGCCCCCGTGTCGGTGGTGGCCTCCGAGGTGGCAGTGGGCTCAGCCTGGCCCATGACAATTTTCTTGCAGCACCCACCACACCCAGCGTATAAGATGACTCCAGACTTTTGCGAAGATTTTCCGGGGTTAAAAAGTTGTCTTATACGCCGGAGAATACGGTATACTGGCCTTCTGTTCGCTATATATAGTCTTGACCCAATTTATAAAATTTTCTCCAAATTCCATTTCTTCAATAAGCTTTATCAAAAATATCCAATTAACATTGTCGAAGGCTTTCTCCACATCCAAAAAAAATAAGGGCACCCTTTTTCGTTATGGGATTCATAGAACTATAATAGCTATGACCATTCTGATATTAGATCTCATTTGCCTTCCTGGAATGAAACCACTTTGATCTTCATGTATGAGTTCCGATAGTATCTTTTTCAATTGATTTGCTAGAATGGATGTGAAGATTTTGTAGTCCATGTTTAAAAGTGATATTGGTCGGAAATCTTTGCATGTCAATGTATCAGAATCTTCTTTAGGGATCAATGCTATATTCGCCTCAATCAAACTCTTTGGAAATGTGTTTTTATCCATTATTCCATTCATCACCTCTTGCATCGGTCCCCAAAGTTGTTCTTTGAAAAGTTTGTAAAATTTTGCAGTTAGGCCATCTGGACCTGGGGCTTTATTGGGTTTTGTACTGTCTATTGCCTCATTGATTTCATTGATGGAAATCAGTTTATTCAACATCTCATGAAATTTTTTTGGTATTTTTGGCAAGTTTTGTAAACGAAGATATTCTTCTATCTCATTTTCCTCCTCAGTATCCCAAGTTTGGAACAAATTTTTAAAATAATTAGAGAGGACTTTCTTTATTTCTTTAGTTCCTGAAATTATACGGTCACCTTCCTTAATCTTCGCAATTAATCTTTTTTTCCTTTCTTTCCGAATCTTATACGCTAACCATCGTCCAGGTTTATTTGCGTGTTCAAATTGTTTTTGCTTTAGGAAGTGAATCTTCTTTTCAATTTCATCCATTGCTACCATCAATACCTGATTTTGTAACACTTTTAGCTTCAGTAATGATACTTTGTCTCGAGGATTGTCTTTTAGTTTCCTTTCTAAATCTTTAATCTCCTCCATTAGATCCGTCATCTTTTTCTTTTGCTTCTTTTTATATTCTATATTTTTTTGGATGAAGAAACCTTGAATTACAGCTTTGAATGTGTCCCATACTACTCTGGTTTCTACTTCATTATTCATATGCCTTTTAAAAAAATCTTGCAATTTTGCTCTACATGATGTAACAATATCATCTTGTGTCAAGAGAAATTCATTCAATCTCCAAGATCTTCCCTTCCGTTGACCTTCCTACCTCAATATAACTGAATTATGATCACTGAATGATCGGGGTAGAATATCTGCGGATTTTACAAAACTTTGCCAGTTTCTCGGTAACCACATATAATCTATTCTTGACCGTGATTGATGTCTATTCAAGAAAAAGGTAAAATCTTTCACATTCAGGTTTTTGAATCTCCATACATCTATTAGTTGATGCTCTGCCACCAACTGGAGAAAGTTCTCTCTTATTTTCCCTTTAGATCTTTTTTGGTGTGGTATGAGACTACGATCCAATTTTAAATTGACCACTCCATTAAACTCCCCCATGAAGCACACATCATCATAGGGTTGGTTCTGTATTTCTTTCTTTATCTCACTATAAAACGATTTATCTTCATTACATGGCACATACACTCCGATTAATAAAATAATCTTGCCTTCTATAGTACACTCAACACCAACAAATCTTCCTTTTCCATCAGTAAACCACAGTTTGGGAGATAATACTGTTTTAACGTACAGAACCACACCTCTTTTCTTGTGACTGTTGCTGTTGATGTGAATACTTCACCTAATTCTGGTGCTTTTAACACTTTACTGTCTTTTTTTTTTATGTGTGTTTCTTGTAGACAACAAATATCTGAATTTTGCTTATAAAGATAATGAAAGATCTTTTTCCTCTTGATGGGTGAGTTCAACCCATTTACATTCCAGGATATTATGGAACAATTCATTGTTTCTGTATTGTGATCAAATTCATTTCTTCAATATCCAAATCAATAAGACTAGTCTCTTGTATTTTACCTTCTTCTGTTTTTTCTTTTATGATATCTGTCATTTTCACTTTCTGAATCAACTCCTTCCTTTCTTGTATTTCTGTATCTGGATTTTCAGTCATTGCTTCCTCATCCACTGGCATACTTGCTAATCTCCTTTCTTTAAGTCTTTGGGAATGGTTTTGACTTTCAGTCTTCTCTGGTTCTAATCTGTCTATGGAGAAAATGCTGAGCTTTTTCAATTGAGTTTAGTTTAGTCTGTACCGCTGTCCATTGAACGTAAATATCATCCCTTCAAGACGGTCCAATCTAAATCTTATTTGGTTTTGTTTTAATTTGATAACTAGGAAATCATAATCTTTCCATTTCTTCGATATTCTGATTGGTATTTCCTGAAGTAATATTAATGGTTTGTCTTGTTCCATCAAGGGCGATCTATTATGTTCTTCAATAATTTTTTCTTTTGTCGATCTTCTGTTAAGTTGTACCACCACGTCTCGGGGCAATTTCTTTTTCTTAGCAGGTGCAGAACTCACTCTATAAATCGCATCTATTCCCATCTCCATATCCTCTTCCTCCACTTGCAAAAATTCTGCGAAGAGTGTTATTATCCGTTTCCTAATATCTTCACCCATCTTTTCCTCTAAACCTCTTATTCATATCCACGAATCCATCTGCTTTTGTTCCATTAATGCCAACCAATCTAATTGTCTATCCATTTCTGTTGTTGTCGATGACATTTTCTGCTTCAGAGTACTGATCTCTTTCTTGTTTGTCTCTATGTCTTTCCTATTTGTATTAACTTCTAATTTGACTTGTTCCAAGGTATCTTGCATTTCAGTAACTTGGATTTTTAGCTCATACAAATCTTGCTTTATACCCACCATATAGGATCTCATTTCTTCCATGAATTTTTTTTGGTAATCGAGTGGTTCATCAAAGGATTCTCTTCTCCCTTGCTGATCTGCTGAGGAAGTGCCTGAGGGAGCTGTTGATTTAATTTTCACTGACCTAGAATCATTTATAATTGCATTATAAACAATTTAAATCACACCTCCCCAGCAAGTAATTCTTATCAAACAGTTTTTTAAAAAATTCTAGCAATTTTAAGAATTGCAAATTACTTATATATAAGCAATTACTTATAATAATTACTTACATTCTATGAACAATTCACACACCCGTTCACCTTTTAATATCTCCTTCAATTATCCAATCTTTTTTTTCTCTTCACAACCTCTCAAAGATTCTCAATACAAGGCATTTAGGCACTTTAAATATTCCTAGGCAATAATTTAACAAATTAATTATACAATATAAGTTTTTATACTCAATCTGACACAACTTTTGTACTGTTTACTTATATTTTTATATCTTATAATATTATTATACTATTATCAAACAATCTTATGCCTTCATATTCCCACTTATTCAGTTCATTCTATTCACACTGAATTCACATTCATTAATTACAATCATTAATATCAATTAACATTAATATTACAGTTCCTACACTTAATTCATTATTCTTATTAATATCCCATTCGTTATAATTGCCTTTCCAATACAGTGTTCAAAAATTGTATTCCCTTCTCTTATATATCTTATATCTTCTTTACTGTCTTCTCCTCACCAGTATTTTTTGGGTTAAATTCCTTCCAAGTCCTTCGTCACTGTTTTCAATTGCAGCACAGTCCTTCGTTCCTTGTCCTTGAAAACGTCACTCTCTGTCCTTAATACCTAGCACAGTCTCGATATCCCCTTAAATCCTGTCTTAAGTCCCATCTTCTTCCCCTAAAAAAATCAATTTTAGTCCATGCCAATCTTATTCCAAAAATCTTATTCCAAAAATCGAGTCTATTAAACTCCTTTTAACAACAAGAACCCACGTTGGAAGAATAGTCCAGTGAGAGAAGTCAAAATGTTAACCAAAAAACCCCCAAAAACCTTCAGTCACCTCCTCATAATCGAAATTCCAAATTCATCTTAGATATCCTTGTCCGTTCACTGCAATATTTCTCCACAATCAAAGTTCAATCAATCAATTGGTAATTAATTATAGTCTTTGAAACCTCCACAATATTTAGGATTATTGGGATTGTTCTTTGTCACGGAATCTCTGGAAAGTTAAACAAGCGGTCAAGGAGGGGGAAAGTTGCCATATGTTCTTAAACGGAGAGCTGGAGCACTTGGAAGTTCCCAGAGTAAAAATTCTGCTCCAACTCAAGGTCTTCCAAACTCGGCATAAACCTTCAACAGAAGTCTTCTCATTAAACTCTTGTTACGTAAGGGTCTGTCGGTTGGAGTTCTTTGAGGAAGAGAAAATTCCCCCCCTCACTCCTGCTGCTGTGGTGAAGCTCTAATGGCGGTGACAGTCTGGTTGTCTCGTCCCCACGATCTGGCCGATCGCTCCTGTCGTCTGGTCACTCATCTCTTCTGGCTGCCCTCTTTTTACTGGGGTGCAGAACAAACTGGATCTCAGATTCTCTCGTCCAGTAGCCAGCAGCAGCGGTGATCTTCTTCACAGAGCTCAGAAGATGGTGTCTTCCAGCTCGCGATCAAACCAGAAGTCTCAACTGTTGCAAATTGAAGTACTAACACCATAGCAAGAGACTTGAACCAGCTAGAGGAGAAAGACCAATAGATAGCCAAGTAGGCTTGGGCAAATTGCTCCCTTCATGAACTCTTTAAGTAACTACGTATTTGCAATGCAGGTCCTTATTCACAGCCTTTGCCTTTTCAGAAATTAATTAATCCTTGCTCCTTCCTATTAGAGTGTGGAGGGTAACCACATAGGAAGAGAGCCAACAAGGTATAGTGGCTGGAATGTTGGACTATAACTCAGGAGATCAAAGTGAATCCCAGCTCAGCCATGGAAACCCACTGAGTGACCTTGGGTAAGCTACACTCTCTCAGCCTCAGCAGAATGCAGAGGCAACCCTGCTCTCAACAAATCTTGCCAAGAGAAACCCACCTTCGGGTCACCATAAATCAGAAAGTGCTTGAAGGCATACAACCACCACCACCACCACCACACAGGGGATTCTCTCTCTGCAATGGATACCAATATATCCCTGTGCATAGAAGCCAGAATTAGGTGCTTCTATAACAAAGTCTCATTTTTTTCTTGCATGCCGTATTTCTGAATAAATTTCCTGACACAATAAACATACTATCTTTCAAAAATGTTATTACAAGCTTCCAGAACAGTTATTCCTATTTGACAGTCCTGAGCTCAATACTAGTCCACTGCACTCTGCCAGCATAAATACCAAATATTCTTACAGGAATATCTAGGAGAGGTAAAAGGGATGAAACTTCCATACTGTTCCTCAACTTAGACATCAGCACAGTGCTATGAAACCAGCCTACAGGGAAGCAGGAATCTAACCCAAGATCTTCCATTTTAATAAATCAAATAAAGCACAAATAAAGTAGATATACTTTTAAGGCAGGGTAGAACAAATTGTGGCTTAGCAGTAGAAGATCTTTGAATTATGAGACTGAAGACAAATTCCCAAGCTAAGCATGTGCATAACACACCTTGTTCCTTCATTTCAACTATATACTTGGCCCATATCCAGGCCACTATCTGCACCCGGTTCCAGCTGATGGATTTTAAGGTTCTAGTAAATCACATACTGGTGCACTGGTGGCTGGACAAAGTTACTCTGTATGCAGCATCATATCCACTTTCCCTCCACATTTATTTTACTGCTGGAGCAGCAAACTTGAAAATTTTTAAACTGTTATTCTTTTTGAAGAAAAGTAAAAGAAATTCTACAACTAATGTTATGATCTAAACACCATTGTCCAAAAACAATCTTGCAATATGAAATATTATGCATAAAATAAAATAAATAAATATTTGTGCATTAGTGATCACAGCAAAGACATACATGGGTCTTCTGTAAAATCTTTGAAAGCAGTGATGGTTAAAACTACCACTAAAGGCACAATGGTAGTAAACCATGGTAGGGAGGACACATCAGGTATCAACTGGAAGAAAGAGAAAAAGATAAATTAAATCTCCTTTAGAATAGGTAGAAAGGGAACATTTCTCTCTAAATGTTTAAGCATAACTTTTAAGATATTTTGCTGCCTGATGATGCCCCTCCCATTCCATATAGAAAAGCTGATTGGACTGGCAGCTGAATCATTGTTTAGCAATGGTGATGAGACCATGGTCTTCACTATATCTGAAAACTACATGACAGCTTAAGAGACAAAGGTGTTACCCTGTTTAGTGGGGGTCCCAGGAGGGACACCTAAATAACCAAACAACAACACAACTTTGGGGAAAATTAGCTGGAGCACTCACTAAAGCTAGTGAGAGGCAGGGTAAGTTAGCAGGATCTTGCAACCCAGCATCTACGGGGTCAGGTCAGTCAAGCAGCCAGATGGGCTAGAATAATAACAATGATGTTTATTAAGTACAGACAAATATTAAAGACTTCACAGTCACCCAGATAACTAAGGAATCAGAGATTGACTTGGAATAGGGATTTTTAGAGGGAAATGGGTGATACAACACCTGTCTCGTAGTCCTGGACCTTGAGAGCGAAGTTGGGATGCGATGAAGAAACTCAGCACGGTTGGCTGAGGAGAGCTCGCGAAGCAGAGCGGCGGCAAGGCTGGATGGAATTCGGGAGCGATCCCCGGGTTGAGTGGGCTCACTTACTGTAACTGAGGGGAAGGCTCACCAGCAAGGCGGTCTGGAACTAAGGAGTGATCCGAGGAAGGTCTCGGAATCAGGGGTTTTTATAGGGTGAATTGTGACTGCAGGCTATGCCTAACTCGGTGAGAACAATGCTTTTTAAGTGCGGGACAAAGCTTTGGAAAGGTCAGAATTTAGCATGATTGAATCAGAGCCGAATTAACAATAGTGTAGCCAGTATGCAAATATGGAGCGCTTAGTACAGCTTTGTCAGGTTGCCTGCTCAGGGCAGGGAGCCTTTGTTACTATAACACATATGCAATGAGGTGTTTGCTGGAGAGGTCCCTGAAGCGACGAACTGGTTCTCTCTGGCCTGCCTGGGTGGAGAATGGAATGCCCAGCAATTATCAGCCATGCTTATTTGCGTGTTTG